>CM052324.1:4738842-4907252 GCA_028455615.1 Lasioglossum zephyrum | reverse complement strand
CCTGTATATATATAGCGTAGTAGACGGTCTAGCGATCGGGTCTAGCGGACAGTCTTGTTATAAATGATTAGAATATAATTTATATGTATTGGAAACTGCTTTTAGTAATGTAAATAAAATGTTCTGGTAACACATTTTAATCAGGAAAATTTCATAGTAGCTAGACTGTGCTGATGTCCTCAAAAGAGCGAATTAATTCGTGTAAAGGAGCGCATAGTTTTCCCGTAGTTCAAATTTCAATCGCCGAACAGTTGCGCCGCGAACGGCGATCTTCCGAACTACAATTGAGACCTCCGTACAGCGCCATTCTGTGTAGTGGCGGAACGCTCAAACTGTTAGCCAAATGTTATCGACTATCGATAACCAAGATGTCCGATAATTATGTATTATGTATCTAAGTATCTAGTTCGCGGCGCAACTGTTCGAATATATTTACAGTTGTAGATAATTTTAAAAAATATGAAAGTACAATAATTTTATTTATTAAGAACGTGACCTTTTTATCTTTGTGTGTAGCACTTCCTTCTCCGAAAATCTCGTCGAATTCCTTGATAATCATTGCAGTCCCACTGCTTTTGCTGTCCATGCAGAATTCTCCTGTAACATCAGTTTCATCTGAAAAGAAATACATTTCCTGAGCAATGTAGAGCTGTGTAGAGCCCCGTGGACGTGAGACAGAAACATACATTGAGTAATTGATCTACTTCTGTTCCTTGTTTGTGCCGCTTCAAATTAGAAAATCATATCTCAATCAAAATGTTTTTTAAACGGTTTCGTATGTGTAATATCTTTTGAATCAAATGCGACAAACAAACCTATTATAATATTACAACTCACTTTGTTTTATTGCATGTTTTTTTAAGGTTCGTCATGAATGTGATGTCGAAGAACGGTGCAGTTATTTTGGAGCATTGGTATTCAACTGAGTGCAGAAAATGAATGTTCAAGCAATTTTTAAATGAAATTTTAACAACATTAATTACGAAATATTGGAAGAGGATTGCGTCAGTCACTCTGCAATCAAGTAAGAACGTAAGATCAATCTTTTGTTATTCTATTTTATAATGGTAAACATTATACGAGGTTAGAATTGGTCACTGGTTACGTATATTTTTCTTCTTTGCAAAGGTCGGACTTGTACGAATAGTTTGATGAAATTAGATACAATGGCAGTTCATCTTAAAATGTTTGCTTTGCCATTCCGCAAGGTGGATAAATTTAGGAGAGTTTACAAGCGTTTCATAACACATGACTCCTCGCAGGCTTCCTCCAATGTCTTAGAACATCTAAAAAATAGGAGTTTATTGCAAATTAGTGGAAAAGAAACTTCAAATTTCCTGCAGGGATTAATTACGAATGATATGAAACACATTGAGGAGGGAGCCTCCAATTTATATACTTTGTTTCTTAATATAAAGGGTAGAGTATTGTATGATGTGATTGTGTATAAAAGTCAGGAAGACAATGTATTTTATATTGAATGTGATTCACAAGCTGTGGATCCTCTGCAAAAGCACTTAAAAATGTACCGTGTTAGGAGAAAGATAGATATAGATAACATAGGAGACAAACTGAATGTTTGGGCGTTATTCAATGCTACCTCGTATTTGAATAAAACAGATACAGGTAGGCAAAAGCTTGAGGGTATAATATTTCCATGTGGCACCCTCGATAACAAATCAAGCAAAGTGATAGACAATGTTGTGATCTATGAAGATCCCCGACTTTCTGATTTAGGTATTCGAATCCTAGCGGAATCGAATCTTGAACATAATGAAATAAAGAAGCATTTGAATTTGGACATGTTAATTACTGACAATGCATTAAGCTACAAAGCACTTCGCTATAAACTTGGGATACCCGAAGGTGTCGATGACCTACCACCTGGACAGCCATTGCCCTTAGAAGTGAACTGTGATTATTTGCACGGAGTTAATTTCCACAAAGGTTGTTATATCGGTCAAGAACTGACAGCGCGTACATATCACACCGGCGTAGTAAGGAAACGTTTAATGCCATTATTGTTCGATGAGGGTCTCATTAAACCTATTTCATACGACGATAAAATTGTAGACGAATCCGGCAATGTAGTAGGTAAATTTAGAGGTAATGAGAAAGAGTATGGTCTAGGTCTAATGAGAATCAAAGAATCTCTCAATGCCAAATCTCTTAGCGTGTTAGGTATGAAATTGAAAATATCGGCGCCTAGTTGGTGGCCACAGGAATTACAAAATCAAAGTGCTTCTGCTAGTAGAAAATAATGAAACTTTCGTAATGTTCCTATCTGTAAAATTGTAATATTTTAATGTGAAATAAATTTACTATGGAAAGATCTCACAGAGTATTTTTCATCCTTGTTGCGTTATAGGATGGAATCTGTTGCTAGCACGTCTGTCAGTCAACCTGGAGTCAGTGAGCCTAGTCAGGGTATTTCTTCATCTTACGAGAAAAAAGAAACTACTAGCGGCGTGTTTAAATGTTCCTATTGTTCGCTGCAAGAGCGTTTCGACTTCAAAGGTGTGAAACCTCCGTTCGCGCGACAAATAAGTTATTCGGAGGAATGTTATATCATGAAGGATCCGTTTTGTTTACCGAACAAAGGAGAAGTGTTAGTGCTTGGCGGCGATTGCAATTTTTGTAAGAAACCCGTCTGCTTAGGGTGCAGCATTTATTTTGGAAAACGACTTTGCTCTAAGTGCGCGAACAGTAATATAAACAATTTTCCGACCCAACTGCATCTGAAAGTTAAGAACTTAATAAAAGCTACCAATTCATAAAAAATAGTATTTTATTTATTATTAAATACTTGCTTCCATTTGCACGAGTTATATTTAAAGACACCTTAAAAAACCTTACATAGATATTATATCACGAGTCAAGCATAAACTGTATTCGTTTCTCTCCTTCCATATCCACACATATATGCACACACTCATACTTCTTTAAAAATGTATGAACCAAATTGAAAATTAAGAAGTAGATTCTTAAGATAATACGCATATTTTAAGTACTATCAGTTTGATGGTTTCTTAGGTTTGGCAGCCAATTTCTCTGCCATCACTTTCTTCTTTTTCTCCATCTTATTCGATTTCTTTTTCTTTTTTCCATCAGACGTTTGGCCTTGGAATGCTTTTGACTGTTGTGGACTGGTTTGTTTTGCCTCGAACTTTTGCCCCTTCTCGTTTAGTCTCTTCATAGCGTTTTTCTTGTTATGAACCTAAAAAAACAGCATATCTTAGTATTTTTTAAACAATTTTTAGAGGGTACGGAAAACAATAAAACTCATACCGGTACGGCTACTTCGTCGTTATTTTTTAACTTCTTATTTGATTTCGTTTCCTCTTCTGACAAATTCGGTCTTTTCTTTTGCTTATCCTTTTTCTCCTTTTTCGGGTGATCACTGCACGGCTTTACTCTGAGTTCGCGATTAAGGAGTGACGTTCCGTTTAATACTAGCGCTACTGCCACAGCATCCTCAGTCTTAAAATTAATGTATCCAAATCCCTTGCCGATTCCCGTATTGTTATCTCTAACTATGCGTATTGACTCTATTTCACCACAACCCTTAAAGTGTTTCCTGATTGCATTTTCTTCAATATCTGAAAAATACAATACATTATAGAATTAATGCAATCAATCATGGCTTAACATTACAATAGAATACTTACTGAAAGGTATATTTCCTATGAATACAGCCTTTTTCACATCATAGTTTTCATCTGACTTGGAAGCTAAATCTACTCTTAAATGATTTCCATCAAATAGTTTTCCATTCATGGACAGAGCTGCCTTAGTAGATTCTTCTGACTTATACTTAATATACGCATAAACAGACTTCAATTTTGGGTGAAGATCATTTTTTATTGCTGCTACTTTCTTGGGCATTTTCATGGATTTTCCTACTACACCTCTCACCCGTACAGTATCAATGCTACCAAATTTCTTAAAGTAATTCTTCAATTGTTTTCTTGTTACTTCCTTTGGAAGGTTTCCAACGAATATTGTGCGTTTATCATCTTTCATTTCTTCTAAGGAGACATCTAAACTTTCTATAGTCTTCTGAGTTTTCTCTTTTTTACCAGATCTACTATTACTTTTCCCCCCTTCCTCTTCTTCTTCCTCTTCCTCCTCCTCGTCTTCATCACTGATATCATCATCATCATCTTCGTCCATGTCCTCTGGCTCATTAAAATCCTCATCATCTTCGTCATCTTCGACAATACTGGTACCAAGGATTTTCTCCCAATTTAGCATAGATTCATCTCCTTCATCATCATCGTCATCCTCATCCTCCTCATCATCATCATCCTCATCCTCCTCATCATCATCTTCTTCCTCGCTTCCTTCTTCATCATCGCTACCATCACCTTTAAAATCTTCTTCATCATCGTCTTCTTCATCATCGCTGTCACTACTAAATTGAGATTCATCCATGAATTTCTTTTCAAGCGAATCAGTAGTTTTCTCCTTGGACTTTAATCCCTTGAACATTTTTACTCCTTTATTTACTTCTTCGGCTTCTTCATCTTCCTCATAATCATCGTCATCCTCATCAGTGTCATCCGCTAAACTTGTTCCAAGAATATTTGGTACGCTCTGTTCATTTTCACTATCATCCCCGCTTTCCTCCTCGTCTTCACTAGCAGCTTCACTGCTTTCTTGCAAGATACTGTGTTCTTCTAAAACAATTCCTTCATTAATATCTTCATCAGAAAAATCAGAATCATCTTCCTCAGACTGTGTTTTACGGCTCTTGGAGGTTTCCTGTAGTTTCTTGTCACCCTTGAGGGAATCCTTTGTGCTTTGTTCCAGGGACTTTTTCGAACCCGAATTCTTTTTTATGTTCAACTGCTGTTTCGCCTCATTGTTACCGTTCGATGGCTTCGATCCGTTAATTAAGGCAATTTTTCCTGGTGCCATTTGTTTAAGTTTTTGATTCTTTTTCTTCTGTATAAACCGATCTTTCGTTTTTTTTAGAAGGTCATTCGTACGATCGTTATTGTCTTCCAATGCAACTTTAACCATCTTTTCAGCAATGATTTCTCTCACTTTGCGAAGAAGTAACTATTACAAACAAGAAACGGAATTAACAATTTGTAAATAAGTTATTTTCGAAGATATTTCGAAAAGTACAAACATCAGAATTTTGCAAAATTAAAATTCCACGTGCAATAGTGTATATAACCGATTAATTAACAGAAAATTACTGCCAAGAGTAAAATACGATACTTCAATATATGTTACCTGTGAAATAAACTTCAATTTTACTTGTAATTACATTACTTACCAGGAAATGAAGTGCGTAGTCTCAACCGTCACAGCTCAGATTGCCGTTTAAAATGCCGGCTCCTACATACACTCCTACCAAAAACACTTGAGCGCCAACAGGAAGGACGAAATCAGCCATGAGCAATGTGCGTTCTTCCTGAAAAGTCAATATTTACATACAGAAATAAAATTCCCTACGAATATTCCCTATACGAGTTTCCCTACAATCATTCCATTTACATGAATTAGGAAACGTTGGTTATATAACAGAGTAACAATGATTTTAAATTGTAATTACAATTCCAATAAAATCCGTGCGTTAGCATGTGGAAATGAACATTGTTGTGAAATGAATTTCACACATTTCAGTGATAAAGGATAGGTTATGGTTTCGAGAATTTCTTCCTGCGGCATTTCCGAAGTTTCAGGTGAAGTACTATAGAACTTTAATATATTATGCCTTTTATGAATATTATAAATCTTCCCTTTACATTGTATTTTATAATAACGATTTTATTTTTGTTGGGAATCTATCATTCAACACTATGAATCATAAATGTCAAAAACGTATGACTTGACCATGTGACTGATAATTCTTTGAATTTTGCAGATTGCATTTACATTTTTGCACAATGGACGAAACAGAATTGTATACAACTTTTCTTCAAATCCATCAGCCCCAGTTAGAGATATCTGGCGTGCCACGAATTTTCTGGGAGAGTGTGTATAGGAAACTATGCAATCGCATATTTGATGCAAATGAATCATTTCAACTACTACGTATTGATTATGGCAACACCACCAAAGATCCATTGGATCCTATTTGGAAGCTCTTTGTTTCTTCTGATAAAGATATTTACGCTAACGATCCTAATAACATTTACTTGATAGATCATGCATGGGTCTATGATCTCAGTGGTGCCAGAAGCAACTTATCAAGCGTATCAGGACTATTGAATCGCATGTGTGCACTAATGGGCTTTGACATCGCAAAACCACAAGATGAAAAAATAAAGTTTGTAATGGAAGAAATGTGGAGATACAACCAGACGTTCTCATTCAGTAATGGACCTGTAGAAAAGAGATTGCCGATGTGGTATATCTTGGATGAAGTAGGTTCAGGTATAAATCACAGCGACAATCCCAACATCAGAGCAGTGCCTTTCTTACATGTACCGGAAGGGGTCACTTACACTTTATTGTTTCCCATAGAAGATATTGAGAAGGGGGATGAAGTTACTAGAGATTTTATTGAAGGGCAAACGTATGATCCAAGAAAAAGGGATGCATTACTATTACCGTGGAGAGAAGTATCTTTTTCAACTGAACACTTTCTACAGGAAGAGCCAGAAGAAAGTTACTTCCTCAGTGGTCGCATTCTAGAGAGTTTACCAGAGATAATAAACCCTAAAACACTTTTAAGAGACAAGAGTAAGCAGCTAAAGGTTTATACGGATTATCCATTAATAGACGACTGTTTATGCGATTCAGGGTTTAAAATAGTACACAATGAAGCGGAGGCCGACATTCTATGGTACACCACACATTTTAAAGAATTCAAAGAGCTAGCAGATCGTTCTCCACATGTTTTCGTCAACCAGTTCCCATTTGAACATATTGTGACTGTGAAGGATCTATTATCTATCGTTTGTAGAAGGAAAGCAAACGACCTACCAGACCCACAGATCTTGAAAACTTATCCAGTCTGGTTACCAACCACTTACAATCTCAACACTGAGCTAGTAGAATTCGTTGCATATTTCGAGAACAGGCGGTTGCTAAACTTAGACAACCATTGGATCTGCAAGCCATGGAACTTAGCCAGAGGGTTGGATATCCACGTGACTGATAACCTGTTCCATATCCTACGGGTGCCCAGCACAGGACCAAAAATCGCCCAGAAGTATATCACAGAGCCGGTTTTGTTCGAGAGAGCAGGAATCGGCAAGGTCAAATTCGACGTGCGTTACGTCGTGTTGTTGAAATCGGTGAAACCATTAAAGGTATTCGTCTATAGGCACTTCTTCCTGCGATTCGCGAACATGAAGTTCGCCTTGGACAATTTAGATGAATATGAACAGCATTTCACTGTGATGAATTACACAGACCCAGGTAAACTTTACCACCTAAAGTGTGCGGAGTTCATTCCCAAATGGGAGAAGCAATATCCAGAGTTCTCTTGGACGGATAAAATCGAGCCGAAGATCTTCCAGATACTGAGAGATGTCTTCGAAGCAGCAACATCGGTAAATCCACCGAAAGGAATTGCTCACAATCCTCAGAGCAGGGCTCTGTACGCGGTTGATCTGATATTAGAGTGGCAAAAGGATAAAGAGAATCCATTGCATATGCAGCCGATGCTCTTGGAGATCAACTTCTCGCCAGACTGTAGAAGGGCCTGCGAATACTATACCAGTTTTTATGATGATATCTTTAAGTGCCTGTTCTTGGACGATACTGATCCAGAAGTAATCCTTGACCTTTTTCCCGGTTGCACTTAAGTGGACCCAGCCGAATGTAATGGGACAGTAACTCATATTATCCTATTCATCACTGTTCAACATCAACTTTATGTTTCAATAGCTAATAGCCGATTCTTATAGATTTTATACTTCAGTTTTTTTGAGAATGTTTTTAATTGAATTTATTACAGGCCTCAGTTATTTAGCATCGATTTTTAAACCTTTCAATAGGGAGTTTTCTGAAAATTGAGGGGCCAACTGTGGCTGCAATAACGGTTGTATTATTGTGGAGAAAGAGGTATCGTCCCACGAAATTTCATTGAAATCGTGGGGGAGCCATGTCTGAAGCATCTCCGTAAAAGGTAACGCGGATAGCTTAAGTGCCCGTCGGTCCTATAAATATCGAGAAACTATTAACGATCGTTCCGTGGTCAGCGCCGCGACCATAATGCAGTTATTTATTCAAAAACCGACGGTGCCCGGCATTTCGTATGCGGTAATGAGCAGAAGTAGTCCCAGTAAATCTGCATGTGCGAACGTTAAGGGTACGTTCGCCCTGTAAATAATTCGCGGCTCCCATAACTTGACGTTGCAACGAGAAGACTGCCGGTGCTACCTAATGGAATAATAAACGAGGGAGCAATTGGAACAGTTTCATGACGTCGGCCCACTTCGGTCACCGTGTAATGCCTGCTTCTAATGCACGATCGTATGCTTAATGCAAAAAGAAGCGACATGCATCCCTGCACCTCCATTATTCGGGCTAATATGGCCGCGAACCGGTGGCCCGAGAAAATGCTCGGCTAATGAGACACATACGAATAATGAAAGTTCCTTCTTCCCGTCTTCGCACACAGTTATTATCACTTCTTCCGAAATAAATGAATTTGTAATAAACATTTACAACAATCAACCTGCATATTTTTGTATTTCTTTTCTCCCTTTTTTTTTGTTTTATAATTTAATACGTCGATCCTACAATTTTTAATTTCACCTACTCAATTTTGTTATAAGTCGATCAAATGCACAGTCTACATACAAAAAATCGTAATAATCGTATAAAGGCTATAGATTTTTTCGCTTCGAGGACTAAGAACTATTTGAATATATATATATTATTATTCATACCACGTATTCACTGTTCGGACTTTAAGAAATATTTTTTGCACATGTATTGTGACAGAGGCGTTAAAATCGACTTTACGTTGTTTAGTACATTTATTGGCATAGTCAGAGCTTTCTATGTGTTTTTTTCTGATTTTAAGCTGTCAACGGGGCATTCGAGATAGAATACATTAGTTTGTGATTCGCAATTCGTTGCGGCAGCGACACCATAATCAACCGCAACAATCGTTTTGTTTCATGGGCGGTATCGTATCGAATCACGCGCATCGCTAACAATCATTTGCAGCAACAATGCATGGTGCCATCGTATTTTGTTGACCTCCGTTTCGTTCGTTATTCGATTATATCACGATGAATGCGACGCGGGGCTGTTGTTGCGCGGAAAAAGCTTTGTTGTCGGACTTCTCTGCACCGTAGTGCGACCGCATGCAATTATGCGATCGTATCAACGCCAAAATGTGACCAATTTAATGCCACGGTCCACGTTTTGACAACGCGGAACTACTCAAGGCGTTAGAACGACTAAATAGACGAAAAAAGGAAACAGGAAACCAGTGTTTCGAATTAGCCTAGTTAATCTTTTACTCTGAGGCGGAAGAGCCAATTATTCATACGTGATACAGAGTGATGGCAGCTTTTCATGGAACAAAAATACAAATAATAGCTTCAATTATTCCTCGACTTCAACTGCATGTACAGTGTAGGACAATGGCTCCATCTTAAATATTTTCGATACCTTTGTTAGGAGGGCAGTAACAGACTGTTTTAGTTTGCATCACTTTTTATTGTTTTATTTTAACTCTATACAGATTGGCAGTGTTCGATAAGGCAAATTTTATACTTTTAATACTGTAAAAATTCTGAATCGTGAGGTGATCTCTAAAAAGACACATTTTTATGACTATACCTATTTTTATCGTCCCCAAACATTGTAAGAAAGCGCCTTTGAAAATACTTTCCTTTTTATGAAAAAAATGTTTGATTAGATTTGACGAGCACCAACCCAGTATACATATAAATAACAAAGATGAGCCTCGGTGGATAAAGTTATCATCTCTGTCACTGTCACAGAAATTTTAAACTATTTCTTTTTAGCCTCACTGCATAACTAGTATATCATAATCTGCATTTTAATGCCACTAACTTGGAATACATTTTCTTCATTTTTCCGTCACACGAGCGAGACGTATATTGTCACACCTGTCTGCGCTGTTTTGTTCTTCTGCAGTTTATAAAAATTCGAGATTGTTAGCAACGTATGCAATTTAAAAAAGAAATCATTTTAATTGTGGATTGTCTCTAATATATTCAAAGTATTACGATTTCAATGCTACGTATCTGTAATTATCTGAAAACATTTGCAATGAAACCAAGTTTGCAAGAAATTTCATACAAGCCAGTTCATACTGTTCCTAATCTACTTATCGAGTCTTTAATTTTGCCTCTAATCTACGGAAAGCGTCTAGACTGGCTATCGAATCGTTCAAAAACATTACCAACGAGATAAAGTTCCATGAAACCAATTTTCCGTGCACCGTGACCTTACGGTGCATCGTAATCTGCATGTTAATGCCAGTGGGAGTGCACTTTTTTCGCACGAGAGGGAATTAATACCAACCAGTCGTGATGGTAGACGCGTCAATCGTACCGGCGAATGATTCGTGCGACTATGTCGTGATCCTTGTTCAGGTTTTTTCGCGACGGCGATAGAGACCGATTATTTTTGCAACGATGGCGCTTTCAACCCTCTGATCGTGAGCCGAAGGGGTGCGTGCGGCTCCAGGTAGACGGCCTCGTTCCATCGTGCCGTGCATTCCCGAATGCACCGAATGCAACCGTCGCGTCGCGCGCGCTCGCTCGGTTTCGCCATTCGTCCTCTCTCGCGAATTACGTATCGCGAAAACACGTCCCGTCTGGAAAAGGCTGCGCTGTCGCCTTCAATTCCTAGCGGGCTTCCGCGGGCCGCGTGCCGCGCGGCTGGTAATCACGGCAATTAAGCAAATGAGTTCTGCGTACGGGTACGTCGATAACGAGGGCGTCACGGCTAGGCTCGCTCCAGACAAACGGAGTGGTTTCGCGTCTCGCTACCCCCACACTCTGTCCTCCGCCTCTTTTTCTTCCATTTGCAAACGCTACCGCAGCCTGACCGTCGCCAACTGGGTTTGTGGTTGACACCGACACCGCGATACCACCACCCTATCCATACAAAACCACCCGCAACCCCTTGAAGATTGATATCGAAAAGCCAGAACCGTCTTTGAAGACCGAGTTGGTACTTCGTGGTGCATAGTTCCTCGCAGCAAGCTGGCGATCGTCCTCTGGTGAAAGGCATTCTTCAATTTTTTACCACTATCTCATCATAGTCATTGAATTTCTTGGTATTTCGTCTTTTTTTCTGAAAGTTTCTTTATCTACGTTCTTTGGTGGTGCAGGATAAATTTTTTTTTTATAATTTTGAAAATTAGTTCAAAAGCATTTGTCAACCTATGTGACACAGTCATTTTGTTTTCTTGATATTTGGAGTCTCACACACATTAGAGAGTATCGGCTGTAAAAAGTACCCTTGTATTATGAATTCTTTGTGAAAATGGTCTGATACATGTTTAGAAATTAATGGTAATGTTGGCTGTTTGAAGACGTGCTTCTCGAAGTCTTTGACTAGAGAAACGTTATGGTGGACGTCTTTTTCTGTGGTTTTCGCCAGCCTGACCGACGCCAACGGATTCGTGGTTGATACCGACACCGCGATACTGCGATCCTACCCCGTCCCAGGCCTTTCCCACCCCCGAAGATTGATATCGAGAAGTTGGAATTGCCGTTGCCCTTTTATTTTTGCAGAAGCCCACGAGCCGGGCCTGTTATTTCTCCTGTTCGCGGGCGCCGATTCTGCTCGGCAATTTCGTGCTCCTTGCTGTGCACCGCGAGTCCGTAATTTCGCAATTTTGTTTCAACCTTTCCCGACGCGTCCCGGAAAGAACTCCGCTCGGCCACCGGTCCGCTAATTATTCGACCGTTCGAAGGTTCTCCCCGGCTGTGACAAAACAGAAAGAAAAGAGAGAACGCAAAACAAGAACGAAGAGAGAAAGAGAGAGTTTAATCGTCGGTGGGCGAAGAACGCGAGCAACTGTCCATTTACCTAATGCCTTCCCTGATGCTACATTCGAGAGGGGGGACAAGCGAAACGGCCGCAACCCCGCAAAAATTAGTCCGAGACGCCCTGGAGCGGGCATCGGCCGTTTCTTGCTTCCGTTCGCAAAAATGGCATCGCGTTTTCTGCTCCAAACTATGTCTTTAACGCGTGGCCACTCTCCTAAAGCGCAATGACTTCGTACGGTAACTTTCGGTGTTTATTAGGGTTATGAAGACTTCCGAGGACTCGAAATTATAGGGCATTCCAAGGAATCACTGTTGAAAAAAATTTGGGACGTGTGCACACCCCCGACCTCCACGGTGCGTCCTCATCTGCCGTGATTAGGGTTCGACGTTGTGCAATTACGAGGAAGGGTAATCAAATGCTTCACTTCTTTGTTGATTTCTTATTGATTTTGTAGCTGGTTGTTGTGAAGGTTTATCAGTAGTTTGTAATTTGCAGATACCATGTTGTAGTACATAGAAATGCTGAATACAGGCTTAGATTTCTCTCATTCCACCAAACCACGACGATAAGTATTAGCAGCCACAGTTCCCCAAAGAGACCATTTAGAACCCGCCGCGCCAAAGCTCTCAAGGAAAAAAAATAATTAAGAGGGACAATGAAAAAGACAGTAAAAAATCTAGCCGTATCCGTAGTTGGCCTATGAAAGTTTAAAGAAGCAACAATAATTATTTCGCGTTAGAAAGCAAGAGCAGGAAGGAACGAGGAAAACGGCTAGCAGCCGGGGGATAAAAACGTACGAATAAAAGCAAGTCGCGCAATTAGGGGTGCACAGAGAGAGGGTTTCGTGTAGCGTCGCGATAAAAGTCATTGCCTCGATGTCTGAAACGGTATTAAAAGTCTTCCCGTGGCGAATCGCGACCGTGTCGTTTCTTTTCTGAAGCTCGGCCTGCGCGACCATAAGCCACGTTCCCCGCATCCTCTGTCTCGGGCACGTCGAAATCCTCGTTTATTGTTAATTAATGCGCTTAATTGTTATTTCATGCGCAGTAAGTATGACGCATACGGTCCATTACCGGGCGGGCCGGTGTGCCGGCGAAATTGCGGGACAACTCCGTAAAAAGTATCTCTGCGAGTCGGAACTCGCGAGAAATGACTTTTTTTTATCGAGCTCCTCTTCTTCAGACCGGCGGGATGCCCATCCGGCTTTTTCGAGGATGTAAATTTTCTTGCCGGACCCGGCCCTCATTCCTTAACGACAAGGCCTCGTCATTTCGACAAGGACGAAACACGCCCTGGCACGGGATCCTCTCGTTAAGGGAGTCTAACTGGAACCTCGCAAAAATCAATGATGTCTTTTTGTATTTTTTTTTTGAAGCATGTATCTTTAAAAATATATTCGAGTTCGTTAGAGTAACGAAGTAAGATTGTTGCAATTTGGTCGACGGCCCCGAATAATGTTTCTTAGCTAACAGATGACCAATCCTGACCGAAGACCATGCCAATAGCAAGGTACCACAGGCGTCCTGTATATCAGAGACGTCCCTCGTGATCGTTCACCCATGCGAGTCCACCCGCAGCGATCCTTGCAGTACGTCTTCCACACGAGCCTCTCGTTTTTATTGGCTTCGCGCGTTGGTAATTAATAACGGGGCGATGCCTACCGGTGGGCCGATGCGTATAACGTGCATTGGTCATGATTTATGGGAGCGTAATGAAGCCTGTTCCCCGCAGGAGCCCTCGGAGACCGGGGAAGTACGTGTGTGCGGTTGAAGGCCCCGCGGCGAAAGAGAAGCCAAGAGCAAGAGACCAGGGAGCCGAGAAGGAGGAGAACACTGAAAGATGTCCCATCCCGGGGTGCAATAACGCGTGTCCCGACTTAAGGAGGGAGATCTCCGTCTGGTAAAGATGTCTGACACTGTAGGGCGCGTATTGCCTGTCTAAAACTACCCGCCTACTTCAACCAACAACCGAGGGGGTGTCGCCGCGCGGCACGAAACTTCGCGCGCTCCGAAGTCGATCCCTTCGTCGCACCCTGCATAAATTACAAAGAGACCGACGCCTTGTTCGAGCGAAAATCTAGAATAATCAAAGACACCACCGCTTTCGACGATCAAAATTTGCATTCTTATCGTCCTCCCCTGAAAACCGACGCGCCGCGTTTACGCGGGGGTGACTCGACACTCATAATTTTTAACCCCCGTCGTTCAAACTGAAAATTCAATGCCTGATAGCTTCTTGATCGATAATTCTGTCTGCTTCGAGTTCATCGTGTACTGTTGGAAACCCTCGAGGATTATATTCTTCGAAACTTGAGCAGTAGTGTATTTACTGTTTATTTAATCTTACTGAAAAAGACACGGAATGCAATATTTTTAATTAGAGACTATTTCATGATTATTTTTAGTAATCCTTAGAATGCATGGAAATGGAAAGAGAATATTGGAACAGTTTTTTAAACGTCATTTCACAGTGCTCTCTTCTTCGTTTTATTTACGTGGAACGTTTTAGAATATTTTAATCTGGCCTGATTTTCCGACTGCAACAAAATGCGTTGTAATTACAAAACAATTACAACACGGCAATAACGGGACAACGAGAATATGGGAAAAGCTAGTTAAGACAGAGAAATTGGATAAATTTCATTCCTACGAATTCCAGAAGCAGTGTTGGGTACTGTAAACTGTTATACACAGACTGAGACAAAATTGGACGTTTGAATCCATACGAAGTTTGTTTTACTTCACTGTATTTTATTAGCCTTCTAGGTACATTTTTCTAGAAAATATTTATATATAATTCTTAACATTGTGTTTTTATTCCAACTAATCATAAAAATTCAGTTAAAAAAATTTATAACACTGAGTCTGTACTCTACGGTTTGATAAAGGGCTCCTCTCGACAAAAGAATTCCTAGTACATTTTTTTGCTTTTCCTCATTATGACATTTTATTCTTAATTTCCCGAGCGTGAAAACGACGAGAGGAAGAAAGAGTCACGAAACGATGCATCCCAACAAAAATTCTGTCCTCTCAGGAGGGAGCAGTCGGAAGAAATTGGACTGACGAAAATTTATGCAGGGTCCACTGGACACCACGTCCACCGGCTTGTTTTATATTCTGTGGCCGGTCGTCGCGTGTCCCTTTTTCGTCTTTCCCCGACGACTCTTTTTAATAATTTAGAGGAACCGGACTGCAATCGATGTCCTGTTCGTTCGAATGATACATCGGACTTACACCTGCCACATCACAATTCGGAAGCGAATCGCTCGGACAGCAACTCGAAAAGGAGCGAGCGATAATTTCGCAGGTGAAGCTAGCGAACATTAACCTTTCAAGAGCAAGCTCGGTTGTTTTTGTCCGGACCGAAATATCGCTCTTGCATTTATTTCTTTCCAATATTTATTTGCTTCCATTAATACTTCGACACAAAACGTACCACCGCAAAACTATTAGGAAAATTCGTGCAGTCTTTGATAAAAACTGACAAAAATGAAGCTAAAGAAATAGATTATTGTATGTAAATACTGTCTTTTTACATCCCAAAATATGAAAGTACTCTATTACGAACAGCCTTCGCATGAGAAATTCGTAAATATCACTAAATTCTATAGGTGTCGCAGAATCCTTAATCAACCGAGAGCTAATTTGGCTCGGAAATCAATTCTGCAGTAAACATAAAAATTTCGCGCGTCCAGTCGGATGGTTAAGGGTCAATTTCGCGCCATCTAAATTTGCCGAATGAACGATTCATGAGTGGGGGTGATTCTTTTTTCCCGCAGGAAATAGTGGTCCAATTCCGCGGGATTACGGCCGGACACTTGTCGCCCAGCATGAATCAGCAAACGCGCGGCCGTGTGATATGCACACGGTTCTCTGTTGCTTCGTCACTTTGACAAAGGGTTTTGCAACGGTGAAACGCGATCGAAAAGCGTCGAGAGAGTGTAGCCGCGATCAAAATATCATTATTCCCCGTTTTACACCCTTCGGAACTCGATAATGCTTTCCCGTAATTGACTCGTCCCAATGAATGACCGCGGCACGCGGTACTATCGCGTCATTGTGGGTAATGACAGGATTAAAACAACGTTCCGACCAATCCGGCTGGCATTTAATTATTAGCGACACCCCCCTTCCCTCCCTCCTCCGCTTCCCCGGTCTGTGTCCCGCAACCCCATTCGCGGCCTGACACCGGCTCGATTCCTGGGATGTATATTCAGAACGCAGCATTTTATTGACTGACTGGACAATCGAGTCGCATATTTACACGCTGGAGCCGACGCGCGGCTCGCGCCCCCGTATCCTGTGTAATTGAAATTTAAAACGTCCCTAAAGCCTGGGATTAAACCGTGCTCGCGTCGCGTTTTATCGAAGTTTCCCTTCGAGCTCCACATTCGGGTTCTCTCAATCTATCTTCAGCTTTTTCTTTTTTCCACCTCTCCCGTTCTTACGTCGGCCCGCTTTCCGATTTATATTTACTATGTGCGATCCGCGAAAGGTGATCGACATCCGTTACATGTTTTGGTCGTGGAACCGTCGATCACGAGTTGTCACCTCGTAGCTGAGACAAAGAGCTGCGCGAATGACCCATGTGTGTTTAGAAGTATTAGCGAGAGAATATCAAGATCCTGAGGAAACCATTTTAAACAGATGAAGTGCGATCTTTGCGAGCGAGTCTTTTGTGTCCTGCATCCTTACCGTGTTTTTATTTGTATTTTAGACAATATATTCAATTGTATCCCAATAAATTTGCGGTAATATTGAGCGTCCGATGCTCCAATCCGAATAAGTACAAATTCAAATCGAAGGGAGAATATTCTTTGAAAATTTTTACCACGAGTCTCATACATTACAACAGGAGATAACCCCTCAGCCATATTCCATCCATTTCTCGTATCATCAAAGACGGAGACAACGGTCCCAGTTCGGCCATCTCATGAAAAGACGTTTGACAGTCAGAATCCGAGAACATGTCCCAGAAAACGTTCGCAAAAAGATCTAGGTGACTCGTGCCGGGTCGTTACAATCAGGATGGTCTTCGATAAAGAGCAAAGATAAGGATGAAAGAGAGAAATCTCAGGATTCAAACGTATCTTGTAGTGCTTTCAGGGCCGGAAGCTCCATTTCCCGGTGCCGCGGATCGGAGTGTCACGAGCGGCACGGCAGCATGCGACAACGGGACAACTTTTTCGTATGCAAAGCTTCTACATTTTTGAGAGCGTCGGTCCCGGCACCGGTGGCCTAGTTCTTTTTGTGTTTTCGCCGGTTTTGCCTTCACCAGCTCGGAAGATTAGAGCCTGTTCGCGGAGGGGTTGGCCCGCAATTAACGCGCGCGTGTCTCCTCGCGCTGGTGTGTACACGCGCTGAATTCGCGCGCAGAAAGCGGACACGGGCGCCGAGGCTAAGAGACAGAAAAAGAGAGGACCATGAAGAAGAAGAAAAAAAAAAGAAATGCCAGCGGCGACGCTAATTGCGCAATGGACGAGAGACCCTTCAGAGCCGCCGAGGCTTTCCCGCGTTCTAAGGAGACCGGAGCTGAAAAGGAAGGTGACGCCGCGGCCAGACGCGTTACCGTCCACCTTGCGGCCCACTGTGCTCGTTCCGGCTGTTTCAAGTGCCGTACATAATGTAACCGCTGGTGTAATGAAGCTTTCGTACGTTTTCCCGCGATAATCACTACTCCTGGGAGCCCTCGGACGCAGACCAGAAGAGCACACCCCGTGGACAACCCGCCCCACCTTTGTTCCGGGAGTGTACGCGGTGTCCACCAAGTTGAATCTTCGACCGAAATCCCTGACCGCCGCCGCATTGCGTTGAATAAAGTATTATTTCCGTAACTGTCATGTCGTCGGGTGTGCCGAGTGACAGTTTCAGTAGAGGTGCTACCACTGTGCACCGATGATAAAAAACTTAACCACCGACCTATATTCTTATCTTTCTTCTTTCATTTTGCTAATCTAGGCCGACTGACAGAGGATTGCAAAGGGGTGGCGATGCCCTTGAAAGAGGATCGATCCCGTTTGTGATAAACTCAGTTGCAGTCTCCGTCGTTGTGACACGGTTTGAATTTTTTGAAACGCGGCTTTCCCTCTTTGGCTTCTCGGTTTTAGATCCAACGTTTCATCTACTAGAGCTGTTCTGTTTCTGAAAACCGTTCATAATGTGGAACCAAGATAGTTTGAGTTTACTATAATCATGCTGTATCAAGGGGAAGCTTAAAATGAAATCATGTTTACGTTCATTCAATGAGGCGATAACAACGTCATTTTCTTTCATGGAAGACCGTAAAATTCTTTGTGTCGTACGGAAATGAAGATTTGCAGAAGGGTGCAAGGTTCAGTACGCAATCTTTTAATTTTCTCCTCGTTCAACTGGAGCGCCGGTAATAATTTTTGGAGAGTCCACCCTTTTCGAAGATATTCGCTCACCGGTGTCCGCTAATTTCTTACGGGCGACTAGCACCGGCAGTTGTCGCAGCTTCAGCTGCTCCTTTCTTTCCCCCAATTAAATTATTTCCACTTACTTGTCGCGAGGGGTGATATAATACAGCGGCTCGAATTCTTCGTGATCTCCGGCTCGTTAAAGACGCACGAAGCTGGCAGCAACGGCAGTAATCTACTTACCGGGTAGAACGAGAGGGTAGAAACCTGTCGTTTCTAGGGGTAGATTTCGATTAAGGAAGGTAAAATTCCGGCGACGGTGGTCCTGAGAAACGGAGCCGGCGCGTTCGCTGTTTATATGGCATCAAACTTACGAAAGTTAGGTCCGGGGACGTTTAATTTAAATAGAAACATCTCGCAAGGAACTACAAACTGTTTAATTAAACGGCAACTTAGTGCCGAACAATACGGCCCGGTGTTGTTCGCGAAAATTTCATCTAAGCCGAAATATCGCCACGTTACGGTTCATCCGGACACGAAAAGAACGGGAGCGACGGGGGTTGTTGTGCGGGTGATGGCGGCAAAAGCGTTTTATGGTGCTGTTCGTCTCGCGCACCGGTTGCGTCTGATTTTCATTAATATTGATCATCACGGGGGTTGCTCGGTCATGCGGTTCTTGTTTGCATCCAGTTGGCCGTTTCTCGCACCTTCTCTCGTCGCTCCGGGCCGGGCCATTCGTTCCTGCGCCGAGGCTTTCCCACCGGTTCACGTTATCTTAAGGAACGATAATTAATTTCTTTCCGTCTTACCTTAATTAATAACGTCGTCCAGAAGTCGACGACCCCCAGTCGTAATGAAAATTTACAGCGCCGCGCCGCGCCGATGTCTGTCCCGGGGAGCCAAGTTATCGTTTTCATCTACGCGGGCGGGGGCAGGGTGCCTAAAAATTACCGGAAACAACGAGGGAAGCGGTTGATTTGATTATCAATTATGCTCTCCCGACTACTCTCGGTTAGCTCGTGCCTGTAACTAATTAGTTTTGCTGTCCCCTCCCCTGCTACCCCATCGTCTCTTTCCAAGTTCCTGCAATTCCGTTCCACCCGACGAATCTTGCCGCGAATATTATTAACCCAGGACTTCGAATACGCGATCGAAACCCAATCTCGGAATTTCGATAGAAACTTTCGCTGGACAGCTGCTCGCCCCGACTCCTCGTAAACGCATTCGCAACGATGAAATGTTTATTCCTGTGACAAACGATTTACCAATGAAATTTGCATTCGTGCCAACCGATGCGCGGCTAATGGAAAACATGCGCGCGAAATTGGACCCGCGAAACCGTTATTCCCCGTTTTCACGGATTACTCACGGTCGCTTTGCGCCGGTCGGTTAATGAATATTTAAACAACGCAGCCGATTGACGTTTCCTTATTTTCGAAATCCCGTTCGGCACGCTTTCGGAGCTAATCCCTGATTTTTTCCACGTGATGAAATAATTAACCGTGCTGGAGCTTCGGGTGACATTCGGATTTAGACTGCTTGAGTGTTCGATGACTTGTTTCTATATTCGCGTCTTTTTAAAATTTAAATGACAAGGTTTCTGAAGAAGCGTCTTTCAATTCTGTCAATCTTCTGGTTGAATCGCTGAGGTCCTGATTAAAAAGCAGATCAACGATCCCACAAAACCGGGCACTAAACCCAAGAACTACCCCGTTGAGCTAGGAGGTGTTGAGCGAGGATAGGGTATGAAATGAGATAGCCGTTCCTGTGAAATTGAATAGTAAATCGTTTATTAGTACGAAGGTGTGATAGTGTCTCGAGTTAGCCTTGGCCGACATTCGTGATTAGAGTGAACCTGTGATACCATAAGGTGAACGAGTGTGATAGACTTTTTCCTTCATCTTATTCTTCTTCTTTCTCTTCTTCGATTTTTTTTGTCGTTTTAGTTTCTTGTTCTTTCTTAAGTGATGTAAGAGATAGATGTTAGAGCTAGTTACCCTGTTCTGCGAGCTGGTGTTCTCCCCATCGATCGGGCCGATTTCACGTGCTCTTTACGACCACGTTAACGATTCACCGACTTTTTCCCATCTTCTTCCGGCTCCCCTTAAACGATCGATCTTTAGCAACCCCTTTTTGTTTCCCGCCTTGTTCACCCTTCGATTCACCCGGCCCTTCCCCGTATCATCTCACGGTCAAATTGCGACGCGGCACGATGGAAAAGGAGAACGCCCGTGCAAGCTAACTTTCAAAAGAGTGCTACTTGTTATCTTCCGAGGTACTCTAGTGCCTATGCGATTTATTTATTTTTTTTATCCTTTCGTTCTGTTCTCTGTTTTCTTGCCTATATCGCTAAATCGCAGCTAAAATTAGCGAGACTGTTTGTGGGGAGGAACGTCTAACCCCCGTTCTCCCGGATTCGGAAACCCAACAATAAATAAGAAATTTTCGCGACTCGTATACGTGTTCCAATCAGGAAAACGAACCCCCTCTCTTCTTTCTTTCTGCCATTTTTACGCATTTCAATTTTCTCTCCACTCGTGTCGGAGCCAACCAAAACATTCGCAAGGAACACAAAAAAGAATGAAACGAAACTCTTCGGGTTTCTGCTTCAGTCGCTTCGCTCGATATTTATAAACGTAATAATAATAATAATAATAATAATAATAATAATAATAATGAATACGTTACACGTGTTCCGCATTGACATAACAATTGATCGTACAAAGTACACATGGTAGCGAATACAAATTACAGGCTGCCGGGGGATTGCAACGACGTCCCCGTCTCATTAAATAAGAACAATGATAATAAATTAGGTTTTCGTCGTACCTACTGTACACGCGTATTCTGTGTATACATATTTATATATGCCGCATATATATATAAAAAACGATCTTGAAAAACGTGTTTGACTAACATGGACGTAAAATCGTACAAAAGCGTTTGTCCTTCTTCTAATTCCGTCGTGCGTTTTCCTCGACATCGTTCTCGAGCAGGCGTGCATTTCCGCGTGCTCTTACCCACTTTATTCTCACTCTTTCTTTCTCTCTCGCTCTCGCTCTTTCGCACTCTCTCTCTCTCTCTCTCTCTCTCTCTCTCGCACTCTTTGATTGTACGCGTCTTTGATCATAGCGTGACTGGTCGTGCGCTTCTCGTTCCCCGCGATATAAGTACTGTGTAACACCATCTACGGTTCACCTTTAGTTTCGCCCGCGAATTCGCCCCCCTCTCGCACGCCCCTGAATCGATAACGCGCCACGATTCGCGGAAAACAAGGACGTTTCGCACAGAAATGCCTGATTCGGTACGCAAGCAAAATTTGTCGAAATCGTCCCACGGTCGGACAACATTTCCAGTATTCCACGCTTCAATTTTCCCCAACACGCAAAATTTGCTTCACAATTTCATAGAAAAGTTACAATGCGTTTCTTCACCCTTCGCACCCTTTACCCCTCTGCAACTCGGACACTCCTTTCGAGAAGATTGCTTATAAAACATTCTAATAATTTTGCGCCGTAAAATATGTGTCAATAAAACTTCATCCCTAATTGCAGTTAAATGTCATTATTCTCATAGACAATAAATGAATAAATGCTGCTGATCCGAGAAAAGTCTTCGAATGCAGAGAGCTAATACTTGACGAATAAATGGTAACCATTTCTCACCGAAGCACTTTTATGTGTTTAGTTAGAATTGTTAACCCTCAAATGGACTATCATAAGCTTTCTAGATATTTATGCCGATATAATTGAAGCGCGGATTTTGTGAATTTATAACAAAAATGAATTATTAAAATTGTGAAAATAGAAAGAAAATTAAAAGAATTTATGATTCTCCACTTATTAAGATTATTAAAGAAGAAAAGAAAAAAAGGAAAGAGTAATTCTACGAAGATAGCAGCTGCAAAGAAAAATTGTTTTCTCTCAGCAAACTCAATAAAAACGAATATTAACCTTCTATCGACATATGTAATAAATTCTTCCAAATGTTCTTAGTTGTTTTCCAAGCTAAAAACAATAAGAAATCAGACAAGAGAATAACCGACTACGTTAATAAATTAACAAACGTAGCAAAGTAGTGAAAATCATATTGCCGACGGACGGTTGAATATATCGAGTAGTCGGGTCCTGAAAATGCATTTTGAAAGTCCACCTAGGGTTCGAATAAGAAATTTAGAGTATTCTGTGTGAAAATAGGGCCAGTCGAGAGGGCAGGTACTGCCAGCACGTGTCTGTCTAGTGTGTCCCGCTACTACACACCTCATTCCCCGGGTCGTACATATAAAATTATATTTACAACAGAGTGATCATTTTTTTCTTCTTTGTTGTGAGGTATTCGCTCTACATGCATCTAAAGAGTGTACAGTATCAAGAAGCGGAAGGGAGGTGGCCCGTTGTGTCCGGAAGAGCCGCTTCCAGACGGCCATATAAATAATTCAATCGCATACTCTTTCTCTCTCTCTGCCCATTCTCTCGATCGTTCTTCCCCTTTCTCTCTTTCTCATCATTCACGCGTATTCATCCACGCCGTACATTGCGCTGCCCGTTATAAATAATTTAAAAATTATATACTTTGTTTTTATATATATTAAATTCAATCTCTGTTCCCTCGTCTCAGCCACGCGCACACGCACACGAGAAAGTTTCGATAACGATATGGTACAGCTATGCTACACACCGGAACAATCCGAATGCTTCTCTCATTCTCTTGTTCACTCTCTCTCTTTCTCTCCTCCTCTCTCTCTCAATTTCTCTCTCGTTTTCCCTCATTCGTACTCATTCTCTTTCTCTCTCTCCCTTCGCTTCTTGCTTCGTATTTACACGGGGTCGCTCGCGAATAGTTCTCTACATTCTTACACTTACTGTATATATATATATTTATATATAGGTATGGTTGATTCTGTTATGTATATATATCAACGCGTGCCTGTACAGCCTGTGGCCGAGGCAATGCAAACTGACTGCTCAAGGCCACTGCCCTCACCATTTACATTACTCTTTTTCCGTGATACGGAAAACTGAGTGCCGTTCTGCAGTGTCCCCTCCATTGCGCCGCGATTATTTCCAGTTCCGTATTTTAGAATAGTTAGTCGTGTCCTCTAGTGTCCAGGAGTGTTCACTAGTGTTTAGACACCTCCATAATTTAGAGTGATCAGTCGGCACTAGTGTCCACAAGTGTGGCTTTGTACGACTTCTCCAGAAAATATGATTCTCGTTCGAATGGAACTGAATACTTTTTACTAAACTATTGGCTTACGAAAAGGACATTGGGTGCAACGATTCGATGTACATGGACGTTCGAGATATGAAATTAATAACTTTAGGCATTTTTACGCTTTCGTGTGCTCCTCAAAATTTCCATAAAACCATTTATGCTTCTGTCTTAAACATATTTTTTCGTATCACATCATCGCGTGAATTACCTCATTACACCTTATACTGGTTTTATCTGTGGAGAAATATCAGGTTGCGCCTGTAATTATTATTTTGGAAATGGTAACAATTTTACCATCATATACGACGATTTTATGAAAATTTCATCAACAGCACTTTTATCAAATTCACGAGAGCAAATAGCTTCCACGGTTTCTCCCAGTCTCCTATTTCATTATACATCATGGAGGAAACACTGCAACTGGAGAGGGTGGAATCTGTAGCCTCTCGAGTTCCTTGACCAGTCAGTCACCGCCATCAGCCACGGTGTGAACACTGTTCCTTGATTATCCTTCTATCCTTGGTCTGTCTGGCAGCGTGATCGAGACGTCTCGCGGGCGGGAAACCGTGCGACTACCAAAAAACAAAATGAAGAATCTACTATCGCTCGGATGTCAGCGACGCCTGGCAATGGCAAGGAACGGGTTGTCTCGCGAACTTGGTACAAAAGGGACAGGATTAGATGCTGCGTGGGATATTATTCGTCATCGAGCGCGGCTCCGCGGCGGTAGCTGATTTTCGTCAAAAGGAATCGCATCTCGCGTATTCAAAGAGAGACGTCGACGACGGGTTATCGTTGCTTAATCCGTCGCGATACACGAGGTCGGATCGTTGTCTGCAGCTCTGCTAGCCGCGGAGCTGCTTTGAGAATATAGGACGAGCGGGAAAGGGCTCGCAGAAAGAACACTACGCATTCTGTTTGGAAAAGCGGCAAGACTTTCCTGTGAAGCTCAGCCTCTCAACCCTTCTCTCTCTCTCTTTCTTTCTTCGTCGCCGCCGATGATGTTTCTTATTCAAAACGAGCCGCGACCTCGTACGAGATTGCAGGAATAGAAGCGGCCCTTTGAGCCGTTCGCCCGTGTCCTACATCTATCCTGCTCCTTATCAGAGATTTGAGGCTTTCACAGCCCGGTAACCGTTCTTACTGTTGAGGCTTTCGAGTGTAAAGCTGGGCTTGCATTAGTTCAGTCGCTGGATCCAGCGATATACATTCCAATGGCTTCACTGGCAATCGGTCGATGTTTACATTTATTCCAGTCACTGGATCCAGCGATTTACGTTCCAGTGGTTTGACTGAATATTGATCAGGTTCGTGGAATTCTTGTACGCGTGTCGCTTCGATACTCGTTCGAAATCTTAGACCCGAAAGCCTCAACAGAGGGAACTGTACTTCTCCCGCCTGTCACATTATCCCGTTGTTAACGATAATTACCGTTTTGTAATTGACGAAGGAAAAGATTGCGACTCGACACATGGTGCTGATTACATGCTAGCTGTAACTATGTAACTACTGTGCTGCTCGTCTGTGTTCTCTCTCTCTGTTCTCCGTGCTCGTGTACTGCTACAATTCACAGGGTGAGTTTCTGCTGCTACATGCATGAGAAAAGGTGTTTCAGGCGCTACATTACGATCCGATCGATGGGCAGTTGGGTACGAAATCATATCTAGCGCGTGTACTCGTATCAAAGTGTATGTTTTGTACGAAACCGGTTGGCAGATTACACTCAGTCGGTGGGCAGTCTTTTGCGGATTCTTAGTTAGGATTATTTTGGCAGTGGATCGGTTAACCTCTCTCTCTGTCTCTCTCTCTCGACAAAAAAAAACTCATCTCTTCCTTCTACCTTCTCATACGTTCACTACGAAATTTAGCATCCCGAATGAAAACGCGTGGCAGCTTTTTTTTCTCCGTAACGGTAGTCGCACGTCTCGCGCGAGACCTCCTCGCGGCGTTTTTCGCATGTATTCCTATCGTTTTAAAATCGTCGTCGCGCGGGTAGCTCTACTCGTGTATAAATTACAAACTAGAAGGCTAAAAAATCGAAGTACTTGTTTAGCGTCCTTTGGTACCAGCCTGAGTCTCATTAGATTACAAATTATTTTGTTAAATAGTCTTGCTAAATCACTAAGAGATCACTGTTTTTCCGTGAATGTTCATACAACCCAACCTGTCCGCTTCCGGCTAGTCTGACCATCTCACGTTTCACAGTCTTTCTATTGCTCTGTGCTCCACAAAAAACCCCCCGCCCCACCCTGTATTCAAACCCCCGAAAAAATCGTCCCCTCTAAAGTACGGTATTTATAATTAAATCCGCTCGGGCGTCGAACACGAATACTAAAATACTATATCACGCGCAACAATTAAAAATGAACCGGGACATAAAGAACGCAAGCACCTCGCGTACGAAAATAAAATTCTCTTTTCTCTCTCTTTCTCTCTTGCGCGCACGTCTACGGCAAAAACAAACGGGAAAAACAATAAAACAAACGATCTCTGAAATAAATACGCGATCACTACTTTCTCGGCGAAAGTATTACAAGCTTCCATACACAGCATCCTAATCTCCCTTTCTTTCGTTTTCTTCATTCGCCTGATCTCTTCCAGGAACACCGTTAGTCACACCACGCGGTCACCACGATCGATCATTAGGACACGATGTAGTCCGCGGAGTGATGAGAATGATGAGAGTTCCGATGCTTGTCCTTTCTATGGTTCGTCCTCGAGTTGCTGCTCCGGGTCCCGTTGGTACCGGTCGTACCCGAGGTGTGGTGACTGTACCCGCTGTCGCTGCCGAAACTGCTGTCAGGCTGGCCTTGGTAGAGCCTGCCGGTGTTGATCTGCTCTCCGTCTCTCGGACCGTAGTACACGGGTTGCGTGTACTTGTCCTCGTTGTAGAGACGGTCCGTAGGCTGCGAATAAGTGTCCGAGTACTCCCCGCCCACCTGCGTGTACACCGGAGCGGTGTCTTGGTTTTGAAGGCCGTAGTACTCCGCGCCGTATTGAGACGAGTACTTGTACTTGTCGTTCGCTTTGCGTGACCTGTCCTTGTTGCTTCTATTCTGACTGGAATAGTGGTGTAAAGGTCCAAGAACAGGCACGCTCTCGTAAGGGTTCTCCTCGACCCTCAGGGCCTGGGTGGCTGGCATCGGAGGCACGAAGTAGGGTAACCTATGGGCCACCGATGGGACGGACTGTTGTCGTTGATTGCTATTCGTTCGGGTGCCTGCTACGCCTGAAAATATAGGATTCGTATTAATGAAGCGGTTTATATCACGTAAACATATCTGGAGATAGAGTGCGATGGATTCGATTTGTTTTATAATTATTTCTGGATTAAATTGCTCATTCTTTCTGATCGTAGAATGTTTTTTTTATTTAAACCCTCTATAGCTCTGTGTAATTTTAAAGTCACCGATATATCAAAATTTTTGAATTTAACTCTACTAACCACAATACGATAAAAGTGCCTTGTATCTGCTTTTTAACCAAGTAGCACGTTTGAAGATTGTTTGCCAGATTGACATTGATGCATCAATGTCGTTGAAAATTGTTTTGCATTTCAGTAACATCGCTTCAATACATTTTATATGTTTACGGATGCCGTAAATGCATGAAATCTGCAGCATTGTTGGTCTACTGGGAATACCAAGTAAGGAAGTAAAGATTTTATGTATCACGTTTAAGGTAGAGCGTAAAAACGTACCGCCGAGATCTAGACTTGTATAATTCATGAACCATAAAAGTAATGAATGAACGCGACGACAGTGATAAAAGGATAGAACTTAAAGAACCGGGAGTAAAATTTTCCACGTGATGTTAATTTCGCAGATTATTCAAACTTTTCATTTTCATTTAAAGAATCGCGTATGACCGTTTTAAACGGAGTTTTGTCTCACCAGCGACGCTAGGATAGAGCTGGAGCAACGCGTCGAGCAGCATTCCCTCGTGGAACTCGCCCATATCGTGATTCTTGTCTCTTCTGCGTCTGTCTAGGCTCCTGGGGCTCCTGCCGCGTCTCTCCCTCGGTGGCCTGCCACCTGCCGGACACGTGCCCCAGGTCGGCCCGCTCGATGTGAGCATCCTAGCCTCGGACGGCTCACCGACCGAGAGCTCGTCCTCGGCGAACTCGTCCTCGCTCGCCGGCTTCGACGATGATTGCGGCCGATGATGATGCCGGTGATGATGGTGCAGCCGGTTACGAGCGTTCAGCTCGCTCTCCTCGTCCGTTTCCTGATGGTCTCCTGTAAACGGATGAATAATTCATAAGCAGCCTGTGCGCGACGCGCGCGCGCTCCTACTGCTACCGGTCGATCCGGTAATTAATTAGATGGTTCGTTAATTAATTAAACGGCAATCTCTTTCTCGCGTCGACGTTACGAAATTCACCGTGAACGGAATCGAAGCGAGATCGCACACCGGTGGCACGGTCCTCGGTTATTGCCGCCCTGCGATTAATTAGTTTCAACGTTCGATAGATTTATTTGATAGGGCAGCGCGAACGTGGACGGTCAAAAGTAACCAGGGAATGCAGAGTGTGTTATACCATCGTTAGTCGTCATCGAAATCCAGGATCAAAACCAGGCTTTAACTTTGCGCTCGGCACTCTCTCCCGCTTTTCTCGCTTTGATTTTGCGGCGGTTCCAGCTTTTGATCACAGCGATTGATAAACGTCACTCTTGCGAATCATCATTCATCGGGATCATTAACCGATCTATGATAACCAACGAGAACGGGGATTGAAGTCGGCTCGGGGATGGATTGCCCTGTGGGGCACTGCCCCGGCTCCGTTACAGTTCAGATTAATAATCCACGCCTACTCAAAATATGTTCAGACTTGTGATATAACATTGTACGATGCTACATATGAAGGCCGAGATTATTCAATGGGGTACTGTTCAGGCTTGCCGAAATAAGGAGCAAAGCAAGGAACAATGAAACCACGCCTACTCTTGACAATTCAGGATAATGATTCTGTTTCTCGGACGTGGTCCGCTCTAGCGGGAAACTCAAAGTGTTTCCAGGGTAACTGAGACTTGTCACGCGACTGTGATTTCGATCATTATAGGAACATTCTGTTGAAACGGAAGCAGGCATGTTTTAAATCAGTCCGGGACATCCTTTCTTCCGGCCTTCATCGATTATCCCGGCGTTTCGACAACCGAACGAGGACAAAACGGGAGTGGAACGCGTACTGGTCGGATGCGAAAAATAAAGATGTATTGTTCGTCCATCGGACTGAGCGTCGTAAAAGCGAGAACGAAGGTCGAACGGCGATAAAACGAAGGAAGAGGAGAGGCGTTTAACAGTGAAACAGCCTCGACCGGGAACGGAAGTTTATCGACTGACTCTAATCGACGTTAAGCTCGCTCTTTGACAATCCCTCGAATCTCCGGAGGCGTTCTATCCTCGCTTCATTCCGCGGGACCTTGGCTGTTTGCAAAAGGAAAAGAAAAGTGGAACGAACGCTTGTCTGTTTACTGTGGTTGCACTTTTAATCTCCACCATTGTGTACATTTTCTTGTTTATTGCGAGCACGAGCGCGCCAGGATTCCCTCGAGGTCGTTGAATCCTTGGAAATGAATCGGAATTCGTTACCACGGCGAAATCATTTCAAACAACCGCGAAATACATTTGCGACTCTCGAGGAGCCACCTGCCGTCTCTCGACTTTGTTCTCTCTTTTGTCTCTCGACGTTGTTCTCCCTTCTTTCGTTAATTAATCCTGTTTTCCAACTTCCTATCATGATAATATCTCACTTTTGTGAGATCAAAACTGAATCACGTTCTTTCACTACCCTCGTTGATTTACGTTTGTTTCTAATGAATTTATTCTTTTAGAATGCATCAATAATATGAGACGAACGTTCAAGAACGAACACTGAAGTTCAACAAGCTTTAACCGAAATGTTCATAACAATTTGCCTGAAGTAATTTATCAGTACCCTTATCTCGAACCATTACACTCAACCTACGGCTTTGCCGAGTGTCATAGAGCCACAAGTACATTAACAGCACTTAAAGTGGCGATTCCACGAGTCGCACTATGCAAAACCTCGCTCGCGAGAGTATCGATGACGAGTGGAACTCTCTTGGGGCAGTTTCCGATAAAAAAAAGTACACTGGTCGAGTTGTGCGACATCTCCTCCGAAAAGTTTTCAGCAGAGCCACGACCAGGCCACGGAGTGACGTTAATCAAGACAAATTATGGTCCCGGAGCCAGGCGAACATGATCCCTTGTGGATCTGTGTGGTTGCACAATGGTCGCCGGCGAGTGCATTCGATTACCGGCGTCCTCCCGTCAAACGTCGAAAGTCTCATCACCATGCTAATTAGCCGGCCGGCTAATAGGGAAGTATAAGTCAGAGGTCGTGTCACGCTTATCTCCTTCCAGCAAAGGCAACGATGGGAGGAGAGCGGCACGCTGCGCGCTGGAAGGGAGAGAGGCTATCAAGATACTTGCCACGGGAAAGGAGCGAGATACACCGCGAAGAAGATGAACAGCTTCCGATTCCGTTCTGACAGAGATTAGACGCGGGCCCCGGCGGCGAACTTCATTGCCGACAGTTCGTCGAATTAATAGGGAGATAACCGCTCGCACGGAGGGGGAAAAATAAGCATCGGGTCAGCGATACCGGTTGTGTGTGTCTCTTTCCTCTGAAAAATCGCGGCGAAACCGGATCTCCGGCACCTTGCGAAACAAACTTTCGGTTGATCAAAATTGGGAACAACAAAACCACGCCTACCCAGAAACTGTACCCAGAAACCAATGGTTGCGAAGCGAGAGCAAACTTCGTGCAGTGCTAACTCGGGAACTCGGTGGTCCATGCACAAGTCTTGGGACGGGCGTTAGAAACACGATCAAAAACCACCTGGATAGGGACTGGACAGTTTAGAGTGGTAGAGGGTTGAAAACTAGCGGTGTTAGCCGTGGTTAACTGCGAAGTCCTAGCCTGGTTAACCGCTCGTTAATCGCGTGTTAACACTTTACCGTTCTTCCGAATGGAGCTCGCTAGCTTTCTTTCAAATAGCAATTTCAAGAGAAAGCGGTCTGCTTTGTGGCTGTAAAGGCAGCTTTGAAAGGAGTCAAGAGAGTAAACGATTGCAGGAGAAAATGATGGGAGCGTATGGGGAGACATGTCGCGTGAAAGTGCAGGAGAAAATGAGTGGACAAAAATGAGCGTGAAACAGGGGTGTTCAATGGTGTTTCACATCTTCTCAGCAGACTTGGAAAAAAGGTTGAAGATAAAAGATGAAGGATAATAAAACTGGTGTGAGGAAAGGTGTATCACTTCGCGGTGTGTAATTCTGCGATGGCGAACGAGCGAGTGGATGTGGAGAGAATGATGAAAGCGTTAGAGGAATGTTTAAAACAGACAGGACTGCGGCGGAGTCTGAAGAGGACGAAGATGAGTAGACTGCGGATTTTATGAATATATGATAAAATCGTCAAACACGAAACTATAGAAAGATTGGAAGAACAGTCAGCTTTTGTTTCTTACTTGGATAATTTTAATTTTGCATAAAGATCCACTATCTAGGTAGGATGAATCGGAAAGAATCGATCAAAAACCGGTTCTGGAAAGACTATCAAATAAGACGATCGGTAAAGTGTTAATTCAAGCGATTGACAGGCTTGGAAGGCTTGTAAGCTCACAGGACCCTACCTACGCTCTCCCTTGGCAGCATTGAGGCTGGGGATAGCGGGACCGTCCGCCGAGTCCTCAGAGTCGATTTCATCTAGAAGGATACCGTGTGATTTCAGCGGGATCGAAGCGATCCTCGAGAGCCTCGAGTGGTGTGTCATGGTTAAGAGTGTTGATAGCGCGAAAAGGACCGTTCACGTGTGGCCGTAGACGTTGCGAATGGGATTACTCACCGTTACTGAGCTCCTCGTAGACAGGATTGTAGAGGTCCTGGGACGTGTAGGGATCGGGCCCGGGACTGCTGCACACGAACACACCTCTGCCGGTATCCTTGACGTCCAGCATCTGTTGTGACAATGAGAGATCGTTAGTCAGTCTCGATCTTTCCACCGCGCTAGATCGTTTTACGGCTATCTCGAAACACCGAGCGTTACTTCGCGCCAAGGACCACGTGGTTGCCGCGTAAGGAGCCGCGAGCCCAGACACAATAAGGAATAAAGGAAAGCGCCTCGACGCTGTAAACTCGCGGCTTAACAACGAGGAAGCTCTCCTCTAAACTTTCGCTTAACCCTTCATTCCGAGGATTACGTTATTTTCACCTTTTACCGTCGCCCTTGCCGTAAATACCTATCCCGAGGATGCGCAGACATTGCGTTGCTCAGATGCAATATTTTACACAATTATTCTCGTCGTTACCTCCCTCCCAGATACCTATCCCGAGACTGTTCTAATACGTACAGCTGCGCTCCTGGTCGTTCGACTTTAACACGAATTTAACGCAATTTTCATCCCTCTTTAAGCTTTTTGAACCTCTCAACTCCTAATATAAGTTCCTAACGCCCGGAAAAATCCCACGGAATTGGATTAATTCGTTTAATAGATCACTATGAAGTTCAAACATATTTTACACGAATAGACAGCGATGGAATTTTTCGGCGGTTTATTAACATGTTTTGGAAGTACACACAAAAATTTCTAAATAAATTATAATAAACGGGTACCTATAAACATGAGCATTAAGTTGGATGAATAACCCACCATCTAATTCTAACTTTTCCATATTAATGTCACAGCATGTGCACCACTGAACTACAGGCGATGGAATCAGAATTAGCAATTCTCTCTCCAACCCCCTCGGTTCGAATCAACTCTATCCCTCAAGACGAAGTGCCAATGGAAGAAGCAGGACCAAATACAACTCGATGAACTTCGGGACCGTTCGCAGCAATAAATACGAATTAAAGAGCAATCCAGGATGAGTTGCGAATCCCGTAGCGCGTTTCCGTCGCGTTTCCGGCCGAGCGATTAACTCGTTCTCCTCCGCCCTTAAAGACCCTCGAGAACGATCTCCCTTTGGCCTGGGGCCGAGTCGTAGAAACGCTGACTCGCAGCGAACCACGTGGAAACGGGGGAGTCGAAAGTTAATCCTTAAATCGACGGAGAATCCTCGGCTGCCGGGAATAATAAGGAACGATCCTGACGCGCGATTTACCCGAGGCTAATTTTATTTGCTCGCGACCGGGGTCCGCCCCCAAAGGCGGAGGGGGGCGTTAGCTAAAGCGTTCGCGAAAGCGGCTAAACTACTCGCGGGAAAATCACGGGCTCGAATCCTGAAAACTCTCCGCTGGTTCTCGTAATTAATTCCGGAAAACATCCGCGCGCGCGCGGAAACCCGCTGAAAAATTCAACGGACGCCTGCAGAAACGGAGCGCAGCCGGCGACAAGATTGCTGGCATGATCGATGCGATACAGCACGATTTAACCGGGAGTCCTCTAACCCAGTTCTGAGCGTCTCGGCTCGCTGGTTTCCGGTTTTCCTCTCTACTATATTCCTTCGCCGAGCCACTCTAATGGTAGTCATATCGCGTTAGCGGAAACAAATGGCGAATCGTGGCTCTCCTTGCTACGCTTAAGTCCTCTTTCTTTCTCTCTTCCGCAGACGAACGACCGGAAATGGTGGAACCACGCCGCCATTGCTCCCCGACTACTAAGGTCTCCTTGTCCGTAATGATTCGAGCTTCCTTTTCCGATATTTTCATGAGAAAGGGAGGCGAGCTGCAGCTTTGCAACATCGCCAACGGAAGAGAACAATAGCGACGAGAGGCTCGAGTACTTTCCCAAGTACTTCCTAATAAAATTTGATGGGGTTGATTTTCTAGCGCTCTCGACGCGACACAGGATGCTTCTGAAACTGATTAGGGACTCGCGGGGCGACCGAGTGCCAACTTTGGTACCTTAAATTAAGTTCTTCTCTTTAATACACATTTTTAGGATGGCAAAAATTAAAATTGATATCACCAATAGTCAATATCTTATTAATATTTTCAATATCATTGAAAGACGTGTACAATATCAACGATTAAGTGAAAGATTATCAGTTTGTACAGCTATTATCAGACATTAATTGTTAACAAACCAAATTCAAATAAAAAACAAATGCACCCTTTAAAGGACACTTCGAAAGTCCTGTAACAATAGATAAACTCTCCAGGTCTTGGCAAGTGTTACTCCCAAGGCCGAGGTCATTCCTCCTAATCACTTTTCGTTGTTCTTTTAGCAAGTAGAAGTAAAGCGTTTAACAGTTGTTACATCGATTAATTGCCGAGAAAGTAGGCGTCCGAGTGGTCTCTAGGACGATTCGCCGGTTCCGTGACCTCGAATCGGCGGAATCGAGTTACCCCGAGTAATCCAGGGAATCAAAAGGGAGCCAAGGCAAACGAAACCAGGCGAGTTTCCCCCCCGGTATCGGGAGACTCCCGCGGGCGTCTCTATCAGCCACAAAGGAGGATCACCCGATTACTTTTACCTCGAACGTCGAACCGAGGGTTCTCCTTTCGGTCTTTACGCTTGTCTTCTTGCATCTCGTCTAATCACACATCTCTGGCCCTTCTCGCGTTTTCGTTGCTGCTAGACTGAACCCTAAATTATCGTCAGTCTGCTGACATGTGTGTTACCGAATTATCGGGCAGCCACGCGGTGCCAATTGGAATTGGGGGCTTGGGATGATGGCTATACTGATCTTGGAGTCGTATACTCTAAGTATTTTTGTGTTGGTTGACGACTTGAAAAATTGTTGGAATAATGGAAGAATTTTTAGTTTGAAGGGTTAATCCTTCAGGGACGATGTGCCTGAGAAGTACTTAACATTCGAGAGGAGAGGGACAGTTGTGTAAAGATTTTCGCAGTCCGTAGATCTCGAGGCAGCGTGGAATATGCTGGGCCAAGTGTAAAGAATTCTTATCCAACAAGATCTCGATTCCGTTTAACTACCAAAATCGAGATGCAGCCCGATGATAGACGTCAGAGCAAACGCCTGGGGGTCTGCTCGGTGAACAGAGAGATACCAGGACGGGGGTGATATTATCACTGCCGAAAGAGGATCACTCGATTACTGGCGTCTCGTTTAGAGCGACGCGGGGCCCGGACGAAGGTAATTGTCGCCCTTAGCGAGCAACGTAGCTCGAGGGTTCTTTCTAATAAGAGTCGCGTCGCGAACGAGCGTTTCCATCGTGAATAATAGGTTCGCGCCATGAGTTTGGAGACGGCGGCTGAAACTTCAGCAAGTCCGCGTTCCTCCGGAATGGGCCCTGAAGGCGGCCCGACATCGAGGTTCGCGACTACGGATTACCGATCCCTTCGTCGAACAGTTTCAATTTTACTGACTTGATTAGACCGAGCATTTGCAATTTTGAACGTTGATTTGCATGAAGAACACGAAGCACGTTCGCCAGCACCATTTGATCGCTTACCTTCACTATTCAAATGCTTCATGAAATGCAACATATCTCATTTACGAAATATAAACACAATTTAACTCTTCTGTCAATAACTGGATGCTACATTTAATTGTGTAGAATGTCGAGTCTAGAGATTCGAACGACGACGGTAAAAACACGTTTTTTCGATCTATCTGGTCAGCGGTTGACCGCCGACAGTTAAAATCCGAAAAAAGGTAAATACGCGATGGATCAACGACCGAGCAAGCGACTACGAATAATAAATAAGAAAAAGAGTGCAACAACATATATATTTTGCAAGGTAGGTCGGTCAGGGCAGTCTTCAGTTTTTATATTAAGCGAACACGAGTACACGAGACAGCGCAAGTTGCCGATTTAAATGTATTCCTTTAATATTTAATGAAGAATTCTCAATGAAATCCACATTGAACCTTCCTGACTCTACAATTGTTTTTATCTCTTTAATATATTTGTTGACAAATGGCAAAATTAATGTAGATTTTTATGTTCTTGAGTGATCATAGAAATGCAATGAAACACATTGTACATAGTGAAAATATTTAAAAAAATTTTCGCCAATTTCGGATAGCTCGAAAAGTGTCATAAATGCTAACTGTTCCGTGATTGGTTTTGTCGAGAAGAATCTCGGCGTTTATGGCAACCAGGTTGCGGGGCTGAGAGGCGGTCGAAATAAATTGATGGATAAGCAGCGAGAAACCATCCGGGAGATCGAGAGATCTGCTCGAGTACCAGGGAAGAAACGGAGACCGGACTCACGGTGGAGAGAGCGAACGAGAACACGAGATTGAGATAGCGCCTTGAGCCATCGTATCCAACAGCAGGAAGCAATATGTCCGTGGCGTAATAGCGTGGAGCATGGAGGTTAATGGGTTGTCCCTAACGCGCCTAACCTGCCCCACGTTCGCCGCCGTGTCTGATCCACCTAGCCGGACCGTCACATTGTATCGCGATAACGCGTCGCTCTAATCGACTAATTTACTGCGTCTCTTCCAATTACCGGACACTCGAAGAATGCGACCGTTATCGCTCCAGCGAGCCTGCTAATTCACCGACGAACAGATTTCTCGTCTGCGATTTACGTGACCTTATAGGCATTAATTATTTCACCAGTTAAATCATGCTTTAGATTTTTCATTTTAAACTTGCTTCGAAAAATGCCCGACAAAATTGGTATCTTAAAGGCGTCTGGCTCTCTTTAAACATTTATAAAATATTTTATTCCTTTTCAACCATGTGCCATTCTAAACTAAAAATTTTCCTTGTCCAGCATAAGAAGTCGGAATCGAATAAAAGCTTTTTTTCACTTAATAATTTAGAAATCTGCAGTTTAATGATAAATAAAGCGACGCGTGCAAGTCGGATAAGAGACCCGAGAAAAGTGTTTAAAAAAGTGAAAAAAAGATATAATTAGAGCAGTCGTGCAGAAGGGAAGAGCCGCCTAATCCCTCGTAGAATCCCTTATCCGGCGGGTTTTAGATCGCCGGACGGATTTGGAAATGAGGAGGAAAATTATAGAGCGACGCGACGTAGCGGCGAGGCGAAGATTGAGGGGGGTTGATGATCAAGATACGGGTATCTGGTGGATCAATCGCGGCAGGCTGTTCGCTGTGGAACGAAGACCGAGCACCCTCCGGCTGATGTCGGGCCGGTGCACGCTAGCCGGTACGATGCCGTGGCCACAGCACGTTACCGTAACCAGCTAATTGTTAGTTACGCCGGCAATTGCATTAGGTTCCTAAGTCCGATCTCTCCTTGCCCCGTTGGCCATCCTCCGGTTATAGCTTGGCGAAGCTACCGGCGCAACGCGGTCCCGTTGGCCTAACGACGTGCCAGGATATGGATTAAAGGGCCGTAATCGAGCCAACAACAGGTGGGACAGCGAATCGATGGCTGTCCGCCTCAAGATTGGATGTTTATTGGCTTACCTTGCAGCCTCGCGCCCGGGGAATGAAAGGAAATCGTTTAACCCGTCCGACGAGGATACAAACGATCGACAAGATCTAGAGAGAATGAGAGAGCCATCAGTGTGAAAGATTCCCGGAACTTTCGTTTTCGTTGCATCGTGATTGGCAGTTTACTGCCGGGGTGGCCTCGTTGCTCAACGACGTGTCGCGACGCCGAACGAGCCACGTAATCGCGGCAACAACAGGTGGATATTAAATTGCCAGACTTCCGGTGGCATAGATTGCCAATTTATTTGGTTATCCGCTGGTGGAAGCGCGCTCGAATTCACGCCATTCACGCCGCGCTATCGATGAGTGAACCAAACCGCAGCTTAAGCGGGTTCTAACCTAGAAATGACCGAGAATAAATTTTAACCCGGACTTCTTCGACCGGAACGGTTCTATAATGTATTCGTAGAACCCCGAATTTCGAGAGTCCATGAAGTTACATAATACTGAATTTGGAAGAGAATCTACAGGACTTAGCGAGTCTATTGACTTCCAACTTAGTGTATGCCTTTAGTACACCTGTCACTATTGCTAGTTAGGTCCGGAAAGATAATTTTGTAGGCCAGAAAGACTAAAAGTGAACAAAGTAATCAATAAACTTTGGAAGAGACCTTACAGGGATTCCCGTAGAAAATTGGAGCAAGAAGAATAGCCTGAAAAAGCGAACGACCAAGACAGCCTGTGGTCCCTGTTCGGCGGCTAAACTCCCCGCCGCAGGGAGAAATAGAAACGTGTTAAGGCAATTACATTAGGTTCGAGGGAGAGACAGACGCTCTGGTACCATTTGCGAAATTAGAGACCCTTTGGTACGTGCGATCGCACAGGGGCCAAAGGTGACGCGGTGCTACGCGAACTCGTCAATCTTTCGTTCTTTCTTTCACGCACTGTCTGCTCTCTCATACTTTCTCACTTTCTCACTGTGCGAAACCACCCTTTTCGGGATAGACAATGTAAAACAATGTAAGAATTAAGATTTGGGAGTGCTTTTTGATTACTTTAAAGAAAGTATTGGCAATTATGCGAATCGAAGTCCATCTCACTGGTTCCAGTCATCTTGAAATATGAATTCTACACTAATATAAACACAATCAAATTGAATCTAAATTTTTCAACTAAACCATTCTAATCTTCAAAACAACATAGTGTACGCTATTATCTATATTTTGGTATATATCTCGGAGCATAAACCGAACATAAATCTAATCAAACTTAATCCAAACCCAATGCAAACCTTTAAAAGATAGACTGCACGTTGGTAAAGACAGTTTCGTGTGTATGTACCTTTGAAACTAAACTCTACCCAAAATTTCGAACAATACAATACTGATAAACAACGCTGATAAACTCCATATACAATGTGGACCAAATGTTCATCAATCAGGTCACCTTAATACTGTATGTTGTTAAAGACGATGAGAAAAATATGCTTCATACATTATGGAGGTCATTCAAGTTTCTGTGATAGTTTCTTTTTCTTTCAGCTACAGAAAGCGAGATATTTAAGTGACCTGCGAATCTGATCATTTTAATTTCATGTATGTCTTCAAAATTGAAGATGCCCAGGAAAACTCCAAGGTCATTGCCACACAATTACTAAAGTTTGAACACAGAAGTGGTTATTCCGTGTCCACGTGTGTTGTGTCGGGAAAACGATTGGTCCGCGCGGTTTCCGATTTCTTTGCCGGCCTCGACTTCATCGAAAATCGCAACCCTCTCACGCGTTCGAGACTCTACTATCGATCTTCGGCGCGTTCATTGTTTTTCCCTCCCGTCGCTTCCCTCGGGTTTCCGTCGCGCTCTTTCGACCGGGATTCAGCGATTCCGTTGCGAAGGATACGAAGGATGGGATTGTGGACCGGGTCAATAACCACTCCTCGTCAAATTTTTCAGTAAAGTAATTTTATTTTCTCAAACTTCTTCACCATCCTCCCTTCAATGTACACAGGACTTTCTTTCTTTCACTCGCTCTCTCTCTCTCTTTCTCTCTCTCTCTCGTACTTTCACGCGTCGTCTCCTCGCGTATCTTTCGACCCGGAATATATTTACAAGACACAGGTCGCCACACCGGTCGCGGCAAAGAGACACAGTAACGACAATAAATAATAATAATAATAATCAATCTGCGCGATAATCGTAATATTTTTCGTTAAATGATCTCTCGAGCGTCTACACAAATCAGAAACTCAGGTCCGGCAGTGTTACCGTATTAATCTTTTCACTCGGGTGCACAGCTACTGTCTGACTTCTTTTAATACTTTTCTTTTATATTAATATAGATATACGATTCTTTCGCCCTTTGTCTTTCTCTCGCGCTCTTTCTTTCTCTCTCTCTCTCTCTCTCGCTCACTTTTTCTCTCTCTCTCTCTCGCTCTCTCTTACGTCCACGTCTCACTCTACGTATAGTATTTACAATTTCTTGCGAGTCTAATCTATTTACAACCATGGAGTGCATCAAACTCTCGCCGTGCTCGCACAACCAAAGGTAATAAGGCCCCACTCGTTCTCACAGCTACCTCCTAGTTCCCAAGTTCTTCAACCCCTACTGTGTCTTACGCCCCAGTGGCTCGCTCGTGAACGCGAGATTGTGCAAGCACGGCCGCGTAACAAAATAAATACTGACTAGTCCGCGCTAGTGCCTTCGGCTCGTCACCGATCGCGAGCAACAGAAACCGAAACGAAAATCGAACGGTCAACCAAGGAATCGATCATCGGAATCTTAGTCCGTGGAATGCAACGTAATTTGAACAGCGACGTTGTATTGGGTTGATGCACGGGTCCTATCATTTGAATGCAATTTTATCACGAAACTAAACTTTCTTTGCCTAACCCCATTGTTGCTGAAGGCAAGGCCAATTTTAAGCTCTGTCGCGCATAAAAAAATCATGTAGACATTTCCGACCGTGATCTCTGAATTTTCTGAACCCAATACGTCGCGGAGATGATCGAACAAAAATTGAACGATCCAGGGATAATTCTTAGCAACGGAAGGAACACAGCCGCGTCTCCGTCTGCTCGTTGACTAACCGGGAAAGACACTAGACTACCTACCTACGACGGAACATACCTACGACGACGAGTTTACACGGAAAATGCGAAGGCCACGTGCCGAGGGCCGTTGCTCGAACGACCGTGGAACGATCGTGGCCGACGATATCACTGGATATGTGAACCGTCCCCTGCGCCCTGGCTGGATACGAGGTCCCTCGAAACATCTCGGAACCAGCCAGAGGCGGCAGACATCCGAGACAAGGCTGTCTCTGCCGTAGAGCTGTAAGAATTCTCTGCTCGAACGCCAACCTAGCGCTTCGAACCCCAACGTAGCCTCAGCATTAAGTTATACAATATGTCGATAGAATCCAACAAAACTGTTCTTTTTTTTTTAACTTGATCTTCGCAAGTCTTGGCAAGAAATCAGAGAACTTAGTTGGTACTTTCACGTAGATCGTAGAAACTAAAGAATATCCAAGGTATCAAGTATGCTAAGATCATTGAAGTCGATGAAGTGGTTTCTCTAGTATGTAATTGACAGTTTTTGAACACACTAGTGATTTGAGCGAAAATTTACAAATCAAGATGAACACATGTTCCCGTTAACCCTCGGATGCCAGACTTGGATCTATTTTGATCCAGAATTATTAAATCGTTGAGAACATCAACGTTGGTTGCAAAGAAATTGGTTCACAAATATGTAGAGAAATTGTCAGAGGCATCCATGTTGCGAGGGTTAGCCAAAACAATAACAAATAAGAATTTATATACCTCTACCCCTGGTATAGAGCAATATGAAACCACTTGCAACGTTCTTCAGAAGTCAAAGAAAAGTTGCGAAGGTTATTTAGTCTTGAATGAATAAATTATCAGGATCTGGTGCAACCCAGGGCTGAGTTTGATTGGTTCGTCCCGTTCGAGGCGACAAGTTGGCGTCGGAGCCGGTTAGTTGCTACTTACAGCCCCACTCTGCACTATAAGAAGACGTCGCTGGCGAGCGACATGTGTCACGTGCCCTGCACGCTCAGATATACGTCCTCCGGCTTGCTGAGGAGACTGTGTATCTGCTGCATCGTGCAGAGCGGACACACCTCCTCCTCGGTACCTTCGGCCACGATCCTCCTAGCCGTACCCGGCGCCCGCCTGTACCCGGAGTCCACGATGTACGAGTAACCGTCCGAGTCGACCGAGCTCGATCTCCCCGAGGACGAGCGGAACAACCTCAGCGACGAGATCCTCGAGGCAGTAGTCTCCGGCTGACAGTTGCCCAGCTCGTACCTCGTGGACTCTAGTTCCGTGTCCTTGAAATCTATATACGAGTAGCCTTCGGAGTCCACCGAGGGTCTTCTGTTCGCGATCGTTACCGGCTCCGTCAGAATTCTTTGAGCGGTGTGTTGAATAGAGATGGGATACACGGAGGAAGAGGAACTGTGAGGAGGTTTATCCGAAAGGATTTGTTGGACTCGTGGCCGGTGTGTCGGGGTGATGGGTAGTCGGGAGTCTATCGGCCGACCGGAAACGCAGCTGTCCCCCAGATATTTCTCGTTGGTCAGGGTGACGTCCACGTCCGGACAGCTCGGTATACAGGGGTTACTACCGTTGATCAGGGCTGGGTTAGGGGTCGGCGGGAGTGGTTGTTGACTCGTGATCAGCGCGTTCTGGCTGGCCAACAGCAAGTGACTGTTCCGTAGAACGTTACCGCTGTTCTGCAAGAGCGGGCTGGTCACGTTGCTGCATCGGGACGGCGTGTGGGTCGCTATCGAGAGCGGGACACCCTGGGACTTGGCGAGTAGGGCTCGCGGCGTTCGATAACCGCCCAAGACTGCCCTGGAGGGCTTGTCCTGGACGCGCAGTATCGCCCTCGGGTCCCGGTAGTCGAGATAGTCGAGATGATGAGGCGCGGGGGCGCGCGTACGATGCAACTGCTGCGGCTGTCGTTCCCGTAGGCTGTGTCGCTGATCGGGATTTCGTACCTCGATCGTCGGCGCCTGGCCGGGATGGTGGCTCGGCAGATGATTGTGCAGCTGCGAGTGCGTCACCGCTTCCGGCAGGTCCTCGTACAGCACCGCACCACCCGCGCTACCCGTACCACCGTGCGGCTGACCCTCCCCGAGTACCCGACTTCTTCCACCCGCGGCTGCAACAGCCGCTGCACCCGCTGTACTCTTACACGGTAACAGGTTCTGCACTTTCCTCTTGTGCCTGCAACAGAAAATCGCACCCGAAACGTTAAATCACTGTTCACTGATAAATATCAAGCCGTAAAAAATTGTATTTGTTGCTAATGCACAGCCTTTACAGAACATAGGCATGCAACAGGTGCAAAATTCTTTGTTCTTCAAGAAAATTACGAACTACAAAGTTTTAATCTTTGCAACCATAAAGTAAATCATAGTGCAGGGGGTTAAAGTAAGGGGATCAAGTTGAGTACTCGCCACATGTCCACAATAAAAATGGGGGAGTTAAAGTAACCTTGTTCTAAGTCAAAGTAAGTGTTAGATAGATATAGCCACACTAGATCGCGCTTTCGACGGCGTTACCGAAAAGACGTACGGGGCGGATCTATACAAATTCGACAACACCGGAATTTGCGCGGCGATTACGAGAGTCGACTGTATGATCTAGCCAGAGAACAATGTATGCGATGCGTGCTGTGTACACAGCAAAGGAGTAAAGACGAGCACATTTAATATGACATATAATCAATTTGTTTCAATACATAACAGCAAGTAAAAGCCGCATAACTCCACTATAGAGCTCGCGTTTTAATGTCCTTCAAATGGCTCGGCGACCTTTGACCGATCGTTAAATAATCGACTGGCCTTTAGCAGCGATCGATGGTGCAGAAATTTGTGGCTCGGCTGAAACGGGCCAGTTTTTGCGGCGGACGGAAAAAGACCTGGCCGATTGGAGTGCACGGGACCCGAAACTGTGTCGAATAAACAGAAAGAAATTGGAACGCAGTAGCACGGTACGATTTCGTTTTGGTCCCGTTCCCCGGAACTACCATCGAGGATTCCAGCGACGACGACGCGGCTGGTCGACAGAGTTCGAGAAGCTATGTTGATATTCGCCGTTGCGTCGCGTTCTAACTTTCCGACCATCCTCTCGCTCGCTTCTCTCTTTCCTTTCCGTTCCCACCCCCTGCGCAATGGTTCTCCCGTCGGCACACCAGATTAGTTCGGAGCTCGTTGCAATTGTTTGTTCAGACAGGCTTTGGTGTAGCTGCCGCCCGGCCCGGAGAGCTTTTCTCAATGTAAACTTTAATGAATTGGGAGCCGTCTTTGGCTGACGTTCCCGTGGAGCCACGCGGTCGAACGGCGCATATTTATTCGCACGTTTCGCCGGTGCGAAATTCGAAGAGATTCCTATACTCGATCCGACGAGGCGAGTCACTGTAGACAAACAAAACAGCGCGCGTCCTTCGTTGATTTATCTGAGAAATGTATCTTCTGCTGTGCTAAAGTGACAACTACGTGCATTCGTTTACCTTCAGTGACTTGGCTCGTTCGGCGAAGTGTAGTGCCGCGGCTGACACTGCTTATGAAGACACCTACAGTCGCGGACAAAATTAAGAGGACCTTCTGTCTTTCTTAAGAGTCCTCTTCTGTCCAGACCTCAATAACACTTAATATGTAATTGTTATCCATACCACTGTACCATCATAAGTTCCCGATTGCTCATCTAGCTAGTACATCGATCCCAGTGTTTAATTTCTCCGAAGGGAGACCGGGCGACCGGATTGAGACGCCACACCGATAACAAGACGTCTCCGGGGCAAATGATAAAGAACCCTTCAGCGACGCAATAATTCATCAGAAACCCTCGCGGTAGAGATGGACAAATTTCTCGGGCCGGTAAAAAGACAAGGCGAAGGAATTTCTCGTTAAGGATACCCACTATTACAATGGGAACAGGTAGATCCCGGTCTCATCCCGTGGAAAGTTCCCGGGAGCAGGAAGGGTAGGCGGGCCAGACCCACGATTTGCGGCTTGCCGTCAATCTCGCCTACCATCTTCCAGAGGTGTACCCGTACACGCGAACAGAGATCGTGCTTTTACCCCTCACCGACAGACCAACGCGAAAACCCGTGCTCCCCTGTTTCAGTCGGTACACCGCGCCGCCATCGCACCGAGGCAAAGTAGTTTACCCTTCAAGTTTTAATTATCTAATTAACTCCGTCAGTTCGATAATATTTGCCTGTGTAATTAAACCGCCAACTAAGGTTAACAACTTGCGGCGCACTTCCAATAGTAGGTCGTCGCCGAGGCGAATAACTCAGGGGGGAGAACAAGCGGCCGATATCGGCTGCTGCGCTTGCTAGGAGGAAAGGGGGGAGGGATATCCAGGATGTACAACCGGCGAACTAATTGCCGGAACAGTGACCTCTTCGCGGCGGTGAAACTCTTTGCGAGAAACTGGAATAACGGGTTACACTGCGGATCGACGGCGATCGCTTCGCAGACGCTGTTTTCACTGAGGAAGTTCGCGATTCGGGGCTCCCCTTCCGCAGAAATACGTCGGAAGGAACAATATCCAGCTGCCCGGGGAAATTATTCTTGTTTTTGTAGCGAGATAAAACGCGCCGATTTACGTTAACAGTCGTGTTTATTCGTTTCAACATCGCGGGAATCTGTAAGATCGAAAAATGGCAGATTGGCTAGAATGTGGAGTTTATGCGTTTGTTATAAAAATTGATAAGCGAAGTACAGAATTGTAAAAAAACAACTCATAAAATTGTCATAATCCTGCTTCTATATCGACGGACACTAATCTTTTCTGAAAGATCGAACTCGTATCAGTCGATAGGGGTAGGTTCGGCTGAACTAGGGTCTGCAAACCCTGCACCGTCGATGCAAAGCAATCGAGGGCTAAGGAGCTGCTTCCCAATCTAGAGAATCTCGGCGAGGTGCAAGTCGATGGGTTCGTGTGCCGCGTATAATTAAACGCGAAGATACCGGGAAACGAGATTAGTTCGAGCGGCAGCGGCCGGGTCCTAAAAGATTACGGGCGTGCGCGGGCAAAGAGCCAGTTACATCGTAAAACAGGAGGCCGAGGCGGTTAAACGAGGGACCAGGGTACGACCTCCGGGTTCCGGGGAACTCGGCCGGTGCCCCCCCGTCGGCGTTCCCCGCGGAGAGAGCTGTTCGTGGCTCTGGGTTTCACGGTCCGAGAGAAACATCGCGGGCGCGGGTTCACGCCGAGCCGGGTCCGGACAGAGAGACGAACGTAAACTAGCCATCCGGCTCTTCTACCGGCAAGATTTCAATTTGCCTAATGCTGTCGACTGTCAGCCATGGCGCGACCACACTTAGCGGCGCTCTTAGCGAGCCGGGCACGGTTCGTGAGCTCTCTTCAGGCTTCGCAACAGCTCCGGGGCTCTGCTTACTCGGATTCGCCATCCGTCCGAGAGCAGCGTACCGGATGCGAGCCGCGCAACTCGGTTCTCAATCGCCTCTGTTGTCGACCGACTCACAATCAGCATACTTTGCTCTCGGCCCCTTTGCTTTGCCGACGACGTGTTAATGTGAGTTGGTTGGTGTTTGAAGTCGAGTCACTGAGTTTGACGCTGTACAACCAGAATGGTAGATTCTTCAGTAATCATAAAAAAGTAGAGAAAAGGTTGGGGGAATGTTTAGTAGAACATGGGCTGCGGGAGTTCCGTAGGGAAAATGTTGCGAAATCGTTTTCGTGGAACTTTTGTTGAACAGACTCTAAAGTATTATGATGTTGCATAATAATGAACAGGTAGATGCATGCTCGTTAACCACTGTTTGTAACTGTTTTACCCTGTTTGAATGAGCACAAAGACTCCCAATACTGTTCTGCCATTGCTACTAGATAATCTTAGCGATAATCTTGACTTCCCTCTACAAGACCGTGTCCAAATGATCACTAGGATCAACAGCTACCGCGATGTCGCTGTGTAGTTTGATCGAACTAGGCGCCTGGAGTAAATGTTCCGCTTTCATTCTCTGGGTACATCGTCTCGAATAAATCCGCGGGATTTATGTCTGTTTTCCGGTGACACGGTAGAACGACACCGGTTCGAACAATTGTCAACGGTATCGCGTGCGGCCGATGTTTCGCGTCGCGTCGGGGCCAGGGCACTTCAAAGAAACGCGCGCAAACCCGCGCGTGGATGCGTACGGTTCGCCGAATCGGCGGGCATAGAGTACGCGGCGGACGGTCGTAAAGCTCTTGTCCGCGATGAGAAGCACTGCCGAGCTGAATGCACCTGGAACAGGCGAGTCGTGTTCGTGATCGCGCACCCGTGCTAAACATGGTATCGCGAGCTTGCGGTCGTATAACGGACCATAAAGCGCTTTGTGGACTGGCGACCCTTCGAGCACCGGCACACGCGTTCGACGAAGGGCTTCGCTCTACCCCTTGTGGCGTCTCTGACTCTCTCTTTTACTCTCTCTCTCTCGGCGTCTCTCTCCAATCTGTTATTTTTCACGGTTTCTCCGCGGACGGGGAAACCACCAGTACGAGAAACAGAGCCGATAAGTCAATAAATCCCGAGGATTAACGAACAGAAAGTTGCGGTTCCCGTCATTGTTCACCGGGACCCCTTTTCTCCCTCCGTGGAAAAGCGATTCGATCGCGAAGTCGTGGATTCGCCGGAGTTGGATTAGCTCCAGATCCTCCCGGTCGCATTCAAGGACCCACGCAATCCACGCCGTCCGTTATGGTATGCGATCCGCTGATGGAAATTCACGATGGCGCAGCAATTAGTACTCCGGGATTGAATATCAGGACGCCCGGCTATACAAGACGGGCCAAGTTCCCGACGGATTCTACCCCCCGAGAACCGTCTCACCCCACCTTTTCGGGAGCATCGAAAACCCGCACGAGATTGCTCTTAATGGATTTCAACCAGCCATCGCCCACCGTGTAACAGCCTCCGCGGAAACAGACGGAAATTTCCGGCTTCTAATCAAACCTGCCGACGACCATCTACACCCCTGCTTTTGTGCTCACCCCTGCCAACATCCCTTCGATATTTTCGCGATTTTTCCTGAATGCTCCATAGCTCGTTTTGTGCTCTTAAAGACGTCTTTGAGTTTGCTACTTTAGGTGACGTTCGTTATTTTCCTTCAAAGATGTTACATCGTATCAAAATGACTTTTGGAAGTTTCGTCCTGGTGACATCAAGAGCTAGTTATGAACAAGAATGACAGTACTTGGTAATGGTAGTAATCATTGGTGGATTATATCCCGCACACGATGAAGCTCATACTTTTATGTAAAGAAGTTGAAGTTGAAAGAGGGATTATGTAGTCACGGGGCAATTTATACAGATTGGCACATTGTACCTTCATTCTGAACTGTAGACGCTAGAATAGCTTCACGATTGCTAGAGGTGCGAACAAATACTCATTATCACGTTCGTTACCTACACCTTATAACTGAAAGCTTGATATTCGAGAAATTTACAGCTTCTTTGTGACAATATCGTTTCTCATGTTTTATAAGAGGATAGATTGCATTTAACAGAATATTGTAACTATGAAGGCTGGTGATGAAATAAAAGCTGCTAGCGAACGTGTTCAGGAGTTGTTCAAAATAAAAGAGACCGGCATACAAATAGTGTCTTTCTATAAATAATTGTCTGAGAGATTGCGAAGATTGTCAGCAGTATATTCGTGTGTTTACGTCGGCCATGTTAACCGTTCGCTGCATAGTGTATCTCATATCTGATACAGTTAAAAAATCTAGTATATAATAACTTAGAGTGTGTTTTCTTACTATTCTAAATTATGTTTATTTTTCTGAAAATGTTGTTCCAATTTTTTAAAATATTTTTCCTTTAAAGAACACATAAAAACTGGCCTTCTTTCAATTTTTTCATCGCAATTAAAAAAATCATGCAGTGAAGGGTTAAACTGTTAATCGATTTTACACATTTGATGAAATATGTGTCTGATACATTTTTAACATGGTGCGTCGTGGTATTAAAAGAGTCGTAATCGCCGGTGTAGATGTAGGTGATGAAGACGTAGGCAGTTAGCAGCGTAGGCCAGTGCACATTGCGTAATGAGGATGACACCGTGCGACATTCTCCCCTGAACCTCGGCTCCTCGACCCGTTCCTTCAGAAGCAACGACCTGGGAGGTGAGGTGAGGCGAGGCGACGCGAGGCGGATTCGCAGTCGCTAAGCGCTGAATAGGTCATTTAAGCGGAGCTTTTAACTCGAGCTAATTAACTGCCCTTTCTGTTTCTATCTGGCTTCGGCGCGTGCAAGCTACCTAGGTCTTTTGCTCCGTTCCAGTCGCTTTCACGGGCCGACTACTCGTCGCATTACACGGTGCGTGCGCTCTCCCCCACCCCTAACACGCGAACGTCATCCTGGAGGCTGTGACACGACCCCCAGTCACCCGCAGACTTTACCCTGGAACGTTGCGAACAAGTTCGGGACATTTCTAGAACTCTCTAACTTCGCGGCGACCGAAGTTGTAGGTCGCCGCTGCATTGATCATCGAAAAGGTAATTATTGTTCGCCAGGAGTGTTGTTAAAAAATTTGCAACTTTTATAGAACCTGTTTTTTTTATAATTTACATTTATGTTTGTAAACTCTGTATATGAATGATGTTCGTAGAAAAAATATGTATCAAATATTCCTGCAAGTATCATCAGTTTTGAGAGCCACTTTCCCCTCTTGAATGCCAAGAACGTTTGCCGAAAAAATATGTATCAAATCTTCCTGCAAGCTTCGAAGTCCGTTTTCACCCCCTAGCTGCGCGAATGATCGTAAAAGAAATACCTATCAAATATTCTCCTAAGTTTCATCAACTCCGAGGACCATTTTCACCTTCGATATTGAAGTGATGTTCGTGAAAGAAACATACGTCGAATATTTTCGTGAATTTCATAAAAATCCGAGGAACCACTCGGCGACACCCCCTTATATTTCTTTCCAATTAAATAGAAGTGCAGATAGAGAGGGAAAAGTAGTGGCGGAGGGCGTGCTTCACGTTGACCTAAATCGCGGGCGTTTGGAACAGCCCAAAATGTCCGGGGCACGCTCAGAAATCGCATCAACGGTATTTCACCCGACGGAATAGCCAACTTCACGTACGCGGAACCCGACACCGGAAGCAGGAACCGGTTAAAGCCGCCTCCATCGCGGTATACACACCGGCGCGCCGACAAGCGCATCGGATTTTGAAGTTTACTTGCCGGCGGAGTTTCTCGTAAGCTTCTCGAAACTACAAATTTTGCATATCAATGCGCGTGGGTACACCCAGCCTGTCGACTCGATAAACGACTTTCCACCCTTGGCCCCAACCTCCTCCGCCTCAGCCCCTCCTACTCCTGGGATTGCACTATTCTATCACCCCGTCGGTAATATCGTCGCGTCTCCATCCCTTGTATCCGCGGATATACAGCCATTCCCCTGCCTCTGCTCCACGGCGAATGCGTGTTTGTTTGAATTGGCCCAAACAGGAAAGACGTAATTTCCTTATAGCTGAAAATCGTATCCGGTACTCGCACCCTTACAGTATAAATCGAGATTAGAGCGCTTCCAATCTGTCTGCTGATCACGATAGTCGAATGATAAATAACCACGCGAAATTACTTCTTGTTTGACATTGAATGACCGAGTTTGACATATCCTAACACAAATACAAACTTTAACGAGACCGACAAGCATGACTGTTTGTAGGTTGTGCTCTGTTTATCTGAGTTTATGTGCACGATGTTTGGCAATGTTTGTATACACCAATAACAAGTCTGTATGATCGAAAATCTTGTCTCTATCATTCAAGTATCCTCCGAATCAAATGGTGAACAATAATTCTCAACAGATGTCCCAGCTTGTGGTTACTTGACCCAATTTGACCTAGTTTGAGTGCCCGACGTTCCAAACACAGTTGGCACTCGCGGCTATGAGGGTTTACGGAGGTAGAATTCTTTCGGACCGATCTGATACCCCGCGGCAATCGTGCGATCAAGGATTCGGTGTCCGGAGGAACACGAATCCCAGTCATTTATCACGACGGGAGAGCGTAGCCGCGCGTGCTCCGCCCATCCGCCGTCGAGCAAAACCAAATTCATCCCCCATGTCCAGGTCATACAAGCAGGGATATTGTTTCGGCGCTATCGCGGCGGCCGTAGATGGGTACACGCTTATCAGGAAGTGTTAGCACACTGGAAGCATTATTCCTATCCGGTCAAGTGGCCTGCCGTGCACCGGTTATCGGCGACAAACTGATCCGGGCACTGGTCTGCCTCTCTCTCACCTCTCGCTCTCTCTCTCTCTCTCTCTCTAGACCCGCACTCGTCGATGTGCATGCTCGACCCTCCGTGGACATAGGATACAGTCATCCAACGACCCGGTAACGTTTCTCTATGTGAACCTCCCCGGAGAAACCGGAAGCTAACCCCATTGGAAAATAGAACTAAACAAATGTAATGAACTAAACAAAATATACATGTGAAACTTTACAGACTTGTTTATACATACTTGGACCATGTTCATGATTTTTTACACATTCCTACTGCTTATTGTGAAAACTGTAGTAATTATTTAACGAAGTAGCAGACTACTTTCCTCGAATGGTGTCAGGTTCAAGACATATTTTTCATAAATATATAAAATTCCACATACTAGTGATAACGATACATAAAAATTCAAGAATGCAGTACACACGTGGATAATCGCGTATATAAATTTTCACAAAGATACGTTTTTCGGTGGAATCAGAAGAAATTCTTAAAACGTGCCCAGAATCAAAGTGAAGAATCGTAGCGCTCTTTGAACCGAACGAATACATTCTCATTAAGGGTCGCGAAGTGTTTGCAGGACGGGACACGAGTTGGAAAGCTGTTTAGAAGTTTGGTAAGGGTGGGCGGATCGCGACGCTGCTTAATATTTAACGGCTTAACGCGTCGATACGAAAATCTCTGCCCGATACTTTGGCGAGAGAGAGAGGGAGAATTGGCTTCGAGGGGTGGTGTCGGTTGGAGCCGATGAAAGTCTAAGGGCGGAAAGTAATCTCAGCCGTTGTATACAGACGCGTAGGTGTGCGCACGTGCCGCGGCGCTGCTTGATTGAAACACCGCGGATATTTAAATTGCGAAACTTTAGGAATAAATTTGCGCGCGGGCCCGCTCCTCGGCGCAGTTTATCTTCCTTTTTTCGGATTTACCTAATGAGCTGGCGGCCGACCGGACAAACACACTTGGCGGAGTGACTGAAATACGCGAATCGTTCTTTTATTGCTCTGGGGACTTCGCGAGTAACTTTTGGTCGATATTCACGACCGTCATTCATCGTTACTTCGAAAGTGTACTTTTGAAATTTTTCGCTAATGAGCTAAACAACATACGCGGATGAAACATAGAGAATTTCTATACATCGCCGTTCTAAAAATTGTAATAATTATTCCTCGAAAAAACAAACTACTATCCCTCGAGTGGTCGCAGATATTTTCAATAAATGTTTAAAATCCCACAGTCCCAAAAGTCAATGCGCGAATCCGCGTGGAATGTACGTCGACATGGCGACCGTACGCGGTTTTAATTGTCGCGAGCCGCAGAGAGAGAGAGAGAGAGGCTATTAATCTTGAAGCCGCGATGAGATAAGCGCTGAAGGATATCGTAGTAGGAGGTGAGTTTACCCAACCGACTGGAAATTAGCACGGTCTCGTTTCCGAGTCGAATATCCGTGACCGGTTCCTTGTCCCCCGGGCTAATCCGTTTTATCGGCGATCCAATCCGGGAAGGGACACCTAATCTCCGACTGGCGCGAGCAACGAACCTACTCGGCCGTGACTAATCCGATACCAGCGCGGCGGCAGGATCGCGGACGAGGACCGTCGAAGACGCTGCAGTCTGCGGCCAAGTCGCTGGACCAGTCGCGAGAGAGTTTCCAGACGGGAATAGACTCTAGCAGAACCGGAGAGACAGTGGCCGAGCAGGAGAGAGAGATAGGCAAGTAGTCCCGGGGTTGGTAAGTGAAACGGAGCTTGATTAACCAGCCGTCCGACTGAGCCTTCGCCTCCAGTGAAGTTCGAAACACGATGAAAGCGAGCAACGTAATGACCTCAAAGGTGGCTGCGAGCCCCGTGGAAGGTGTGCGCAGTCACGTCGGACCCGACGTACGATCTCACGGAGTTGTACAATGTCCCTCGAGTGGTTCCCACTTGGGACAACGAAGCCCGTTGTGCATTACCGAAAGATGGACGCGTAGACCAAGCCCGGCAGCCTTTGACGGCAGACGTTAACGTTGTTCCACCTGACTTTGAACCTCATCGGTTGTTGGCTTCTAGCTGGAGTGATGGGTCCCCTCCCTCTTTGACCCTCCCTCCTCCAATCGCTCCCATTATCTATCATAAGCTGCTTCTTACTTGGGAGAGTTTGGGGATCTTACTAGCAGGGCCTTCTTCTGTGGTTAATTCCTTTCTGAGTTTGTTTGTTCTCATTTTTAATAGCTACAGGTCTTTCTTTGATGTAACATCTATTCTTCATTCTGTATCACTTTAAAATAGCTTGCTTCAGCAATGTCTATCAAGCACACGTCTTTTTGTACCTCGCGTGTTCTGTCTGATAGTTTATGAATTATATTGTTCTATCTGCGTGAAGAGTTCCATCCCAACCATAGTTTGTACTTTGCATTTTCAAGCACAGTTTGCAGACTGTGCGCATAAGACGAGATTGTTTCAGACGATGCCAGATTTTCAGTGGTCTACCTGTTCGTGTATTACTTCACCTACTATGTTGTGTATATCTGTATATCTTCTTACCGTTAATAGTTTCGTGTTCCTTATATATATTGTCTTGTTACTCAATTGTTTCTTGAGGCATATATTTTCCAGAGCCATTGATCGTTATATTGGTGTCTTATTTCAATTATAAACCTTTCAAAGACATCTCAATCCCAACCCTGAACCAACCTAGGATCATCCCAAAAAATTGATCGAGACACCATGAGTCGGTCGTAGGATTTTCCCCGACTCTCAAGCGATATCCTTGATCCGTCACCGACACGGACACCCAGGATCGACTCGGCCAGCTTCTCCTCGCGAAGAAAACGCCAGGGCCGCTCATCGCGGGGGATGATCGAGAAGCACAGGGCAAGAGGTCACTGTTTGTCGCGGCTAAAAGCATCGCCAATATTATGTGGACGTAGTATCGAGTGTCGTTGCGTCTGGCTTGGTACATCCTTCGGTGTCCGATTACCGTTTACGTGTCCCGAACGAGCATCATCCTCCGATTTCGAAGGATAACGCGCGGCTCTCGCGTTCCCGGGCAACGGAGATTACGATCGGATGAGTGGATCGTTTCCTTTTTGGCTTTCTCTAACCGCTGAAACTCCTTTCTCGATCCAGAGAGAGTGAGAGAAAGAGGGAGAAAGATCCTGCTCGCAAATAAAGGGATTTCCGGGCGAGATAGCTGCAATTTCAAGGGCAAATCTCCTTCTCTCTCTCGTGAGACGATCGATGGAGATAAAAATTCCTCCACGATCTCCGACAGTCTCTTCCGGTTTCTTTTCGTTGCTAGACGATTTTTCCAATCACGGTCTCCAGTGAGAATTTTCCCGGATCTAAAATTAATAAAAACTCCAGCCATCAACCACGAGGACCTCGATTTTCACCGAGAGCGATTCAATCTGCGCGTCTGCGCGAATCTGGGTCAAGGGTCGACCGGTTCGCTGGAAGGGAATCCGCATTTCAGGAGCATCACGTTGACGTCCCGGCAGACTTTAATCGCATCTGCAGCGTACGTTCAGCGACCTGTCACTCGTCAGGTTCGAGCCTCGAATTCGATTTGCCCGGCTCTCGATCGTCTCTCCATCCCCTCCCCCTTCTCTCTCTCCCACTCTTCTACGCTCTCTTTGCCTGGCCATTCCCGAAGCTCGCGGTTCTTTCTCTAGCGTTCGCTGAATATTCAGAAGGCGTTCGTTCGATGGATAGCTTAGCGGGCCGATAAAAGCCGGCGAGAAAAATCGGACGGAGAGGAGCCGCCGTCGGTATTATGCCGCTGCAAGACGAGGAAATTAGCTGCCGCCAGTTTTAATATCCGTTTTATTTTACCGAAGCAGACGGTCGACTGGACCCTCCTTCTCGCGAGACACACCGCGGAGATCGATCCCCCAGATCGCGAGAAACAAAGACCACCGAGGGGACCGGCCGGACGATCCAACCAATTTCCTACGCAAGGATTATTTGCGGGGAAATTTAATTCGCGCGCTTTCCGTACTACCCCAGCCTCCACGTAATTCAAGACAGTAGTCGCCGGTCTTTTTTTATCGGGCTTATCGCTTAATTAGAATTTTTCGTCGCCAGACCGCTTCGAGAAGGGTCGAGGCCTCTCGGGTGGAAATTCTATAAGAGATACTCTCCATGGAGATTCTGAAGACACTGTGGAAAACTTTACAGCACTTGGTGCAAAATTAATCTTTCAAAATTTTCGTGCTATAAAAACTAATAACTTTTAGTTAGAGGCGACATTCATCTGCGAAAGAATACCCCTTCAACAATGACAGTTGATAAGAAATTCTTGCAAGTTTGTGTGGTTCAGCATGTTATAGCATTGTCGCCCGGGCCCTTTGCGTTTCATTCTGCGGGTGTAAATTCGTTAAATGAATTCACCTAACTGGAGGAGGACCGGTGTCTAGCCGTTCGCGCGCCGACGACGTACTTTTGCCTCGAGATTACTAAATAGACCGTAACGGGGGATGTTAGGCTCGCTAGAGAGCTAAATCACCATTAAATGATCCCCCTTTCCACCCTCTACCTGGTTTTCTTCCCTGTCGCTGGCTCGCCCTTCGCTACAGCCACCATTCTAAATGACGATCTCCTCTGAAACGGGGTCAGGTACGCTGCCAGGCTTCTCATTATTGCTACGCGAGGGAATAATTAAGCGAGGACGAGATTAAGAGGTTCGCGAGCATCAGCCATCACCCGCGGCTCGCCTCTTACGGGGGAGCGTTTTTACCTTTGCGAGGTTCTCGAGGACGCGAAACAGGTCTTTCGAGACACCTGCCGCTTAGGTTACTCTCTCGCATTATCTACGATGACACTAGGTTATACTTCAGGGAATCGGCTCTGTCCCACGTCGGGACAATCGTCTTCCGAAGAACACACCTAAATTATTACCTTGTCCAACGGTTCAAATATTTTACTTGGAACCTGATGCTTGATTCAAGATTCGTTCATAAAAAGTTCTTGTTTGGGCAGAGACTCGTTGAATTTTTAAGAATAATGTCGCATTATTTTCAATCGATTAAAACAATTAAGAAACGAGACAATTTTTATTTTACATATAAGCCCACAATCTATAAGTATTCGTGAGGTAAATGAATTTATTGTGTTAAATATGGTTATGAAAGACTCCTTCGGATGATCTGAATTGGCTTCCAATTCAAGCAATCTCGGATGAAGAATATATCGAACCTACTCAACAATGAAATGCTAGCAGCTTTCCCAGCTATGGTTGTCAACTTGCGATTACTTCTGCGGGTAAAAGGGCAAAAGTCGAGCGAAAAAACAGTGCGGGATCTCTATTTTTTCGAGAAACAGGGGAGACAGCGAACAGAGCATTAACAAGACCGGGCTAGAGTCTCCTCGAGAGGGTTCAACCGAGTCTGAATTCGATTTTCCTCCTATCTCGCCTCGGTTCCACGAGTAGTTAGCATAATTCTGTTTATGAAATTCTGCAAACTCTCTCTCTCTCTTTGTCGTCTTTTTCTCCCATCTTTCTCTCTCACACACACTTGCTTGTTCTCTCGGTTTCATCGTTCCGCGACGTCCTTTTTTGCTCGAGGATCTCGCGCTTCGGTTTGTAATGTTGCTCTTTCCAACCTGGGGAAACTGGCTCGACACAAAAGACGAGGAAGGGCAACGGTTTTAATGGTCGTTTCGATGCGCGAACAACGCGACTAACACCGACTATTCCCATTCCGCAATCACCGCCAATGAGCTGTAATTATCGGTGTAATCGAATTCTATTCGGAGCCAGCCTCAGAGCATTAATTCAACCGGTAACTCGCCAAAGAACTACTCCCGTCAAATTTCCATTTGTCGCGTTGCTGCGGTCGCGGCAAATACGCGCGCGACTAATGGGAATTTACGAAGGCTTCTGGCCGCGGTAATTGCTGTTAACCGACCGCCCCTCATGCCTCCCTCGATCGAATCAATCTAACAGTTTATTAAAGATATTCCGGGATCCGTCGCCATTTTTCAGGAGATTGGACTAGCTTTGACATGAAGGATAACTCTGTTTTTCAAATTATAATCATATACTTTTCTCCGCGTTCTCAAACGCGTATAGTGATCTACGACTTAAGGTCATTCAAGGTTGTTGAAGGTTAACCGCGATGGAAAATATTCTACTTTGAAAAACTGCCCAAGGATGTGTCTGTGAATATTTGTGTCATCCAAAGAAAATGAATATCCCCTTCACAGGATCATCCCTTGCACTCAAGTTAACGCAGTAGCTGAAAATACTGAATAGACTACATAATCGTCAATCTCATGGACATAGGAAACGAGAGGCTGCAGATCCAGCATTATCCTCTCAGAAACATTATATCAAGGAAAACGATGCACCCAATACATTCTATTGTCAGAAATCAGCGCATTGCGTGAAAGTTGTGCCAAGGCGGATAGGTTCTACTGGAATCGTTCTGAAGGCCATTCCATCGGGATTCCCATGGAACCGGTCGCGACTACTGGCTCATCCTTGCCGGTCCAATACTCTGGTGGTTGCATGTACTACCATAGCGATGGCAGTCGATAACCGAAGGAATTCGTGGCTTCCGGAAGACGGTGGCGTCGCGATCCGCCGACAGACGTCCGCCGGCAGCCATGAATCCAGAACTCGGGCCGCAGAGAACAGAGGCGAAATTGCCGGCGATACGCCAATAATTCGCGAAATGCAATTGCGCATCGGCGGGCCGGCCGATATGCAGCAGCTCCTTGTCCGCAGGACAGACTCTGCGGTCCGAGGGAAGATCCGCCCCTCTCGGGCTTCCTCTCTCTCTGTCTCTCGGTGCGACGTCGCGCGTCGACGTTCCCTCGAGTGCGGTTCGCATACTCGACATAGCATAACTGGCGTAACGTCGCATTAGACCAGCTCGGCGAGCCCTTGCGTGCGGCGACTAATCGAGGACTACGCGTGCACCGGCTTACATTAACGCGCGAGGATCCTCGCTCTGTGTATTAACCGACTCTGCACTCCGCCCGGATATGCATGCAAACGGATTGCAACCAGTCGCAGGTGCAACGATGGAAACGCTTCCTCGATCACACGACGCGATGACCCCGATACACCATGCTCGGGCTCTTTGTATGTCTACTTTGTAGATAGATTGTGTGCTTAGATTCGTATATTTTTATTTTATATCAAGATCCTTCAGGATGGTGTATTTTTGCATCTTTGGTTCTGCAACGTGACGATGTACTGCGGTTGCAGAAAATAATGACAGCACCCTCTGTGTTAATGGAAAGTCTTTGCTAAAGTGTAACACTGAACTAACTACCAGAAATATCTGTTATTCATTTGTAATAAATTCAGAAAGTCGCGAAACAGTGTCTCCGCAATATTTCTGCTATTGAGTCCACGTATCAACTGTAATCTCTTTGTACAAAAAAAAATGAAGTAATACGTCATTCGTGAAGTTAGCCACGTCCGCACACAGTGATCGATCCCGCTCGTACGCCGGACGCGGCGCGTATGAATATGGATCAGCTGATCGAGTGGCGGGGCGTATCCGCGGCGCAATGGTTGTATCTTCGCGCGACTAGCCGTCCCCAGGCAAGGTACACGGTGTTAATTAATTCGCGTAGGTAACCGAGACACGGGGTCACGCGAATGGAATCGTTTTACCCATTCGGTGTAGAGGCCACCCGGTGGGATTTCGACGGACGATAATGCACCGGGAAACTGGGGAAGGGTGCTCACTTTCGGATTACCGGCTGGGGGAAACGTGAATCCATTCCGGAAGGATAAGCGTAACAGGGGTATCCGTTACCGTTGCGGTGACACGTCGTATTCCTCCGTAATTTCCGTGAGCCGGCTCGTAACTGCGAGAACGCCTCGTTTTCTTATTTTGATGCCTGGGATATCCTGGTATCTGGGTCGCCGTGCGACTTTCTCGTCGGAAGAAGAATCTAGCTTGATAGCTAGCTAGGCTAGGTAGCTAGCTGATTCTTTCTCTCGGGTGGTGCTCGACTCGTTTTTCCGCGGGTTGTCTCGACGATTTTCTTTCCCAATTACCGGCGGTGAAAGCCCGGCACAAAGAGCCCGACGGGTGAACGACCGTCCGCGACGCGCGAATCCACCGGGTACAACGCGGATGAAAACGTAACGAGACGAGCACCGACGCTGAATGAGACCGCGAGACTAACTGGGGCCGCGAGGATCGCAGGTGTGCGGGCTAAACGAGACGCTTGCAGAGACGGGCTGGAGCGGTGCGGAGCCGTGCGGAGACGAGCGGGTTCGTCTCGACGAGAAAGGATGCCACGCCGCATCGGGATGATAACCGGGAGGCGAGCGTTAGAGCGTTCACGAGCGAGCAGACCCGCGAGCTGCCCCCTCGCTAACCAAAGGCGGAATCGAAAGGCTAAAGGGTCGTCGCTAGGGCTCTCGTTGGTTGGGGCTGCTTCTATGGCATTCAACGGGGATGCACGCGCGGAGACAATGACTATGACGTAATTATAGGCAGTTAGGGTAATACTCCCGGCTGCGAGGCTGCGATGGAATGGGATTAGAATGACGGCGGAGGTTGCTGCTCTCCCTCGTGTCAGCGGTTCTCAGTGAACTCTTCTGTCCGGTGGTGTACAGTCCTTAATTCGTAGAACATTGTGGAACCTGGGAAAACAAGCTCGCACCGAAGCAATTCAGGACAGTATCGTATGGTAAACAATCTCGTAATGCATTGACCATCCAGCTCCAACAGTTTCAAAGCGTTAGTGACCTTTTTGCATGAAACTAAGTTGAGAATCGCTGTTCGCTTCCGCGGGCCACTCTCGCAGATATATCACCGCGGGAACGGAATTATATCTACGCTCGGAACCACCATGGAGGAGCATCCGAGTGGTAGAACAGGGCTACGGTTACAGAGAACGAGAGACAGCGCCGGGAATGCACGGTGCACCGTGCCTCTAGCAGCTGGTATAAGGTGCGTCATTCCGGAAACAGGATCTGGTGCCGTCGTACACCGTCATAGGTGGCCCGCAAAACCAGCTTTGCGCGAATTAGGCCGGCGCTGTTGTAATTGAATCGAACCGCACCGCTTCCACCGAGAGCTGGCTGCCTGGCTCGATGGCTGCCTAGCTGCCTGGATGGCTAGCTTGTTCTCTTGATTCACGGGAAACTGTCGGAGAGACCTTCTCCTGATTCCCAGAATGCCACGTGGCGTCCCCGCGAACTTGCGAATTCGCGTTGAACGGACCTGTTCTTGGGTCGTACGCTTTCGCGACGAATTAACGTACCCTGACGTAATCATAGACGACAGGGGCTGGGTCTGAGTCCGAGGATGACACTTTAGGGAATGTACGGTGTAGGAGAATGGAGATTATTAAGTTTGTTTCGTGTTTGTATTCCGTACGTTCTGAATGTTGAATTCGTCTCTGTTCGTGTTACAAGCGTCATTAACGTAAGAATCAATTTGTACTGTGCAAGTTTATGTAATCGAACTAGTCGGGAGAACTTTCTGATCAAAGATGTATCAATATGTGTTAATTCGTACAACAAATCGTATTGTATATGAATTGGTTTAGATGTATGAGCCGAACCCGGGGTCAAGGAACGGCAGAGGGAGCAATCTAAACTTGGCAGAAGAAAGGCCGAAAGGAATCGTCTCGAAGGTGTCGGAAGCGATTATGTTCGTAGTCGGATAGCGCCTAAAGACTGACAAGCCATTCAAGGATCGCAACTTTCGGCGTCAGTCGGCTGAATCGGCGTCACCCACACGTACAGAGAGAAATCTGGCGGGTGTCTCCGACGTCTGCGACGTCTAACCCGAGCACGGCGGTAGTAGCAGCAGCAACCGCCATCCTCTAGAGCGACACTCCCGTCGCGTTGAATGCTGCTTCTCTCCTGACGGCCTGTCATCACCAATTATAACCCATTCAGGGCTGCCACGGGTTAAATTACCCATAGACTACCGTTTCCCCTCTCGCTATCTGCTGCTACGTATACAGAAACAACGAGCATGATTCACTGCTCCGTATACCAGTGGCGGTGCAGTGGCGGTATAAGCGCGTTCATCCCTCTCTGAACGCCGAGCGAGGGAAGAGAGCCACGTTCCCGAAATTATCCAACGATGGACACACGAGGTGCAACTGCACGTATGCGCTTCCGGTGCGACTGTCCGCGGTGTCTAATGGCCCCCGGAGAACGGGACACAATGGACCCTTGATTACTAGCAGGGTAGGACACGTCGTCGTCGGGCTCCAAACAAACCCCGGCGTAAGTGAAAAAACCTTCGAGTCCCTGTGGAACCCGGGGAACGAATACCGAATGGAAGGTGATGCACGCCGGGTAGCTACGAAGAGGAGAGGCCGGTGTGTGTTTGAAGTGTGATCGAAACCGGCCGAGAACTAATTCCCCGGGTAAATATGAGAAAAAAGGGACCGGCTTTGAGGACTTTTTTGTCTTCCCGTAATTACCATTCGTCCTTCGGTCTAACGTCGACGCCTCCTCTCTTTGTTTCTCTCTCTTTCCGAAGAGGATCCTCGCAGCGTCATCCCGGTGTGAGTAAACCTTTCCCTCTCTCGAGACTCTCCTTAACCGGCTCTATTTCGGATTTTAATTTCGCGCCCTGTTCAACGCCCTCGAGTGGCGACCCGTTTTTACAATCGACGACGTTCGGGAGAAAATGATCCTCATTCAGCTAATTACCAGGGAAAAATGTCGCGATCCGGGCGCAAGTACTTGCGACAGATTTAATTCCCTGTCCCAGAGCTCTGACACCGAGGCTGCTTCAGCTGCTTCTTGCAGCGGCTGCGTTCCACGGTAATATCCGTAAGTGCATCTCGCGATTTTCTTGCGCGTGCACTTCCTACCAATGTCTCCAGGAATCTCTCTCTCTCATTCTCTCTTCCTCTTTCACTCGTAGTGAGGTACGAGAGGGAAAGGAGGCGGAGACACCCGGGGCGCAGCGTTAACAAGCAATGACTGCAACGACGCCATTCGCCGTCGACGACCAGGACGACCGCGTCGACGACGAAGACGAGTGCACCGAGTGCACCAGCTCAACCCAGACGTCCGCCACTCTACATAATTGCTAGCCATTGTACGGTCTCTCTCTGTCTCTCTCTCTCTCTTTGTATGCGCGCGTGTGTGTACTCTCGCAAGCTGCCAACCCGCCCCCGCACACTCGTCCCACAGCCCCGGGGATTCCCCGAGGCAAATAGATTTTTTACCGCAGCTTGCGACACCCCAGACCACGTCCTGGTGACCTCGGTGTCCTTCGAGTCGACTGGGACAACTGTACCACGTGCTGAAGAACAGATGGTCCCGAGACCTGCATTTCGCCTGGCGGAATCTTCGTTTCCTTTGATGCTCCGGTGCGAAAATTAATTAACCGGTTTTTTAACTTCCTCTGATTTTTATCCCATTGTCTGGTCGTACGCTTTGGGTTAGTGTCTTTTCTCGAGGTACATTGTCGGAAGTAGCTTATCTTCTTCTTCTAGACAATCCTTTGTTTGTTCATGCAAGAGATAATTCTAATTCATGCGATGGCTTTCTGCTGTTTGTGTGTTCCTTTAGTTGAACATTATCACTGTTTATTACTCCGTGCCACGTTTTATCAAAGCCCCCGACTGCATAATAAATACTGACGATTTTATACATTTATTACAGAAGTGGGTGGGTGAAGCTTGAAGATGCAGAAATACTGAGAATTTATGAACATCGTGTATTATTCTTAACATATGTTGGAAAGTAAAGGAGGATCAGCTGTGCCCTCTGCGTTAGGGGTTGGTTTTGCAACGCAAGCGACGTGACGTTCTTGTTTCTTCTATTCACTTATCTTTTTGTAAAGTGGAAAATAGATTATATCCTATATTTATTTAATATAGAAACGTTATTTTCAATAACGTATTTACCCTTTTGTACACTGAGATATGTCCCAAGATCGATTATTAATCTCTTATTCATTACATATTATAAATGTGATACAAATGATGAGATAATATCACGAGAGAACATTTTATATGAATTTTAGGTGCATCGCTCTGAAAATGAATGTATGGGACCTTTCTTCTTAAACGTTCACACTGCAAAGCTTAAAACATGTTCCACTCGAACCTGCACACTTTAAGCTTTCAGGATGAAGTGACCCACACATCGCACAGTCAAATAAACAGCCACCTTAATGCACATCGTTACCGGAGCCGTTTTGTCCGCGAAAGAAATTCCCAGGAAATTGTCAATGACTGCTCGACGCCCGGTAATCGGATTTCCTTCGAATGAAGGCTGGTGGCGCAGGAGACTGTGGATGGAAAGGGATTCGGTAACCGCTTGTTTGCCGTGCAAAACAACGGGGGGTTTGTTTGTCAACCGTAGTGTGCAATTCGAAACTGTGACGACGTCGCGAGGGTGTATAGAAGGGTTGGTCCGCGCGAGGAAATGCAAGAAGACGAGAGCAACTAGAACAGCGTCCCATCCTGGAAAGAGCAAGATAGAGGCTCTCCCTCTTCCACGGTAAGCGAGAGAGGGAGATAGAAAGAGACGCAGAAGGGAAGTGCTCATGCAATGCAGATCGTTAAAGCATCCCCGTTGCGCCGGTGACCCGAATGTGGCTTACGGAGACAGAGTGCGGGCCAGAAAGGTGGAGGGAAATACAGAAAGGAAAAAGGAAGAGGAAACGGACCGGCGGACTAGCGATCCCAGGCCCGTTCGCGTTTCCTCCCCCGCTGGCAATTCCTTGTTTCCCCGTTTACATCGTCTGGAATCTGTGCCGCGGCAAGTGGAACGTAAGTAATGCTATCCACCGCGCAACTGGAAAATATCGTCGAACGGACCGTATCCCGGAGAGTCGTTCTCCTTTTTGTCCTGTTTCGTTTCTGTTTCTTCCGGTGCTCGCCGTTCCTCCCGAGTATTTGGCGTTTATCGTTATTGCCCCCGCGAATCTCGCGCCCCCTGCACATTCGAACTTTCGAATTAACGAGTACATACGACGGCGGAACTGTGACCCTCCACAGCGCGAAACGACGCTAGTTAAACTCGATTTTTGCCCGGTATGAACGTTCCTTAAATAAATTCATGGGTTTTGCGATGATGCCAGAAAGCATCATCCTCTAAAATTGCTTCCTGCTGCATCTGGACCTTTGAATTGTACCAAGTTATGTGTGCTCGAAAATGCAATGGGTAAAAAGGCGAATTACGTGGAAGAACGAGGAAATGAATTTCTAGTTTCCCGGGAGCTTTCTCCGGATTCCGGTTAACGCCGTTGAGATTTGAGAGGCTGATCGATCGCTCCTCGAGTGCGACACACTCCTGACACAGAGACACAGGGGTGAGAGAGAGAAAGAGAGCGTTACAGGTACGTGCACTCCATCGCGTCGTCGTCGGCGGATTCAATTTGGGCCGCGCAAAGTATCGGATCAGCTTTAATGTTCGCCGATATTGAGCCCGCCGGTGTTTTCATCCGCACGCTCCCAGACACGTTGTCCGCGGTTTTCCGCGCAACCCTCTCTCTCTCTCACACACACACACAAACACACACCGGCATTCAGAGCGCCGCCGTGGAAACGGGAGCAATACAAGCCATCGTCTAGACGAGGCTTCGAAACTCGCCAGGATAGCTATTGGTGAATGAGGGAACAAGCTGATAGTCGGCTGGGAGGCGAAACGGAGAAAAATATAGGTTAGATTAGGCGAAGAGGCATCGCCTGTAGCGTCAGAGCCCCGCCAGTTAAATAAGGGCTGCGGGATCTTTGCTCCCAGACTCGCTGCCAACAGATCCTTTCGTCTGCAACCGGAGCTACACGGTTCTTCCGTGTTTTAAAACTTCCCATTTCAGGGTGAAAAGAAGGGACGACTTCAAACGCGTCTTGATTTCGTGTGTTGCCGATTTTTCTTTTCCAGTGCTTCTTTAGCTTTCCGCCTAACCCTCGATGGCGGTGGGATGATTTTGATTAAAACGAATCTACAGAATGTACCTTCAAGCTATTTGTAGGCAACGAAGGTAAATATTCGGTTTTTCAATGAAACGGATTAAGAGAGTTACGATCAGGAATGATCGAAATGTTCAACAGGATTAAAGTCAAGGTTTGAAACGGTGATAGCGACTAACAATAAATGCAATACATGAGAGACGTTGGAGCTTGAGATTCGTTATGACTAGACTGCCTATCGGAAAGAAAAATTGCCTGTATCAATTGCAAGAAACCGAACCGATTCTATAAAGGGTTAAACAAAATATTTCAAAACCTGGAATAGGTATCTGACCATGAATTTCCAATTCGGCGAACCATCCCTGTACGTAATAAATAAAATGATGAAATCAGGGGTGGTTTGCTCATCTCGAGCTATAAAAAAGGGAATCTGGGGTGGTGCTGTAGAAGCTTAAGAGGCGGTAGGGGTATAACGCGGCGCGTTAGGTCCACTTACAATTTGTCGCAGCTCTCGATTACAATGATCCCCCGGTGGGAACGAGGTCTGTTGCGAAGAAGGGGGAATGGAACGGACGAATCGCGTCCCGTTCGCGTGGCCGTTGCTCGAAACGGCGTCGAATTATCGCGAATTGGCTGGAACTGTGACGACGACGGCGCGGCGTCGAGCAGGAAATCGCATCGAGCTGGGTAGAAAGAGGACCGGGTAAGAGGGAACGCGTCGGATACAGCGACAGAGGGAGACAGAGTCGGGGACAAGGGAGGTCGAAGAGAGGAGAACGTTGTATCGCGCGGATGGAGCGAGGACGAGAGGACGCGGAGATGGGAGAACACGGCTGTGATTAGCATACAAACTACGCGCGGCCGTGTTGGTTCTCCGCGTTTGCTCGGGACACGAACCAGCGCCGCGTTCCGTTCGCGTGTACGTGCCCGTATACGCTCGTAGACGCTCGTACGGAGTGTCCAAGATCGTGATTAAAGGCGCAGGGGATCTCGATCAGGAAACGCGCTGACCAACCGCTTTCGCCGCTTCGAAAAACTCGAAAAATAAGCGGACCTTGTTGAAAGGTTCCTCACGATACTCTGCGATCGAGCTTTGAATCGAATTAAATCGAGCTTGCGGTTGCAAACGTTCAACGCTTCCGGCTAAACCAGCTCATAATTCGATCATGGATGTTTGTGCAAATGTAGACAGTATTTCTACTGTTAGGAGGTTTATAACATTTTTATTGAACCATCTCTAATAATCTTTCTACTGTTGGGGGATTTACAAAATTTTTGATGCGTTTCTCCAATCCTATCTTCTATGTGTGCATATATGTACAGTTGGATGTATTTGAAATATTCTTTATGGTTATACTTCTATTTTAGGAAATAAATCGTGATAAGCTCCTTTAATGTAAACTCTCAGTACGGAACTTGGAAAGTTCGAATTGTCATTTGATTCTTGTTTCTTATGATTCTTGGAAACAATGTTTACTTTGCCTCTGGAAATAGGAAATAGGTGATGCGAAATTCCACGTAAGGGGTATACAAAGTTTAGCAAAATTGAACCTCCGCCAATAAGTTGTAGAGTAGTGAACGTTCCCAGAAAGTAAGTAGGTATTGCACTTTTCCTCAGTTTATAAATCGCAATATCAGCTCTAGCCAATGCAGACGAGACAGCCCCCAATGTTCTCGAGCGTCTCGCCGAGTCAAAGGACGTTACGGAAGAAATACTATACGATCGTTCGATTATTCGCCGGCGATATTTGTTTCCGGGGGTAGGTCTGGCATCGGAATCGTAATCTCGCGAGCACGTTGGCAAAAGGTCGCGACGACCGATGATGTTACGATCGATGAACCGTCTCCTCGGGAACGGCAACGGGCCAAGACGATTTTGGATCGGACAGAGGGCCGCATTGAGGATCGAGGGAACGTGTGGTATCTTTAGCGAGACTCTCGAGGTCTCGCGGATCGCGACAATGTCGAGCTTGTATATCCGTGGCGCTCTTTTTCGCCTGGTTATCGTAATAGCCAGTCATTATCGCTGGTCCTCGGTAACATCTCAAGCGTGGCCGTTGTACCGACACCTCGCGACTTCCCTCCCCTCTGACATCTCGAACATGAAACATTCCTGCACGTGAAACCTGCCCTCGACTTCTCCCACTAGCCCCATCGGCGATCTCTCGCTCGCACGGTCGACGAATAATTTGTTTGGACGGGGAACCGTGGTCCGAGACTGTTTGTACAACAGCGTCTCGCTGTAGCCCGCCGTTTTTTTCAGTTTATCGTAATAGCCAGCCATTATCGTGGCCCACGGGCGTGCGAGCGACTTTGAACCTCTCGAGTGCTCGCGACGACGACGCTCTGCTTCAAGTTCTTCCCGGACTTTGTGGGTGGCATCTCATTCCCTCGGCTGTTCCCCGACTCGTTCGCCGAGGCGGTAAACGCCGAGTCCTGTCGTCCTACCACCGAGCACCGACTTGAATCTCTTCGCGCCGTGTCGGAGAACAACCGTGTCTTTCGCTGTAACGGCCGTCTGCGGCTGCATCAACGCTAATGGCTTTCTCGTATCCGCGCACGGTTAATAATGCGCCCGAGAGCAATCATCTGCGCACCGGCGACAAATGAGTCGGCCCCCGAGATCTTTATAACGCCTCGGACGCGACGTCGTTCTGCACGTGAGCTGCTGCAGTTCACTATGCGCTGATTCCTTTTTTTTTTAAAAGTAGACGTAGTCTACTCATCAGTCAGTCGAGTCAAACTGGTCGGTTTCAATTGTTTTTAACGAGTCGGTTTTTTTTTTAAGTTTTTCAAACTCATTTCTTTCGAAGTCTTGATCGATAAACATTATTCTCTCTTTTAGACTAATTTTATCATGTAGGTTCACCTCGCTGCGGCTTGTACCGCCAGATCGGCGACAGCCTGTGGAACGTGTACCAAATTGAAACATGTGTTGTCGCAAGCTCTGTGTAGCTTCAATTAATTCAAAGCATTAATTAATTAAATACAGAAGCACCGTGCCATCATAGATTTTCACAAAGGCTCGAGGCACTCGAGCGATTATACTATTAAGCAAAATCAGATGAAGCATTATCCTCTGAAATCTTATGAAACAATTGCTGAGACTCGTACACGCGATTCGACATTCGTGTTGGTCCTTATCAAAATCATTTTAATAATGAAAACATTTCTATCCTTGCAACGACTAGAATAAGATGCAATAGAACAAAATTGACTTTGAAATTCAAGAACAAGGTTACATTGAATAGCTTCTTTACACCCTGTACAACAATTTCTGAGGCTCTTACATGTTTCAAGGTTTTTGCTGGTCCTCTATCGATTCATGACATAATAAAACAAGAATGTATCGTTATCGCAAGCCAAAACGCGATGCAAAGAAGGAAACGCAGTGCTGCGGTCTTGCCTTTCGCGGAAACATTAAGATTTCTCGCGAAAGGCGGCCTGCCAGGTGAATTATTCGCCGAATAGGAAAGTCCGTTTTCTATTTGACGTAGGCGGCACGGTCGGCTCCAGAAACCCTCCTTTCCGCCATTGTATCTCACTTTTTACGGCGTCGCAGCGCGTAAAGCAGTCTGAGACAATGTCCGAATGGGGCGAACGCTGGGGCCGCGTAAATCTTCGGGGCCACACGTACCTGGCTCGATGCATATTTCTTCCCTGTACGGGGCTCGATCTTGCAAGGATCCACGGGCAACTTGCTTACGCGGTTACAAAAGCGGGAGAGAGACCAGCTCTACCGTGTCCGGAGATTATCAGCACACCGCTGTTCTTGCTAGTCGGCGCGTAACGACGTCTCGACGCCTCCTTGTTTCCTCAAAGACGCGATTTTTAGACGATCTAGGCAGTTGGACGGGCTCTAAATCCTTTCCCCTTCGTCAACCCTTGCGCAGACAACCGTGTCTCTTTGGACATGTAATTATTGCGTGAAGTAGTTATTGCAGTTGCTAGAAGATGCATAATATTATCCTCTATTGTGTTATCAGGTTCTCATTAGAAATAAAAGAGTATTTGGATAAGTCCTTTTGATGAATACAGAATGTCTACAAGACAAAGATACTCCATAGAAAATCATCCTTGGATTAAAGTCCGAAATACAATTAAGAATGAATATTTAACAAGACTTTATGTCGCCAACCTAATACAACCCGTTCACCTGGCGTTGTCTCGTGTTCGATCCCGAAACGCGGGTTTCCTCGTTGAAAGAAAGTTTTCTGGAGGTTCTCTGGTACGGCGTCTGGCCGAGAGAAATAAAGTTCATTAGGACCCCCGCGAGAATTTATAGTCCCTGCGTGTCCCGGCACACGTATATATTCTCGGGGTACACTCGGGAGGATTCCACGGAGGCACAATAGATTATAGAGCTAGTGTCTAGAGCGGCCGATGCCAGACAGGCTCTAGCTTCCGCATTGGCCTATTCACGGCTAATTTAGCGCTGCCCGGAATGACAATGACACTTGCTTCCTGTCTCGATTATTCCGACCTCGTATACCTGGTGAATACTTCATACAGTTTCAACGGAGATTACCGGATGAGAAAAGACGATAATTTTCATACGCAAACGGTAGCCGAATGGGTCGCCGCCGAACCTCAAATTTTCGGCTAATTCAGTGACCGCTGGAATGGCGAATCGCAAATATTCATCTCTATTCGATCGTCTTTTTTCTTCCCCTTTGCTCGAGGAACCCTCCACGTGGATAGGCACTCGAACTTCTGAAATATGGTTACAACCTTAGCGACCCTAAGACCCGAACACCTTATGACGTCCAGCCGGAATGAAACCTAGTCTTTATTGCTGCGGGGGTGACGCCGCTGAACCGACGACCCTGAACTGTTCTACACGCGACGACGTATACTGTTTATTCGTCAAAGAGAGAGACAAAGCTGTACTCACTTCCAGAAGACGACGGAGACGATCGCCGCCATCAGCAGCAACACCACCGCGCAGGTGATGATCAGGGCGGTGCTCTGCAACGATGGGTTCGTGTGGTAGGACGCATCGATCATCTGGAACAAAAAAGAAGTTTGTCAGACTCATTTGTGGCTCCGGAATTATTATTAGTTTCAGCAGACCCTTGGTCTTTTTGCGTTTCGTGGTAATTGTTATGCAGATCAGCGGAATACAAAGTTTTTGTGTAGTGCAACGTAAGTTTCATGATCCTCTTTGTGTATTCATCGTATAGCAAAAAGTTAACCATGAAACATTTTCGTTCAACATAATTCTTACTATCTAAAGAGGATCATGAAAATTGTTTGTGGACTATTTCTTTCATAGAATGAATATACAAATTTGTCATAATTAATTCTTGTCAAAATGGATACACATATTTATGATGAAATCAAGACACGAATTTTTCACGGTGAACTCGCGTCGTCAACTCTTTCATTAACTCTCGTTTCCGTCAATTGAATTATTTTGTACATCATCCAGCAAGTGTTTTCTAAATGACGCTTTAAGGACTGCATAATGAGAGCGACACAAGTAATAATGGTCTGAAAAAACGCGAATCTGCATACGGATTCGCAGCTCGCATGCAAATTACTATACCGCGGATTTTATGCAATTATGCAGATCCGTGGAATACTAAAAAATAAATGAATATTTGATCAGCTTCTCAGTTTATATTTAACTCCTCGACATACTTAACGAACGAAAATAACGAGCTTTTTAAGTAGCTTTTATGAAATATAGCACTAGAAAATGTGCAGTCTAGTCGTTGCCTCTGTTATTGCGATCCTCACAGCGGATGCGTAGCATACGTTCGATGAATACGAATTGCAACGGTAGTTGCAATCAGTGCACTGACATCAAGTAACATTGTCAAGATTAATCTAGCATCAACAACAACCTGTTATCATTAGCATATCTTGGCAGACATTGCAATACAGCTTTTCAGCACATTTATAAGTATTGGAATATTTGAATAGATTGCAAACCTGTTGGCTATAGTAAATTGTTTCATCGTGGTCCCTTAATAATTCTACGTAATCCGTTGCAATAACGCTGCAATAACAATGACTGCTATTACAATATCGTACCAACAGAGTTGTCGTTCATATGAAAGTTAAATCACCAACGTTAATTTTGTTAACCTCCGTGCACCGTTCCGGCAAATGCTACATTAACATTTTAAGTTCAAAATTGGACTAAATTTGACATCCTATTAACGCGGAAAATTTATCTATAATTCTACTGTAATACGCTCAAACTGGTACTATTAACCAAACTCCATATATGGCATTAATAAAAATACAATTAAACAAGACTGATGACTTTTAAACCATAAAATCGATATCTCGATAACATCCAATACAAATGTCAAAATATATATAATAGTATATATAATAGTATATCAAAATCAGTAATGTCATCGTGCTGTGAATATCTCAATATGTGTTATAAACAATTTAGTATACCCGTGTTCGTGTGACACTGCGATTTGTCATTTGGCAAAGTGTGAACATGAAATTCTGTCTCAAATTGCAAATATTTAACTGCTTCAGCATGACTATTCCTTATAGCTTCTTGTCTCGAAAAGTGAAATCGGAGTTCAAAGGACACTCCTGTAGAACGCGTGGATACTGTAGAAGAACTTCCCGTTGAGTAGCAACAGACGAAGAAAATGATTTCCTGCGTGTAATTAAGAGATTGAAGAACTGTTGGAATCGTTATCGTCAGACTGATCCGCAAGGGCATAGAGAAGTGACCAGTAAAGCCATTAAATTACATGACAGTATCGCAAACTGACAGGATCTGTTTGGATCAGGTCTCCATCCTCCATTTATCAAACTTCCTGCATGATCTGAACCGAAGCTCGCGGATCAGGCAAGAATAGAACCTCTTCGAAATTCACGTCAAGAACTTCCCGCAGGATTTGTCGCGAGGACTCATGCACGCGAGCATCAGACTTGGAGAACGGTACGTCACGCGTCTTCCTCTGAAAAAGATTCTCCAAACCAAAAAAAAAAGAGCGAATGAGGGCGAGGTTACGTGTCGCGCCTGCGAAAAGGGAAAGTGATTTCGGTGCGAAGGATCCCCGGTTGTCGGAGAAACTTCCTCCGCCGTCGTCATCCCCGTCGGTGGCCATTGTCGCTGGAGATCGATCGACGACGCATTGTGAGCAAGAGACTCATTTACCTGGAGGTGCGAAACCGGCGACGACGACGCGCTCTGGGACCGCCGATTTAATGCGTATCGATAAGCCCGCCCACGAGCATTATAGTCAGTCGATGGGTATTCTGTCGCCTGGCTGCGCGCCAGCCAAACCCGTCGATCCCGAGACGCAACGGTGCATTCTCATCTCGCTCTCGTTATCGCGTCTAGCAGCTGCGAAAACCGGGTGTGACACTTTTTTACAAAATTGTACTCGCAGGATTAAATCTTACTGTAAACAAGTTTACGGCCCTAGGTCATTTGAAGGGCACACTAGACACTACCATGGTGCCACTCATCCTCTACAGTTACATTTTCTAAATTGGTCTTGATAGAATTATTCAGTCTTGTATGAAGTATTATATCAACTTCATATCTACCAAATTTAAAAGATCACTGAGAATGGAAATATTCTAGGTCGGCAGAAACGTTTGATTTTCGAGTTAAAATAGGTCCGAGTGCTAAGTGTTAACTGAAAAGACATTTTCAAAAGTCGTTGGTTGGCTAGCATTTTGCTGGAAATCGAAAATTCTGTCTTCAAATCCGCAAGCTACCGAGGTACAGAGGGGACCACAGTGAGGTAGCTATTTCGAAGACGTTGGCACCCACGGTTTAGCAAATAAATTTGCCTTTATGCGGCGGATTGTTAGTCCGTAGACAGCGGTCCGTACCGTTGGCGATTTGATTACATCGATAAGTCGGCGCGGTCGCGCAAGCAGAATAGAGAAGCGGGACGGAATATTGTGCTGCGTGTTGTTTGGCGACGGGCCAAGTGAAGCAGCATTTATCAAAGGTCTCGCGGATGTTGGTGTGCGGGGTTCGATGGGATCGCGGGCTCCCTGAGCTCGTGGGTTCCCCCATGAGGGACTATCACTCCCCCAAACCCCCTCTGCACTTAGGGACGCGACTTGTCTTGCTCCCCGCGACGCCGTTCCATCTCGCGCCAGCTCATCGCTCATCATTACCGGGATATTAATGGCGTCAGCTAATGGATTCAGCCGAGAGCTTAGCGTCCCGGCCACAGAGAGAATTCCTTTCTGGCTCGGATCCTTCGTTCTAACTCGCGTTTTTCCACCCCGGTTCCGAGAGGAATTCGGCAAATAAAGGCAACCGCCGATGATGCATGATCCCTTCCTCGCCCGGAGATTTTCGCCACCAGCGACGAACGATAAGGGACACTGATGGTTGTTCGGGCTAAACGATTCTTTTCAAGGCCGGGGAATATCGAGGTTGTTTCAGAGGCGCCGCAAGTTAGGAGGAGAGAAAAGGTCACGGACCTTTTCTTGCCCGGCGAAATTCCTGCTCCTTTTGCCCGGAAACCGACGCAACTCCGCAGGGAGCCGACGTCCTCTGTTCGATAAAACCGCGAGTCTGCGGCTAGCCGTCGGCAGGGACGAAGGACGAAGTCTCTCTCTCTCTCTCTCTCTCTCTCTCTCTCTCTCTCTCTCTCTCTCCTTCTCGAGAAACGGAGGATTCCAGACGGTGGACATGGGAGACAAGAAGGCACCTGCGATCGAAGATTGAGCGTGGGAGCGGGAACCTTCGAGAAACGATCTACCAGCGTCTGTTCCACGCGGAAAATCTAACGTCTATCGTCTGCGAAAACGAGAACTTCCCTTTCGGTGGAGTTCGGGTCGAGTGTAGACAGAAGAAAGGGAAAAGTAAGGATTTTGTTAAACATATTCCGTGTTCGCAGTATCAACGTAAGTGTACCGAAGATTTTATTCAGAAACGTGAAAGTTACTATGCATGAAGGAATAATAAAATCTCTGAAAAATTATAACAAACCAACCATGACACCGTTTAGACGTCGTAGGAAAACATTTCTCGCGCCGTTGCAGCTGGAAAACAATTAACTGGACCAACTAGTATAAATCAACACGGAAGTGTCGTTACAGATTGACAGGCAAAAGGTTGCAAAAGGGGCTCCAGTCTCGAGTATTCGTTTACAAAGCGTCGGCGGTAGGAAAGAGAGACCGAGGAAATAATTATGAGCTGGCGCGAAGAGGACGGTAGTAATGAACAACTCGGGGAACAATGGTCGTTCCGCGTTGTTACAGTCTCACGGATAGGAAGCAAGTTTCGCCGATATCGGTTGCGGGGGTACCGTGATATTCACCGCGCGAGAGAAACCATACGTTTCAGCAAAGCTGCACGCCAGTACTTACGACTGCTCTGATTCAGCATCAACGGGAACAGAAACCCGTAACCCGACTCCAGATCCAATTAATGGAATCCTGGAGGATAGCTGAACGCGTGGCTCCGCCGGCAAGCAATAACGACCGTAAATTCCGGATGGAATTGTGTATCGCGAGAGCTGGAACAGAGGGGGAGGGGCTCTAGAAGCTGGATACGCGACCTGGCTCGGGGATGAGGCACGAGGGTGGTCCCCGATGATCTCATCCCGTCCACAGGATCCTTGGGAAAATGAGTCACGGTACGCTCGTTCCCAATATCGACGATTAACTTCGTTACTCTTCCGCCTCTGCTCCTCTGATAACGAGAGGTTCCCGAGGAAATAAAACGGCGATGATACGCCGACTTCGCGGGAGCCGTGGTTTACCGATTGCTTAACTCTTCGTGGCTTTATCTTCAGCTAAATTGTCGAATAGTTACGGGCTTATAATAGGTTGCGAGCCACCCATAGATCTATTTTATGAAACAGATAGTTTAACATCGATTTTATAATTTCAAATTAATCCTACTGAGCACAAAAAAAGTGACTGGCATGTGTTGCTACATTTTTTGTTATTTTTCTTATATGTTTGATTTAAAAGATTTATTCAATTATGCCCTATGATAATCGTTATAATTTAAACACGCTAAAATGAATCATTGATAAAAAAAAACATTTTTTGCTTCGTCTACTGCGTTGCCTATTCTGAGACGTGTGTTCAATTGGAACAAATTCCAGGAGGAAATCGCTTCTTTTACGTCCGGCCGAAGATACAACGTACCTAAAAGAAGGGAATCGAGAAATCTATTCAGAGAAGTATCTCAGTAACGATCGGACTGAATCTGAGCGGCCATAAAGTCCCCGGAAACGTCCATCTTCGAAGGGTTAATAGTCTCGAGGGTGTTCCATCGACGGTCGAGAAGCTCGCTAAAGCCTAATCAACTTTGCCCGTCTTAGACCACGGGAGAGTAATCCACCGAGGCCATAAAGAAAATTACGCAGCGCTGGGCGATCGGTTTACGAGCGGCTACATGCAGCGCGGCCTGAAATCGGGAAACTATATACCAATTAATCGAGGGGTGGCTCCGCGTATGAGCACGATACGCGTGCCGATCGATCGATCGCTAGCTCGCTCGCTCCGGTGGATTCCCTCACGGCCGTGCGGAGTAACGTCCAACAACGATAGCATCGCGGTATTGTTTATGGATCGACTGGTTCTGCTCTCGGAACTCCTATCGGGTTTCAGCTGGCAGACTGACCGAGTCCGCGTTATCCGCGCGCAGTCCACTCCCGGTCTTATCTGGGGCGAGGCTCCGTTTTCCTGTCACCGGAAATCGCATGCAGGAGAAATCCCTGTGATATGTTTTCGCAAAAATTAGCCGGTAATGTTTCTTCAAATCTTATTAACAAGATTTATTAACAGTATGTTATAGTCAATACATCCTTTAACGTTTTAACTGAAAATGAAGAATTAATTGATCGCTCTCACCTTTCAGAAAGTTTTCATTTTTAAGTAATTTTTATCTCGATCGATATATTAAGATAATAGGAATTTATTTAGCAGCGCGAGGTTCGATCAGTTTCTACAACAATTCTAGCAAAGTTTGAAGCATACCCAAACGTGTCGATTCAGTGGAATCTTATTCAGCTTCAAATGTTTAATAGTTCCCGGGAGAAGAAAGGTGGTGTTTCGTCCTAGACCCGCTAGAGGACTCATCAACAAGGCTATCTAGCGGGCCCTACCTTAGACACGGGACGTTCGAAGGCGTGTGAGGAACTTTATTTATACTGATTGGTGACATCTCAGTTTTCATTTTTCTCTCAATTCGACACATGAATCTTGAAGAAATAAATTCAATTTAGAAAATTCTTTTCCTTGGTATCGTCCCATTTTTTTTAATGACGACGAAGAAATGATATAGGACAAGCCCCAGTAGGTTCGTTTCCGTTCGAAGGATACTCGTGTCCCGTGTGTCTGAGTGTGTTCGGGCAACTAGCTCACGCGTAATTCGGAAGTAAAACACACCGTTAAACGGATGCCTCGCAGTACTTCGTAATTAGTTGGCTCGTGCGCGCCGCGCGCAGTCCCGCTACTGGATCTTCGAAAGGAACTTAGCGGATCAGCCGTGGTACGCGTTTAGGCGAACGTCTGCGTATACGCCTAGCGACAATTACCGTTGGGAGAGTTCGCGAAAGTCGGGGATACTCGCAAAGCTTTACAGCCCTGGGTTTATGACTGCCCCGAATGCAGCGCAGTAAAACGGGTTTCGGGGCCGAACGAGCACGTTGCTGCACCGTACATTTAATTTGCGCTGGCTGACTCCGAGGCATCCATCGAAGATACGACTCGTCTCTTACCTCTGCTGCGAGATACTGATCTTCGAAGTTAGGGCTCTCTGTAGCAAATACCTCGTTCGACGGAACTTATGTTCGGCCGGGTCGACGGAGTTTATTGTCACCTTTATTCGTTAATTTTTCGGTGTACTTGCTCACGAGATACTGACAGACTGGTCCAATTAGAGTGAAGTGACTTGTGTTTGAAACAGTGTTCTCCGATTTTCTGAATGTTTTTGTCCGTGTGTAGGCAGCGCATTTTATGCACTCGTGGCAAGAGTGAGATTTAATGAGGATTATGAGAAAACCCTACAACCACAATTTGCAATATAGCACTTGCTATTAAGATGCAGATGAATCTCCCTGAACGAGTGGTAGGAATGCTGCTACCAAAAGGATCAAATGAAAGAACCAGGAATGACCTACAGTGCGGAACATGTACCCTGCAGAGGCCATAACTTGCCGAGGACCTACAAATGGCACGGGGCCAAGAGGTCTATGCTGCTAGCTCTACCTAATGCCCTCCAGGGAGTCTCATCTTCTAAATGAATAGAAGATCTACTACACTAGTTTGTAGATGGTCAACAACTTACGATCTCCGCATGATACCAACACCTCGACCAGCTAGCGAATCAGTCTGACAACCCTAACCTCATGCATCCTCTTCTTTGAACTGGTGTTTGACGCTGAGACCACCTCTTAAACGATGTCTACAACAGTAACCGCTGCCGATCGAGGCAAATGAAGAAAGAAAAGTGTGTGGGAGCATACCAGGCATCAGTTCAGCCGAAATCAAAGACTGGATCGGATGCAGAGAGCTATCGTTCGCAGTCGTGCATCGCAGGTAGCCCGTTGGCTATCAGATCGTTCGGCGACGCAAAGGCGCCACTGGTGGTTTCATTTCCATCGGTAGTTTCGGGTCTCGGAGCACAAACGGCTCGGTTCGGTACGGTTTGGTAGCATCTTGATTCCGCGGGCGGCGTGTCTCGATTAATTAGCGTGCCTCGTTTAATGAAGCCTGGCCCCGAAGAAGGGGGTTCGCCTCTCGAGGGTTCGCGGAGGGGCCACCGGAGAAAAGGGGCAGGATCGTCTGCCTCTGCACTGGTCGACCCCGTGGAATCGATATCGTGTAATGCGATCTCGTGCGCCGCGCGGTGACCGTGCGGATATTATGTTCGCCGTGTATCGGATCGGCGGGGGTGCGGAAGAGGGTGTCCGCGTGCGGACCGGACACCGTGGATTCGAAAAGCGCGGTCCGTTCCGGGCATAAATAACCGTTCGCCACCCGTGTAATGTATATTTTAATGTCACCCCCTCTCGCCGGTGACGTATCCTCTCGCCGACGCGACGGCTAAAACGTTCGCCACTTCCCAAAAAGCTTCTCCTCGTTTATCATGCGAGTGATTCAACGGTCGACCTGAATTTCACTTGATTCCGGTTATTAATGGATCCTCGACCCCTTCGGATAAGTCCCTGTTCCCGAAACTGTCGCGAGATCGTGCGAAATCCGCTCGCGAAGATGGCGGCTTCAGGCTTGACGGTTCCTTTGATCGCGAACGTGGATTTTGTACATTCAGTAATAAAGTGCATCACTAAAATATCATTAATAAAAGCGAACAAAGTAAACTCCACACAGTGAAGAATGTACTGCATCTAGACACTCGTAGAATATTCGCTTTGCGGAATCGTCCGTCGTCAGGGGCGTTTAATTTTCCATAACTCGTCGTGCCATCGTGATCGATTTGTTCTGATCGTTTACCGAGTCCTCGCAATTTCGCCATTAGCGTCGTGACTTCCTCTATAGTCGCTGGCATAACGAGGCCTCCATGGTTCGTGAAAGAAGAACTGTTTGCAGGAAGGTATAGAGTCTCTTTCAAGTATATTCTGGAGGACGAACCGTGCACGGATTCAGCTTCTTCGTCGAAATCGTACGCGGTACACGGAAACGTCGACAGGGCGAAAATAAATATGCGCATATCGAGAGCGTAACTTATTCCCGTCCGTCAAAAACTCGTATGAACATGCATGAGCCTTGTAAAACATTCGATTTGGCCGGGGGTAACATTAGCATGAACCGCACGTCCGCGACAATGGCGAGGCAACGGGTTTCGGTACGAGTTCGGGTTCGGGGGATCGTTCGATCGAAAATCGTCTCGTTGATTTAACAACTCTCCCGGTCCCGGTTTCTCTTCTCTCCTGTCCGGCGGAACACGTCTCCGCCCGGGACCGGGACACGCTAATTACGCATTTGTTCAGGAATTTGCATGCGTTACGCCATCACGCAGCCAAGAGTTTACGTGTCCGCCTCGTAACGATTCGTTACGAGGCTGAACGATCGTGCCCGTAGCACCGCGTCGCATCGCATCCGATTCCTGTCCCAGAGGGTCACGATCGGCACGTTTGCCGTTGTGCGTTTGTAGCCTCGCGTACCACGAAAATTGTCCCATTGAAAATCGTCTCGTTAGACCGGCGATTCTGGCCAGCGTAACCCCGCCGAATCCGTGATGCGTCGCTCCCGTGTCTCCTTTTTTCCTCTGCCCTACACCCACCCCGTCGCCACGTGACGTTCAATTCTCTTGTACCATGCAGGCGTAACAGCAGTCTGATCCCTGTCCTACACGGTAAACCCTTTCCTCCGTTGCAGCTACACCCTCAGCGTATGCTCTAATTGAACATCGCACGGCGATAACATCGGTGTTCCGAACGTTCTCGTGCGACAAGACAAGGAAAAGCAAAACACGACATTCCACGACACCGGAATTAACAGCTTCGTATGAAACCTCGACGCTCATTAAAATTATTAAAAGGAGAATTTTTTTTCCAATTTTCATGTAACACATAAAGATTCACAATTTATTAATCACCGCAACGTAAACGCACCTTGAAACAAAAGTATCTTCTATCGTTTCTTACTTTCTCGGATCGATTCGCGAGTCGCGTGACGCTACAGAGAAAAATCTTTTGTAGGAAGCTAGAGCACCTATAAAAGCTTCAGACTACGGGCTTTCAAATCAACGATCCTTGGATACGGTAGCCGATCGACGAACCAGTCGGGAGTCAGTGGCCCTGTTGTTTCGCCTCGACTGGCCGGCTATTTATCGAGTAAATATTTCCCGGTTATTTTTCCATTCCGCCTCTTCTTTATTGTTTTCCAATCACCGTTCGACATCGATCGTTCCTTTCATCCCGTGGAAAACGCGCCGCGGTCGTTCCTATTGTTCGATCGGTGCCTCGTTCCCTTTCGAACCCCCGCCCACCAACCCCTTCGCGTTTCGACGAGTAATTTACAGAGGGGAAAATTGTTTGTCCGGGACTTTCGGCTGTCATGACTCGCGAAAAAAAATCCTGCGGGTCTCGAGTTATATCACTAACGATTTCGTATCTCTGAGGATCTACGATCCCCGAAGATCCGCCTTGATTTTTTGCAACAATTCGGTCGTTTCCGATCGATATGAAACGGTGTTCCTGGGTTTATTTATTATGGATAATATCGGAATTGAATCCTATGGAAGGGGATTCCGTTTCGATTCGTAAGAGGCCGACCGAAGGATTAACGGGGGGAGGGGTCGTCGAGGAAGGACAAAAAGACAGTCGCGAGTGATTCGTCGTTCAGGTTGTCGGGAGGAAACGCTTTTCATCGTCCTGAACGAAAGGACGAGGTCTCCGAAGCAGCTCTTGTTTATTTGCCAGTCCTGGCCCTCTACCCTTCGTTCCCCTAGATTTTTATCCCCGTCGCGTCGGAAGGATGCCGAACGACAGCAGAGGACGCGTGAAATCCGTGTACACGCTCTCCTTCACGCTTTCCTTTCCTCGCGACAGGCTAAAACAACACGCGCGTTTTATTGTCGCTGTTTTCTCTCAGCAGTTCATAAATATTTGATGCGCCTAATGGAATCCCGCGCAAGGGCGAGGCTCCACGCCCTTTCGCCTTCGGACGCGTTCGAATCAGAATCACTGCTTTAGCAGGGATGGAGGAGCAGTTTAAAAAATTTCATTCTGCTTGCGAATAATGGAGAATGAAGCTGGCGTGTCACTCAACACGTTCATTGCTACATGATTTAGTGTATGTCCGAATGGATTAGCATACTTCCCTGTGTCAGAGAGGAAGATGTAAAAAAATTATCGCACCAGGGTAAAAAATATCAGTTTGATCTTATAAAATTTTTACGACGCGGCAGTAATCGAATTAATTCCCGGAAGGCATCGACATCGAATTCGGGCACAATGCTATTTCCCGGCGGCATTTTCGTCGGAGGAGGAATCGTTCGGAGGCCCAGAAACCGCGAGGGTGGCAAATGACGGAGATTACGTCGGAGGAGCGTTTAATGACGCGGGCATCAACATTCCGGGCGCGCTTTAATATCGGGGCGTTCGATGAGTGTCGTAAATCATTCGTCGGTTAATGGAATTCGACTGTCGAAGACGGCGGTTTTACGATCGCGGAAGCATCGTTCGATCCGATCGCTTTTCTCTAGGATCATGTCCGAAAGAAATTCTTCGAAATTTGGTTTGTTATCGAACGAATTAAGGAAACGCGCTGGCGCGCGCACGGAACGGTGTCGAACGATTACGAGCAGATCGCTCGAACTTTCCGTAAACGAGAGAACTTGTTGCCGTGGAACTGATATGTCTCGATTAAGATCGAGAAACACATCGGATTTGAACGTTATCGCTCCCCGGCCATTAGACCCGGTCGCATTATTGCGAACAGCGTACCGGCAATTCGAGCCGTATAATATGTTTCGCCCCTCCAAACGAAACGGCGCAATAACGCAGGGGGATGAAGGCCGCGGGCTCGAACACAGAGAGAGATACGGGGGTGAGACACAGATGGGCGGGGGTACAAGACGCGAGATACTATGTACGAGTGTTTAACGACACGAAGAGCAACATTCCGGACGTGCTTTAATATCGCGTAGCTACCAGTCTCATTCGGGACGGTTCTCTCCCGTCATCCCCGTCGGATATCCCGCCTAATATCCACTCACCCTATCTCTCGTCGCCGACGTGGAACCGTCAACCCTTCTAGTTCTGGACACGTGCGCCAGCGCCCCACGGGCGAATTGTTTTTGATATTCGAAACGGAACGAATGCGGTCCCGCTTCGATGAACGCCTTTCGCGGATAGAACGCAACCCCCTTGCTACACCCTCTTCTTCCCTTCTCATCTCCTCTCTTCCTTTCCCTTCTCCACCCTGGCTTTATCTGTCTCGCCTGCGGTCCACTCGCATCCCTGTATATCGCGTCACGCTCTGCCAGCTTTTCGTTTTCACGGCGTTATCGCGACGAGAATGAAAATTTCCTGTACGCTCGCCTTTCTGCGAAACCTACCCTTAGACGCCGACACGATCGACCGCGGGCCCTGGTACCCGAACGCTGCTTGGTCGTGGAACATTTTTCCGGACAAAAACGTTGAAAGTCAGGACTATTTAATTTTTTGTAAATCACCTAGTATATATTGACCGTGCAACATTTTTCCGGACAAAAGCGTTAAAAATCAGGACTATTTACTTTTTTGTAAATCACCTAGTATATATTGATCCTTCTAACTTCTAAAAAAAAACTAAAGTATAATACTTGGCGATTAAAGTACAAGTATACATGTAATACATAGAAATTTTTCTTTTCGAGAAGACAGCGGGAAAAATACCTGGAGGTGCAAGTTTTAGCGACGGTACGAATGATTTTTGTCTAGGGCGCAGCCAGGACAGGGAAATGAACGCGACTTAGGGGATGAGCGGGTGTTCCATAGATTGGACAAATTCCTTTCTCCGGCGTTCCGTGCAGAACAGAAAATTCGATAGGTTATCGGTTCGGAGCCCTCATGGGTCCGTTCTCCTCCCCCATATCGGTTATCGCGGCGGTGCTGGTCCTTTTTCCCACGAATACCACCACGCTTCATAAATTTCGTACGAAGTAGCGCACGAAGGGAATCGTCAGCGCGACGAACTTCGGCTCTCCGACGTCGAAACGACGATTCGCTTGATAACCGTTTCCCATTCTTTGACCGCGTAACTTTTTCAAAAGAAGCCCGGCCATGTTTTCGCCCGCGAATTTCGGTAGCAACCCCTCTGTCACGGGAGAAGGAGGGTGACTAGGGATGAAAAGAGTGAGAGGGGAGAGAGAGGAATCCTCGTCGTCAGGGAAAAATATTATTCGACCGAGATTCCGGGGCAGCTTGAAAAATGCTCCGGAAAGATTGAATTCTGCGTCAACGAAGCCGCCAGCGTAGAAGACACGGGGATGAAAATTTCGTTTCGAAAAAAAACTCGTTATCCCGCACGTCAACCTCTGGCCGGAGAAAAAATCAGCAGGAGAGTGGCATTAATATTCCTCCGGTTTATTTCGAGTAATATTTCCGCGACCCGTGGAAACAAATCCGGGTACCCAAAAGAATTAACTTATTCCACCTTAAAACAGCTCCTGCGCATCCTTCCGCCGCCATTGGCGTGCTAGTTTCGTGTAAGGCTGGACGAAAATTTGCCTAAACAATTACATGCTGGTATTCATTAGCATTTGGTTCGCTGTCCGTTATGATAAAAGTCGATAAAAGAAATTATGGTACGTGCTCTAAAATTTCAGATTGTAATGTGCAAGGTGTTTCAACTATCTGGAAACGTCCATACAAATGTAACGGGGTAAAATCGCAAGAATTTGGCTCGAACCTGACGGAATAAAGCGACAAAGGGTGAATTCGCGACTGAGAACGAGGTAGGGCGAAGCTCGTGTACACCTTCGGCCGCGTTTCGATTAGCAGTCTCGTCAAAGCCCTCTCCCTGCCCCTCCTTTCCTCAAAGTTACCGGAAACGACAATGGTTGCGTGCGTGGTCTGGCTTTCCGTATCGGTAAGCCCTATAACGAGCGGTAAGCTTCTATTCCCAGGTGCGTTCCGGGAATCGAAGACAAATGAACCTTCCCTATGCAAAGTCTCTCTCTCACACCCCCTCGTAGCAGTCTATTCGACAGTACACTTTCTTTCCGTCTTTCTCTTTCAGTCCCTAACGAAATGAGGTTAGACGAAAGGTGGGGATACAGAGAAGAATGCGCGCAGTCTGCAAATTGAACCATATTATTTGCCAGGAAATGGAAATCTTCGCGGAAACGCGTGCTCGCGCTATCCCTTCTCTGGGTTAATTTCTCGTCTGCTGGTTGGAGAACCAGAACCGAAAGACGAGCGTGCTGAGTTCGACATTCCGGTTTCCAGACTTGCAAACTGAACTCGCTGTGTTCGCAGGCTGAGACTTCGGCGAGTTTGGATATTTTATGAAGTAGGCGACGTTCCATTGATTTTTCATCGCGAAGATTGAGTTACATTAGAGCCGCACTCTCAAATCAGGTCACCACACTTTTTTGGTTCATGTAATTCACTTCCGGAATGATTTGGTGATCAATTGATCTTTAGGGGCACAAATTTGATCCATTTCTTCGTACTACTCTCAAACTACTCTTCGAAATACAGTGTAATCTACACTTGATGGTGTCATAAAAATGCAGGGACATTTCTAAGGGCTACAACTCAGTCGTTGAAGATTTAAAGGGTTCTACTACAACTACAGGCATTACAGTTCCGAAGAATTCTACAATATACATATACAGGTTGTAATACGAATCAAGATCAACACTTTCAGCAATTCTCAAGCTGGAGCACAAAGGTCTGGCAAAAGGGCGAGCGCTTTTTTACGGCTGCCTTAGCTTCTTCACGAAAGATCGACGCCCACCGACGCGGTACCCACCGCTTGGAAAAGTTCCAATTTCCCTTTTATCGGGAACCCTATTTCATTTCTAGCCTTGCGCATGATACGCCCCCGAATAGAGGATTAAGGGCCCAACCTGGCGACCCTCTTTCATCCTCGCGATGCTTCTGATTGTCGAGTATCATGAAAGAATCGTGTGATCTTCGCGGCAGCTCCTTGATCTTCTCGTAAAAATTAATTCGATCCCTCTTTGATGAACCAATTACTTCAGAAAAAGTTTTTAACATAAAAAAATCTTGAAACACTTGCAACTGAAGCAATTCGGTTGCGAAAATTAGAACTTTTGTGTTTCAAAACATTGCAGGTTTCAAAGTTAAAAAAAATGTATAACCAACTGAAAACCTGAGAAATATACCATTTCTCTGCGAGCGGACGGCAACATTTATTTTGCAATGGCACGGAATTAATTTGTACACCTAACCAGAGGTCCGGTGACACGTTTGGTGGCATAGGTCGTGATCCGGCACACACGGTCATCATTTTCGGCCCGTCCTCCGGATCCTTGTCTCGTCACTCTGCCCAGGTGGCCATTATTTAAATCCAGAGCACGCTGATTCATCGTTTCAACGTCAATCTCTGCTGGCTCCGTTCATTGTGGAAATTTATCTGTGAGATACCCGTGAACCGAGGACAAGAGAGGTGTAGGAGAAACAGAAGAAAAAGGGAGAAGGGAACGCGGTTCACCCCCTTGGAAATCGATCCGGTCCGTTTCGAGAAGGAAGCGCACTCGGAGGAAGAGAAGGAGCGGCCCGCAATGCCTCGCCCCTTGGAAGAGGGGATCCCGGTGGTTTTAGCTTTAATCCCCCGTGAACAATGTTACCGGCTTTAACGTTCGTTACACGCAACACGTAATTTTCCAGCTCCCTTTCCTTTGGGCAACCCTTTCGCGGCGGCCTCCCGCAAATACACCATGCAACCGATGTATCGCGCGGGTGGAGACACAGATAGAACGAGAGAGATAGTGTGAGAGAGAGAGAGAGAGGAAGAGGAAGAGACTTCGTTTGTCTTACAGTGCTGAAACTCCGAGTTGGATACTCGTTAGGTGGTCCTCGATCACGATCCACTGACCCAATAAACGGTGTATTACCTCTGTCAATATGGATACCTCCGACCAACCCCTTCCGCGAATCGCACTGCGTGATTATTATTGATCTAAACGAGAATCACGCGCTTGTTCGCTGACGCGAGCCTCGCTCCGTGATTTCGACCGTGTCCAAAGCAAACAGGAATTAGCATGTCTTCGGGTTAGCCAGGTGGTAAATTACCGGAATCGCCGCGCGGAATAATATTGCTGCGGAAGATGCCAGGGATCCGTGACACAAGCGTTCGTCTTGCGAGCTGTTGCAACGGTACATTTATTCCGAAGTAAATAACTGTTTCAGTCTTCATTGAAAATTTTAAATCAATGGCAATTTATATTTATCACGAGTAGGACCGCGTAGTTCTCTCAGAATTCTTGCTCCGGTAGTTTTCGAAATATAAATCGTAGTCGTCAGAATAAAATCGTAAAAATTAGTTACTCGATTTGTAAATTGAAATCTAAGGAAGACCGTGGAAAAACGTTTGAAGCCCGAAACGGTGCGCGCATCGACAGATTTCTGTCTACCCCTAGACAGGCGAATCTCGCGTGTCCAATGAGAAGAATCGAATACAGAGGAGCAGAAATTCCAGTCGTTGTCGGCGGATTAGAATTTTTTTGCCGTCGACGCAGGGTCGTGGGCGGCACACGATAATGAAGTAATCCGAGGAAGGAGACGGTGGCTCTGTCGGATCTTCGTTTTTCACAGGCCGCGACGAATTCAGGGGTGGGTTCGACGTCGTTGAACACGAGGCCTTCCGTGTGATATTCGAGAGGCCGCCGATGGGATCGTTAGGCCGAGCAGGGGCGCGATTCTCTTCGAATGTATACATTCTCCCTTTAATCTAGGTCCGGCGGACATCGCGGCAGCTTCGTGGCTCGGTAGAAAGGGCTGCTCCACCCTTTGCACACCCCTACCTTTAACATAGTGCTCGTTGCTTCGCCGTAATTTGCAGACAGTTGACCCAGGGACATTTTTGTTACTTTTCGGTGGGAATATTTTTACACCACTACCCCTTGTTAGGGAGTATCGTTCTTGGATTTAGCTTATTTTTATAGCACTTATACACTTTCAGCTTGACATATTTTCTAACACTTAAACCTTTCTTACACGATGAAATTTAAATACAATTTTAAATCCGAGGGTTAGTATAAATTAATTCATGACTGTCACGAATGATGAATTGTAACGTCGTTACAAATTCCAATCCGGTGGCCATCATATCGGAGAATCATTGTTAGTGAGATGGAGTAAATCCATAGAAAGTAATGTAGACCATCGTGGAGAATAGAATGTGCTTCGGTTTTGTTAATAAATAATCGACGGATTCATAAAGAACGGTCTAAGAATAAATTTGTGCATCGAGAAAGTAAGCTGCGGATTTATCGGGGTGCGAGCACCCATTTCCTGGCATTATTTTACAAGATCCAGAATGAAGGAAATATTATTTCACAGACTAAAAAGTTCGTTACGTTAGAGCGTTAAATCTTCCATCAATAGATATTGAATTATTAAAGCAAACACGGATGTCCAACGCATGATTTCTTCCCTGTTAGAAAACGATTAGCGAGCCAGTAATTCTTGCAATCCAGGTCGCAAATAAATCATAGACGAAGGGGTTAAGCGATCTGCGCTCCCAATATTTTTCAATCTTCCGCTCGCGATCCCGGTGTTTTTCCGTGGAGGGATTTATGCGAAAAACAACCCGACAATCCCGTTGCTAGAAAAATAAGATAGAGAACGCTTTCGAGAAGTAAAGGGCGATTTATTGGCCAGTCGTCGCCGTTCAAAGATGCTCTCTCCCTCCCTTTCCCTCTTTCTCCGGAGAAGTTCGAGGAAATGGCGATTTAGGTTCAAGGACGATCCAAGACGAAATACCCGTGAAACAGGATTCAGGATCCCTCTTGCGGTCCCGGAGCTTCCCCTTCGGAAAAGCTCGGGAACAAGCAAGCTTTCCCGCTAATCGCGCCGCCCTCGTCCGCTTCCTTCCAGTCTGGCTTGCTCTCGGCAGCCAACCAACCCCTTTTTCCAGCGAAAGGAGAGGAGAGAACTCTCGCTTTCCCTCGAGGAAACGCGTCGAGCCGAGAATGGATGACGCGGTCGCTCGTTCAGCCTGGCGGAACGCCGGCCGAGTTCCGAAGTAGCCTCGTTTACGGAGTTCGAAGCGGCATTAATTTCTGGGAAACCGAGCAAACGCGGTTTTTCCCGCGGAAAACCGCGGCACGGGGACCCAACGCCTGTCTGGGACACGTCTGAGACGCTGGAGACAACCGACACCACCCGCGATGGCTCGGGAATCTAGCAAGATTGACAGAAGTCGGAACTCTTTTTTTCTTTTAGAACTTGCTTTATCACTATATAATTTATCACCATACAGTCTTGATCTGAGAAAAACTATCGGACACGTGTTGTATCTTAAATCGTGTAGTTTCACTATACCGATTGTACCTTGTATTTTAATATTTTTAGTCTTTCTGCAAAATTTATTCTTCGACTATGATATGTTTTCTGAGGAACATATTAACATATCTTTGAAAATCTGCTGATACAACACAAAAATGCAATCTCCTGCACCAGCTACATTTCTAGCAGAAAAATACTACAATCGACAGAAGTCAGAACACAAAATCCACATTTCTACCGGACACGAAAAAAAATGAATTCCGGTGCAATTTTCTGATTTGTCAGCCGCAGAGGCAAGCAGCTAGCAAAAACAGAGAGCTCGGATGAATATCAGCGGCATTAAACTTTAAACCCGCAGCCCTCCCAGTTTGACGTTTCCGCAGTATTAAAGATCGCAGCCCCGCGATTCGAGGAAAATCGCAGGTGCGACGCAGAGTGGAACCTGAATTTTGCGAAAGCTGAAACTGTGCGCACAGCTTTATCGCGCCTCGCACGGAACGGGACCGTTCCACCGGCGCGCAATTAATTGCGGTCCAATGAGAGCAGGCTTCTTTTATTTCCGCGGGGGAAATTGGCCAGGTCCTCTGATTTACAGGGAAGTTGTGCGGGACAAATAACGTTCGTCGAGGCCGCGACCGACCCTCGTTAGTCTCCTCCGCGTGTCACGAAGGAACTTGTTTCCTCGCCGCTCGACCGTGAACCGAAACTTCCGAGAATTCGGAACAAAGCTCAACCGTATCCACTTTTCGTCGCCGTTCCTCGTTGTTTTCGCTTGTCTACCTTCGTTTACTGGGAATTGGATATCACTTCGCTGCGGGCCAAACGTTCCCTGTTAATTCTATAAAATATACAAGCCGTCTTTCAGAAGCCCGCCAAGTTCTCGCGATATTATGCACGCGACCGTTGCGGCTCCTTCTTACTCGACGTTGAGACTTTATTAGGATACGTGCTACTTCAATATTTCATACAGCTATTACTATCCGGCCACTCTTAAAGGACGATAACGTTTTTAACATTGAACCGTACGATTTGGATTCTTTTGTAGCAGTTAACACAATTAGTTTAAACAATTCCTCGGAATTACAGGGAAAATACTGAAAATTGTTGTCCACAATTTTTTAATGTGATTCTACATTGTGAAACGTCACGTATTCGACCAATTCATTGTTACCATAAACGCATCAAATCCGCAGTCTATTGATCAAACACGTTTCACCCCTGAGATCAGTATTCCACCCCTCTATAGTAGACAATCGTTCACAGAAAAAGGTACCTATCAAACATTTTTAAAGACAGTTTACCGCAGTACGAAAAGATAAAACTTGTCACAAATGCGCGTTCCTCGCAAATATGATTTAAAACAAGGTCAAATCTCAGCAGATCAATTTTAATAAATATTCGCATTCCTGCCGTCGCTGCGGAGCCAGCAGCCCCGAACGAGATAATTACTTTTGCAAACGATTTTCGGTCAGCCTTCCCACGAAGCCCGGTTCCGAGCTCAAGGTCACCTCCGACAAGGTAGAACAGAAAATTAAAGGAGGAGAGAGAGACTGTGCTCCGAGGTGGAGTCCGGCGTACTCGGCTGCTTTCGGTGGTCGTCTCGCAGGAGCCAATTAACCCCGGCGTAATTAATAACCCATACTCTAATAACTCGGGCGCGCGCAAAAACGCAGATTGCGTCCGTAGCAGGAAACGATGGGCGGCGGAAGAACAGAGAGCGAGGGGGGCCAGGCAAGAAGCCGAATAATAATGAGCGAAGGGTAAGAAAGGGGCAGGTCGATTGGAAGGGGGGAGTGGAAGAAGAAGAATGGTCGGATCGAAAACAATGAAGTCGGTCAAAGAGAGGTTTCCGCGGGCTGGAATTCGTCGCGACGCGTGTCGCTTAATCGCGGCATTCGATAAAAAGGGGAAGGAGCCAACGACGGGGAAAGGGATCCCGAGTGAAACCGGGAGGAACGGTTTGCCGTCAAAACGTGCCAAACGAAGTGAAACGCATTCCGGGCTGGATAAAAGGCTCCGGGAAACCGGGCGTCGAGCGCGGGAATCCGTTGAATCTGGTCGCGTCTAGGAATCACGAAAGCAATCGTGTCGTTTTGAATCTTTTTTTCCTCAGGGAAATAATGGCATTCGAGGAACCCGTCTCGGCTATCCGAGTCTTGAAATTGTGCGGATCCTCGCCCCCGAAACGATTACCCTTTTCCTCGGTGCCGGATTCTTTGATTACGGTTTGACACTCCCGACTTTCCGCGCGCACGCCTATGCTCGCCGCGTATTTCGAGCGTATCGTTAACGATGCCGGCCCCCGGATAACGTCTAATGGTATCATTAACTCTTAATGAACACTTGCGCGAACTTTAATGACTAACGAGCCGGCTCTGTATCCCTGTTAATTCCTGGAAATCCCGGTTGACTGGGACTCGCGACGACGCGACGTTGCGACGACGAACGAAAAGGAAAAGCTCGAGGGTGTAGGCCATTTACGAAGTTAGATTTCTCGGGTCTTCCCTCTTTTTCTCGACGAGCCTCTCCTCCCTCCGAGCGGTTCTCCACGGAAATAGAAGCCCTACACACCCTCGCACGGAATCAGCCCGAGATTCGATATTGGCCGGAAACGCACCCTCTTTGATTGGCCGGTGGCGAAGGGTGCTCGCCGGGTAGAACAATATCGAGGAACAAAAGTGCCGGGAGTCGTCTTAATTTTCCAGCCGGAAGCACGGGAACGCACCCTTCAGACACGAAGCACCGTCGATATACTCGCGAATCTGGAGGAAATTTAATTACTGCGAATTTCTTATTGTTGCCCGGAGTTACTGGGGAGAAATTGCTACAACAAAATGCTTTCCTGCTACCTGCGGAGAGTTTCTTTCCTAAAAATATTTTCTTCGAGCATCAGCCAAATAGCCAACCTTCCGCTGTCCTTTGTCCCAGTGTGATTGAACATTATATTTCATTTAACAAGATTTTTATCCAATATAACAATTAGAAAATAACAGTTCTTAAGATGGCTGACTGGTGGTCGCGTAAAAGGTTTATTACTGGAATTTACCCCATGAAATATCCGTCTGAAAGACTATTAAAATGGCCAGGTCCTCTCCGAAATTCCGTGGCCATCCAGGGTCGTCTTAATAAAATTACAGGGCCGTGTAAACACGGCGCTTCCGTTCAATTATGAGTGACGGTAATCGGATCGAGCGAAAAGGCTGTCGCAGTGGCTGTAGGGTACGGAACCGCAAATTTTTGCCGCATGACCCGGTCGGCAGCGACTAACGACGCTCCAGGGATGGAGGACGTTGCGGAGGTTGCGGAGGAGGGTCGTTTGGCCCGCGCGAACGCGCTCCTCGCCCCCCAAGAACGCTCGGCTTAGCAGCGGCGGCTGCGGTTTCGCTACACCCTCGTTACGATCCCCGACCAGCCCTTGATTATTCCGGATACGCGTAAACACTGCCGCCTCGACGCTAGCTACCAGCCTCGGCCACGTAACTCGTCGCGCGGAACGAGAGAAACCGTAAACCTCGTCAACATTTGGACGACCGGCGATCCTGCGAGGGCTGGATACTCTAACCCCCACTCCCCCTTAGTTCCCCTCCAGCCTCCGTCGTTGCCGACGGAATTCCGTCGTTGACCGCAAATTCTGTCGCTCCGACGGCCAGCGTTCCGTGTAGCCGGTTATTTTCTGCTAAATTATGGACTTGCGGAACGAGCTTGTCTACGAAATTTCGACGCCAATCTCGATCCAACCTGAGCAAACTGCGATACCGGATTGCCCGCCGATATACAGTGGACGACCGGTAAGTAAGCGACGGCTAACCAACGAGCTGCCAATCGCGGCAGCGCTACCACCACTCCTCCACTACTTACTCTCGCACGGTACGTGTAGTAGATCGTCGCATTTGATCACTTCAACTTTGTTGGTTTTAGGAATGCTACGTTGAATGGAATAGAATATGGCCTTAGGCAGAAACTTGCCTTAGGCTGCGGCCAGTTTCTCATCTCGTATTAAAAAAAAAGGAACGCTACGTTGGTCATAATCAATGTCTTCTTCTACGTAAATCAACATCATTTTAAACAAACAGGATACCTTTTCAAGTGTTTAGCTACCTGGCGCGACATAATCTTAGAAATCCCAGAAACGGAAGTCCCGATCCTCTTTCTCGAGGGCACTCCCACGCGTGCGGTTCGGCGCAGCGTTCACAAGGCCGAGAAAGTTTCCACGTTCCGGTTTCCACGGATCTGGTCATGTAAACACGCCTGCATCGTCGTCTGCATCGGTGTTAAGAGTCTAAGCAGGACCTCTTTGAGGCGTCTGGCTTCTGCCGGGCCTCTTCTCGAGTCTAATTATAATTTGTCGCTGTGGACGATCTCTCCCGGACTCTCACGGGGTCCTGTGTATCGGGCACCGTAGACTAAATACTTCTGAAGAGCCTTGGCTCTCGAGAGACTCTAGATCTCGGAGCTAACGAGGAGAACTCCAGGCTCGGGGATTTATTGTCCCGAAGTGGGCAACGATCATCTGTCTATTCACCTGGTAGAGGGATTCTAGCGTGGTTGTATTCGCGGTCCATTTATCGCGTCCTTCAAAGGGCGGCTATGGGACGATCTTATTACGACGGAACGGTTATTGGCCGGCTTTATGCCGAAGTAAAACCCGTGAACACCGGGCGGAACGCGGTTATTCGCGGGCATAATAATGGCGCTAACGACCCGGACACGGTATCAGCCGTGGAGATATCTCGGCTAAGGGTTACCCGACGTCCCTTTCTGCTACCCGTTACGAAAGAATAAGACCCCTAACACAGCACAGCGATATATACCGGATTAACCGGCGACTTACGTCCAGCGTTCGAAACCATAGGCGTATCTTCCAGATTAAGCTATCGTTGGATTTTATATTCACGCTGCGCGGTGTTTTTAAGGGCTTCAGCAAGGATTGCGGGGTCTATAAACCGTGTCGAAAGTGCACCTTTGTGCAATCCTATAACCGGGAGGGTGGAAATTGCGACGATAATGTGGATTATACAGGGGTGAAATTCGATGGGTACAACTGAGCGAGGTTGATGCCGTGGAAAATACAACTTTGTTACCTCTGTTGGTCTTCTTATACATAAAACTGACACTTCGTTTTATGCCGACGTTTGATCACATATAGCATTATTACAATTTTCCGGTATTTCAAATCACTTTTGTAAACACAGATTCACTGAGGAATTTTTATCTTAGCAACCATTTGTCCGATGAGTAGATTCTTCTTTTCGAATAATCCCGAAAGTTTGTTTCATCTTAAGTGCATGTCACTGCATGATTTTTTAAATTGGGATGAAAAAATTGAAACAAGGTCGCTTTTTGTGTTATATTTAAGGAAAAAATATTTTAAAAAATTAAAACAACATTTTCAGAAAAATAAACATAATTTAGAACAGCAAGAAAATACATTCTTAGTTTACTTTATACCAAATTTCTTAACTGTATCAGATATGATAGACTATGCAGCGAAGGGTTAACAATATTTCTTAAATCTCAACCTCCACTTGAAAAATAAAAGAAAAATTGACAAACTTCATCATTGAGCGGAAGGAAAAGATAAACATGGTTACGTTCAGACTTGTTTCGAGACGTTCTCCGATTGGCTCGGTTAAATCTGCCTACCAATCGTTCCAGGTTCCCATCTAAACACCTGTCGCTCTTTCTCCGCGGCGCTCTTCACGCTCCGTTGCCGCCCACTTTATTACAGGCAGCTATTCGCGTAAAATCGCGCGCCCCTGGCCGCGGCAAGGAGACCGACAACGGTAGGCCGCGAAAGCGGCGGATTAGTCGCTGATTTATGCCAGCCGATAAAGCACCGGTTGTTGCATAGACGCGCGGCATGCGCCGTTATGCTCCTCCGCTCCGCGCAGCTCCGCGTTAGCCCACGAGTAGAATCACACGTAAATGTGCATACCGGACGTTTCAGGCCTGTACTTTACGCGCTTACGAGCCAGTCGCGTACGCGCCGATTATGCTCGGCTGGATCACAGCATAGTTGCGATTTAATATCGACTCTAATCCGCGGGACGCACGCCGGATGTCGATTTAACGAGCCGCGCAGCTGGCTTGTCGCGGGAACTCGATACTTTCGCTGCAGTTGTAACTGCGGCTGTAACGTCTTTATTAGTTGGCGAACTTTACCTCCTCGGCAACTTAGTCCACTATTGTTCGCGTTTTTTTTACGTCGGTTTCGTTGCACGAACGGTGATGCAAGCGCCAGGACATTTTAGTCAATGTTGCTCCATGCTCGTTGGTCGGATGTTCCTCGAATTTATAAAATGAAAGAATTCTTGTTTTCGAAAAGCTCTGAATGATTGTTAAAGGGTGCATCAATAAGAAAATGTTTTACAAGAAACTCCTGCGCATTATAATTAATAAATCAAGTACTGAATGACAGATACATAGTCAACGGTTATGGTCGTTGAAAAGCAGGAACATTTAAGTAACTCGCCACAATCTGACCGCAAAGATCGGACAAAGTGGACGTCAAGCAGGGACACGCGACATTTTTGCGGACATGATTAAAGTCCCATCATGCTGAAGCAAGAAAAATTAGCTGTTTGTGAGGCAGGCAGCCGCGTAGCGAGTGTGTAATATTTAAATCAACGTCGCGTGTCAAGCAACGCGTTTCCCCCGTTGTTAATAGAGTTCGCGAGGTTTAATTGCGGTCCGCGGGACAAAGCAGATATCGCGGGCACAGGCTCGTCGCTGGTCGGAAAACCGTGGAACGGGAGATCGGATTTAAAAAAACGGGAAGGAAGAACGTTGAAGAATCCGCGGCGCACGCGAACCGGAAAGATATTACGCGGCGCTTGCGGAACGAGCGGAATAAATCGGTGCTTCGTACGCGGGAACAAAGCGGGCAACTGCCCGCCCGAGCTCGTGCGTCGTTTTATTCCCGTGGCATGACAGAGTCTTGGAACGAGAGACGGCTGCGAGACACTGGAGGACCTTCGGTTGGATCAAAGGATTTCGCGGTTTCTGCGAGCTCTGTTCCGCCGTAAACCTCGAACTCATTTCGGTATAATTTTCCGATTTTTCCTGTAGCTATTTTCAGGGCGGGTACGATATTGGTACACGAGCTGCCGACCGAGAGTTCTTGCTTCGTAGAACAATCGAGTTACAAGACAAACCGTGTCGACTTAACCCCTAACTGGTATACTGGAGTCACTCGTGAACCGAAACACACACGGTACTTACATTGTCTAATTTTTATAATTAAATGTACAGCAATGTTTAATTTTGAATATTTCTATTCTTCATACATTGTACCAGCACAAAATCAGATCTAGTCACGATAGACCCCGGCATAGCAGTTAACGGTAGAAATGGGTGATTATTACAAACGGTGTCATCGAATTTTTCGTTCTATTTTTCGCTCTCGAGTCGGCGATATTAGCACAAATGGCAACAATGGCTGTCCCTCGGTGAGTGCCGACAAATTCGGTCTACACGGGATTGGCTATGGAATCGCAGGAACTAGGCGTACCGGTTATTGCCGATAGGCAAACCGGCCTCCGGTCCCCGAGCAGACAGCCAGGAAATCCGGGCTATCGACGAAAGAGAAGAGACACAATCGGCCCGAGATAATCCGGACGAGGGTCCTCTGTCGATATCCAGGAGGAGGACACGTCGACGTCTGCCATCGATTTGCTATCTGGCGGCTCGAAATGACGATACGTTCCATCGAGCCGCGCCGATAAACGAAACCAATTCCGGCCCGGTGCTGTAATTAACCGTGACTGCAACGATACAGCAAAGCAAGCGAAAGAAAGAAACAGAAAGAGAACGAATCCATGTGCACGCGACTGCCACGAAACTCTCCGGGAATAACTACCCCCTTTTTCTTCCCATTTTCCAGGCCGGTTCACTTTTTAGTTCTCGGTGCCTCACCGCCGCGAGCCGCGCAAACTTCTGCCTAGGGGAACAGCATTCTTTTCCCTCTGCTCATCTTTCTTCGCGTCCTTTTTCTCGCTTTCCCTCGGCCCCTTCCAAGGGCTTTTCCCTCGCCCTCTCGTCGTCGGCAGAAACAAAGCGGATTCCCAGGCGTAATAAAGAGACTCGCCCCACACCGCCTCCTCCTCCGACGCAAAAACGCTATCAGCGAGGACTTCTTCCCGTTCTCGCCCTTTCTCCGTTTCACCCCTTTCCCACCCCAGAAGGTTCGAGGAGAGAGAAGCGACTTCGAAGGAATCCGATTTCACCGCGACCTCCAATTTTCTTCCAGTTTCCTTTTCGTTCGATACCCGTCGACCGACCCCTCACCTTCTCTTTTAGCTCCTCCACACTTACCAACCCCGCTGCAATCTGACTCGACCCATAATTCATAGCGAAACTCGTCCGATTGGCCGCGGTCGTCGCATTATACCCGGAGACTTAATTTAAACTTTCACGGCGACGGCTACTTGCGGGGGCGGTTATTCGCGTGCAAGACTCGGCTCCAGTTTCACCCCCGTCACCGAGATCCAGTAGACGGGATTTCTGGTGATAAATATCGCCGAAGAAATTAACCCCGGCTACCGGTTCGCCCAGAAACGATCGCGACAACCTGCGGGCCCAGCCTCGAGGGGTTGCGAAGCAACGGCGCAGCGGTGAGCGCGAGAGAGGGTGGTTTAATAAATATCGCGCGACTGTATCGTCCTCTAATAAACTCGAAACAACTTACGCGGACTGTGTTCTCCTGCTGCTTTTTAATTACTATCATCCGGCTCGCTTCCCCGTCCCTGTTCTCAGCCCACTGTTTAATTCTTCCGCTCCCTTGCCTCGCGCCCCCAAAGCTTTTTCCACGTCGGAGAAGGAACGATTCTTTGCCCGGAGACTCTTCCGCGCTGGCTTCTCTCCAGTTCTTTCTCCACGGAACTTCTCCGGGACGCTTCAACCTCCTCTTCTCTCTCTCTCACTCCTCTCTTACCCCGGCTAGAAACAACCTCTCCTGCGCTTCACGAAAACAAACTTTGCGTAAATCAGGAGAAAGAGACACGGTCGAGTGCTTCGAGCTGATGGATCCGCGCGACTCGAAAATCAAAGGGCAACCGGAGAGGACAGCTCTTCCGCGCGTTCTTGACAGACGTTTTGTCTGCGCAGCCGTAAGTAGACTGCGGATGTTTGCGCGTCCACGGAAAATGTCACTGAATAAAGACCCAGCGGTTTGATGTTTTTCTTTGGCCAGCGGAAATGTTTGCCGGAGTTGCGAACTTTAACCCGGGAAGCACAGCAATTTGATCTAGCGCAAAACGACTGACCAGAAGTTCAACTTCAAACGCACTTCAAAGTATGAATTTATTATTCGCATTTTACACGAACATCCAAAGCAGCCCACGGTATTTCAACAATTTCCTGAAGGTACACTAAATCTCCAATTTATTTATAATCATAATTTTTTAAGAGGCCAATTATGTTTTGACCGATCGTTTCTGTTGACCTTGAAATTTAAGATCGTTTAAACGTGAAAACATGATTTTTCAGTAGAAGCAGAAGACAGAAAAATGAGAGTCTACGTACCATCAAGAACGCGTTTGAAGAACGATAGCGGCAAAGGGAATCGCTCGAAGGGGTTGCTACAGAAACTTCTCGGTCAAGGAATGCTGGAGGACGGACAAAATGTTTACTGCAATTTCGGTAGTTGCTGCTGCGTCGGCTGAGCGGATCAGGGGTGGTGTGCGGGGGTGTCGGAGAATTCAATTAAGGGCACCCGATGCGTTTAACGCCCTGTAAAGCTAGACGAGGGGGCGCAAAAACCGTCGTCGGATCTCTTCTTTCGAAAGTCGCGGGATTTGCATTTGGGCTGAGTGGGGAGAGAGAGAGAGATTCACGCGCATAGCGTACAATGTGGGTGTCGTGAGTTAGTGTGTGGTGTGTGTATGGGTGTCTCGTGGCGGTATAACCAGCCGGGACCGGCTCGGTCTGAGCGCCTCCCGCGCAAAATAATTATTTTAGATTAAACTCTCGCTCGCTGCGAGACACTGCTCGATATTAAAGTGATTTAATATAACACGGCCCGGCTCGAAATTAGAAATTATAAACGGGGCTGCAAATAACGGGTATGTTACGAGGAAACTGCGATTAAAGCGATTTCCTGTAAAATCACCTTCCCACACTCCTGTCCCGCCCCCATTCCCTATTCCGCGCGCAATTCTTTGTAGAGCGTCCGATGTATAAATTATTCTCATCGGCGACTGGGGATCGTCGTGTCGTTATTTTCGCGCGGCCGCGCCATTTTTAGAGATCCGGCTGCCGCGCCGATCCCGTTCCCATGTAACATCCCGCTCGTTTAATCGAAACGAAACGGAAGATAAATCTCGGGGTCGGCGAGATTCTCCAATTACGCGTAATGATGTAAAATCGCCGGGCGATAATGGGTCCCGGGGTTCACGGGACGACGAAGAGACACGTGTTCTCTATTAATAGGCCAGCCCCGTTTTTACCCCGAGCACGATGAAAAAGCGCCGGCGTCGGCGTCAGACTGATGGCGCCTGTCACTTGTAAATACGGGTTTTTAAGCGACTAACTAAAGACAATAACAGAAACACGGTCTCGTGTAGGCTTACACGCTCGAAGCTTGTCTACCCTTTTTGCGTTTCTTTCGAGATCCAACAGCGGGCTAGCGCCGTGATTATTCTTCGCGGCCGGGCCCGCTTTTAACGTCAATCCCGATGATCCCTCCTCTAGGCTTGTTACTCGCTTTTTGCACCGTTCCGTGCCTCCCGTCGATTTGCTTCACGATAAACCGTACACTAATCCTGCCTAGCGATCCTTCCCGTAAATGGAATTTTCAAGCGCGGGTGGGACGAATGCAAGAACACGCCGATCCTAAAGTTAGGGACATTCTCACTCGAGTACGATAAAAATCGCTGAAACGGGGTAGGTACGCGAGAATGACACACAGTTGGTAAATTAAGGGATTATACTACTTTGGTAAACTCCAGATCATTATTTTCAGTCAGATTTTGTATCAGGTACGTCGAAGAGTAGGAAAATATATATCATCTTCCTCAGATATCTTCTCAAGTTTAATATGGTTTTCAACAGCTCGCTATATAAACTCCATTTCACTGAAGAATCAAAATATAATACAATTAAACTCAGTTTAACAATAAAAAAACTCCACCATAATTTCTTAAGGGAACGACAGAGTTCTGCACTTTTTATCGTTGTGACGAATAGAGTGCTATGCAATGAAATATGTTGTTGACCTCCAAAATCAATTCTCAGTGGAAAAAGCTACATATCTCGCTCCGAAACAAAAATCTCCCCAACTGCCAACATTTCGTTATTGGTGGAAACGATATCCGAGGAAACGAGTTTCCAAGGGCTTAAAGCTCACGACTTTTGTTGTCGAGGAATGTCCCATCGTTGAAAGAAGCGCGACAACGGTTGGAACAACCAAAGACCTGGGGATTAATCGTTGGCCGCGATTTATCGAGGCGTAACGAGGAGAAATGAAGCCTTTCGGTGTCACGGAATCCGCGGGGAATTTCAAAGGTTTTGTCGCGTCGGCGGCCGCAACTTATTCGAAAGTTTGGAAGCACGCGAGGCTTCGTGGGCCAGCATCGGTGCTGGGCAACTTTAATTGGAATTCTTTCCTTACCCTCCACCTACAACCGACTCAACCCATAGATCACATCGAACGAGGGAGAAATAGTTATAGAATCGGTCCCGTATCTCCGAACGCGGTCTCTCGCGGATTGCGGTTAATAGTTCCAACCCCTTGTTCGCTGTTCAGGCCGTACCACGATAGCATCCCGAAGATCGAGCCAAGATTCTGGGTATAATGCTTTGTTAGGCAACCATCCTCTCGGCCATAGAAGAAGCAACGCGAAGATTAACGGAGACGCGGGAGCCGTTTTTGTCCGACGAGCTCCCGATTCAATTCGCTGGCGCCGGATAAGGGAGCGCCCGGAATTTATCCCGCTGTAAAATCCTCCGATATGAATCGGGCAGCCTGGAACCCCGTCACGGTTTCTCTCTTTCCTAGCTGTTCTTCTATGCCACCTGTTCCATCGTAGAATCGGGCATTTTTATTTTACTCGAGCCGTCTCGATTTCGCGCTGCGATTCGGTTTCATTAACTCTAGAGGCTTGCCTGTCGCTTTGAAATAATTTTTTTTTAAATAGAAATTTGTTCACCGGCTCACGAAATTGTGGGTATCGTAAAGTTCTGCAATGAATAAATCTTTTGACAACTGCATCATTATGTTGACGAACCCATTAACAAATCCATTTCATCATTACCAAACCCGCCCATTGCAGAATATTACATGCAGGACAGAGACTTACAAGTTCGCAAGTTGCAAGCCGTTGTAATCCGCGTAGAGATCGAGCCGAAGATTAGACAGTAACCGAAGTTCGATCGGGAATTAACAAACGGTCGATTGAATATTCAAGCAAAGCCGATTCGCGGATGGCGTTGACTAATTTCGCAAGTTTCGACGGACGAGAAGCAAGGATTGAAAAGTGTTTCCCACCCTTCGCGTCGTCGGCAACGTTTGATGTATCATACTGGCATCTGGTTTCGAAAAATCGAGGGAATAATGGAGAGTCGAACTCACCGGGATGGCGACGCAATCTTCGATCTCGGTGAGGGGTTCCTCCGAGCAAAAGGTGCCGTCGGTGAGGAAGGGTGGCCGGGGTGGTGGCGGCAACCGGAACTCCGGGGGTGGGCCGGGGCACTCAGGGCACTCCGTGCTCTCCAACGTCTCCAGCTCCTCCATCCTCCACCTCAGCGTGCTGAAAACCACACGGAAAATCAACGCTCGATTAATCTTATTGACAGAACTATTAATCGGCAAAGGGGAAGAACCTTTATCTGCCTCCCGGTCGTCGTCCCCATAATTTATTCCTCCCCGGTTTACGCGAGCAGCCCCGCGGCATTCATTTTTTTTTCAGGCCTCTTCGACAACGTGAATAATTCGCGAGCCGTTGCTCTCGAACGCCTCCGTGGATCGAGGGGAACGTCGGGAAGTCTGGCGAGACGCTTCGACATCGTACACTCCTTAAAAATGGCAACGTGACATTCATTTTTCTTTTCATTCAAATCAATTGGTTTATACGGCTCGTTTTACGCTGTAGTCTGGTCGCCAATGACTTTGCGCGGTTAAGGAGCACATGTTAAAGTAAACTATAAATAAACGCATCAGAAATAACGAAAGAGTTGGGTTAAGACAGCTTTCCAGGAATTGCCGCGAGCCTCCCCGAGTCGAAATCGTTGGTTGAAGGAGCGGTCGGAAATGGATCACCGAAATATCTCGTGGAATGACGAATAGCCTGTGCCCCGGTATCGGCGGATCGTCTATTCCGTCGGTAGAGGATACACGCGACGGATCCTCGTCGAGGAGGACGCTGTCGGGGTACCGCGGAGAGGACAGAACAATTAATCAAGGTAATACAATCGTGTGTGCCCTTCCTCCCCTCGATAGGACGTAGACGAACCGTTGGCGTGACTGATTCATTATGAGACTGTAATTAAGTTCCCTGTATTAGCATACCGACTACCGTGGATCGTTTCCAGGCGGTTTCGCCACACCGCGGCGACAGCAACGACTCCGCTCGACCCCTAAGGTGCTCCCTATGCTAACGAGACACCCGCGATGTGTAGCGCGTTGAAAAACCGACCGTTTAGCCCCGTTTACGGGACACGACCGGTGTCAGGGCGCTCTCCACACCGTCGTCATCCGGCTCCTAATGGCTGCCTACCAGACGCGTATCTCTTAATTAGCCAGCGAAATCCACTCTCTAGCCGAGCCACGCCACGCCGCAGGGGTCCCTGCCCCGTTATCAATTTAACCCCGGGCCACGAACTTTCTCGGTCTCGTGCAATTTTTTTAAGCGTCGCCAAGCCATAGACCGAGCCCTCCGTCCACGTTATTCGCGAACTCGACCGGACCGCTCGCTGTTTTCCCTGGACGATACCCGCTCCGCTAACGAGTTTATCTGAACGATGACCCCTCGTTGTTCCTTCCGTTTCCTGCATCCCCCTATGTTTTCTACTTTGCGGCACTCACGAAACCCAACGTCGTTCCCCTCCGGTCGTGGTAACGAGATTTCTGGCACCGTTTGGTCTCATTCTACTGCGCCGACTTTTAGGGCTCTGATAGATGGTTGTTCTTTGCCGTTGGGAACAAAGATTTTGCTCATTCCACTCGTTCCTTATTGGATTCTGTGGGTTATGGATCTAATCATGAAATCGACAGAAGCATCTGTCCGCCGAGGGCAAACACATTGTTGATCGGATGCAATGAAATGGTTCTTGCTTGCCGATTTTTACTGGAATCGTAACAATTGAGATGTGTACGGTCACTCATAGTAATGTTCAGCTGATTTTAAAAGAACGATACCATTATTAATATCGTAGTAACAATTGGTAACAATAAGAATATTTAATTACAGAAAAGATAAAAGGAACAAAATGATAATGGTTCGTGATAATTTAACATTGATGTATTTTTTCTGTGACGTATTTCATTTACTAATTTCCGTGACAAGCGCAATAACTCCATAATTATAAGTTCGTTCCAGAATTTCTATCTCAACGAAACTGGTATGTACCGAGTAATGAGAAGCACAAAGCGGGTCACGAGCGACCCGCAGCCGGTCTCCCACGTCGAAGTCTTTCGTTCGAAGATTAAACTCGCCGCGCGCCACACGGAGCGCCCGGCTCGGCTGACACCAAGTTAGAACGTATTGTTACGAGTTTTCATCTGCTCCCGATGGAAAGTCGAAAGACATCGGCGAACTCCCATCGAACAAACACACCCGGGTCCGTCTCCGGGAATTTTAGTGAAAGCAAAGTTCGCATGGGTTGGACAGCGTCCCAACGCCGTCGGTGTCGTCCAAGGGATTCCGAGGCGTCGAAGATGGAACAAGTTCGAGGAAATGAAGACGGAGAAGGGAAACGGAAAGAAGGAGGAGCGAGAGGTGACGACGAAGAGAGGGTATCGAGCTACTATTTTACGCTAAACGCGAACACACGCAGTAGCGAGAAGAGGCTAGAAATGGGATAGTGAAAAGGGAAGAAAAGGAGTACGTGGGTGGATGAAATCGAAGGAGGAGAGCAGAAACACGTCGGAGCTCAGTTTAATAAATGCAGCCCTCCGATTCCGTTCAGTTCCTCGGCGAGGCCGATCTTTTCCGGCTCCACCGCGAACCCTTCCATGTTTCTGTTCTGCTCTGAACCACTTTCATTCGGCCGAATCCTCAGTTCGCGTGATTTTGATCTAATTCACACTGAAAATTGCTCTCCTTCATCACTGCGGATTTTGTGATAACTTCTATTTGATCAGCTTCGTGATAAAGAAACTGCGGATTTTATGCACGATGAAAATTATCTGGTGTAATTTAAACAGATAAAAAATCATTAAGAGAATTTACAAATGGTGTTGTACTATTTTCAACTTAAAAGAAATATAAATTTTTGTTGCACTACAATTTTCTGCAATCTAGGTAGAACATGAGAAAATAAGTTGAAGATACGAAATAAATGTTTTTTGTTGAAGGGGTTTCGAGAAAATCGAAATAAAAGATGCGTCGGGTGGTAAAGTATTATGCAGGAAGTAGAATAGGTTGGTCATGATCAGACGCGTACTCGCTGCATTTTCAAACATTTCGAACCCCGCATTGAGTCTAGAGAAATACGTGATATTGACGTTGAAGGAGTATGAAGAAATCGGGAGATATTTTTAAGGAATAGATTTCGAACCAAAATCGATTCGATACTTGGATCGAAGATGCACCGTGAATCATGCAGCGCCAACCGACCGGGCATTGTTCCGCGGTGCACCAGGAAGCGCGCGGGCCTCATAAAGCAGTCAGACCCGGTCAGGAATTACTCGGGAGTTAATTGGAAGCGCGCGGGTACGATTCTGCGCGATAAATCTCGCGGCGCGGCGGTCGCATCTGCGAGCGGCGACAAGCTCCCGTTGGCTCGAAATAGTCCGGTCGAAAACTCGAGAATTAGAACTGATGCGTCGGGTACACGCAGAAAAGTCGGGAACGTCGTCTCTAATGAAATTGTGCGCCCGAGACCCGGCGGTGCCTACCAAAAAAATCGCGTTCGTTTTTGAGGCCGGTATACGCGCTCGGGCTCGCGCGGAAACGCACCAGGTAATAAATACAGCTAATGTTGCCGTGGCTTAGAAAACCGCGAACGAGGCTTTATCGTGACGCAGCCGGCAGCCAAATGAAATTTCGCCTAATCAGCCGCGTCTCCCGTATCTGCCGTATCTCGCGAACCGACCGCGAGAGAGTCGGTGAATAATGAGAAACACCGAAAAACCGCGCGTGATATTACGCGACCATAATTATTCCATTAATTAAGCGCCATTATAAATCAGTGCGCGCCGCGCGACGATAAGAGGATTGTACCGGGAAAAATTTGACGCTGCTCTGCTCTGTTGGCAGAGAGAGCTAGTCGAAAAATAGATAATAGAGAACCCCTGCGAACAAGATTTCGTTAATTAAATCCCGACCGATGTATGAAACCCTTCTTCTTTTGTGGACCGCCCTCCCGCTTTTTCGATGACCAGAACGCACGGTTGTTCTTCTCGAATTTTTTGCCAGGAAAATACCCGTACCGTTGAAATGAAACTCGCCGCAATTATTACTCGCATCTTACGCTGTGTGTTCGGGTTTTTTCGAGTTAAAAAGCAGTTCAACTTTTTTGAAACCGCAACATAGTACAAATACTGTGTTTCTGATTTGATAGTACAACGTTATTCATTCTTTCCAATTTTCTCTATCGGCTTCAACTACGGGGTGTACGACCTTCTGTATATTTTCGAATGTTCAAGGCGCTTGAAAATGCATGGGGACCAAAAATGGCAATGTCCCGATCCGAAGGCCGTTTAATCTCCGAGTCACCTTTACAGCAAGCGCTTTCGAATCGGTGTAAAGAATCGTAATGACTGCAACGCCCCCGCGATTCCCTCGAAACCACGAAAGACAGGACTTTCCGAGGTGTTGGTGTCGAGCGGTAAGATCGCGTGGGAGAGTAAGCGGTCTGGTGGCCGTGCTCGCGTCACACATCCGGTAATTTCATTACGAAAATCCGCGCGAGGCTACGTGTCGTTGTCGCTGAAACCTCTCGTCGCTGCGAACGCGTGTACATTCGCACACGGTAACGGCAGACTGGGAAAAAGAACGGAGAACTGGACCCGGTGAGGCGAGGTGCGAAGGGTTGAGTTTTCGCGAACCGGGTTGCGGGAAATTTCATAACGTCCCTCTCGGCTCGCTGTCGCACCACCGAGCCCCGAAATTCATGGCGACCGTTGCGTCGTATTCTCTAAAACGAATGTCGTCGTAGCTGGTATTTATGGTCGGCCGGATCCGTTTTAATGCGCTTGCGAGACGCGCCGTTTCGTCCGAGAAATCGGTCGGCGAACGACTCTGTTCGAGACTGGGAAGTCGACGTAATCGAAATAGGACGCCAGAAAACAAAAGGAGCAAGCGCGTGCTGAGAGATCCTCTACCCGGAAAACGATTGTCGTAGTTTGTGCGGGGTGATAATGGCCGTTTCGGATCGTCAATCACCTAATAAACGGTGCTACAGAGAGGATGCATCTTTGTGAATGTAGTTGACGCTGTTTTCTTCTCACGAAATCTATCTCGAATAGCAGCGACATACGTGCTTTTATAACTATATTGTAAGGAGACTCAAAACGACGTAATACGTCTTTTTTTAAAATTCGTTCCTTGCTCATTGGAAACTGTCAGTAATTTTTACTTTTAACAAAACTAAAACGCCACGCACATTTGTTAACAAAACACGTATTGCACCAATCGATAAAAATATATATAACACATCAAGAAAAATGTATACAATGGTCAAACACATGACATGGTATACATGCACGCGGTAAACATTCTTACAATATATACAATTTTATGAAAGGGTTACTACTAAACACTTAACGATTCAATTTGACAAAATCGTTCTGAAAATGTCCAAAAACAATGACATGAAATTAGTTGTGACAATTTTAAATTTAGAACGCGTCTTTATAATGTATGCTTTCAAATTATATTAAATATTTTATGAAAGGATTAACCTCTACATATTCCATGGCTAACATCCCTTTACGAGACGAATAAATCTATCTAAAACCGTGCCAGAAATGTCCAAATGTGACACGAGCTGAAATTACAATTAGGAAAATGCTAAATGTAGATGATATAATCTACATATAATTAATCACAAGCTTCTCGGTAGAAAAATATGATTACATTTGTACAGATTGTGTGTGTGTGTGTGTGTGAACGACCGGAAATATTTTACACAATCCACTGACATCGTTGGGATATCTAATCTAACGGTGTGTTTGAATAAAGATGCAGACTCCACTGAAACTTCATTGAAATCGCTGCACCTTTGAACCGACTCTTATAAGATTAAAAGTGGATCCGGCGCAGCCTCCTTGATGACGTGGATGTTTAGCCCGGCAACAGAAAAATCTTCGCGAACGTCCGCACGACACCCTCGACCCGCGACGCCGCCACGCCAGCGGGAAACTTTAAATTAACTCGTTTTAATCCCACGGGAAACTTAGCCATCCCGCGAATCGCTCTTGTCGGGTTCTGACGTTAAGTAATCAGATTAGCTCGAACCAAGCTCGGGACGCCGCGGAAATTGCGTTAATCCAGTTTCGGGGCCGTTGGCGCTCGAAACGTTCGGCTAATCGTTTTAAAAAAGCAAATTTCCCTGCCGTCCATCGGCCGGCGCCCATCCTCGAAATATCACCGCTAACTTTTCACTAAAGAGGAGACAAAGTCATTCGTGGGTAGAAACTAGACGAGATTAATTTCGACAGAGAAAGAGAGAGTCTCGAGACTAATTTCGAGAGAGTCTCGAGATTAATTTCGAGAGCTTCCCGAGATATTCGCGATTCCGACGTCCCGAAGTTCGAGCATTAATTATTATCATTAACGCCAGCGCCGGTGTTTCGACGGAGTATCTATCAGTTTTAGAAGTGGAATTGACTCGTCGAAGCTTTTCAACTTCGATGGAAGCTCGATGCTCGATAGAACGGATAGACCTTGAGACGAAATGCATTATTAGACGCCAACGTCGGCCCCGTTCCCGACGAACAATCGCAGACTCGCGGCCAGCCCCAGCCGTCGCTAATATCGTTCGCAGCTTTCCGTGGAAACGGGGACCCGTAACCGTGCCACGGTAATTGCGCAAATATGGTCATTAGCGAGCCAAAGCACGGTAAAGAGACGAACCGCCGAACGTTTCCCTGCTCGAAATGACGTATGAATAATTCCCGACCAACGAGAGCTTTTCTCTCTCTCGGAGAGACCGTCTCTTGTTCGGAAACGAACGAATGGTGGTTGGATAATGAAATAAAATGGATCGGCAACCATCTCGTTGCACCCGCCTGATTATGCTCCGTTCGCTGTTCCATTCGCTGTTGCTTTAGGATCGTTTTCCAACCCCGTGCTCAACACAAAAACCAAATTATTTCTACCCCAAAAATGATTTATCTTCTACCTCAATTTTGCGAATTGTGACTAGAAGAGTAGAACTATTTAAGAAAATGACCCAGACTAAAGATAAAAAAATCTCCGATCCCGAACACATAGGACAAATAATAAATTATCTTCGACTCTCATGGTTAAGCCTTTAACGTTCAACCTAACTCCTGCGAAGGGAGACAGTAAATATAGAAATATACACAACGGTTCGGGTAACAGATAGAAATGATAGAAACAAGTGGAAAAATTGGATCTAGTTTCCCGAGGTCAATATTTACGATCGGTCTATCAACTGGCTCGTTACGCGTGGCAGCGCGTGTCCGTGTTACCTGTGGACAGGTAATTTGCGTGTGGGTTGCGCGCGGTCCACGAGCGGAGAACGAGCGGAGAACGAGCGGAGAACGAGCGTGGAACAAGCTTGGGGCGCGCGCACATCGCATTATCCCGGCGTCAGCTCTGTCCGAGTCCTATCTCTGTTTAAGTGATACAACCTGGACGGACGCACGCGTCGGTAGCTGCGGCCGATCCTTGTCACGAAGATGATTATTGCTGTTCGCAAGCGTTCTCGCCACTCCCGCGGTTTATCGGTTCAGTGGCTATTTCCTGGTCGGGTCGACTGGCCTGCATCCACGGGATTATGAAATATCGCGGCGTTTTCTTTCGAACGGCGTCCTCCACCCACATCGTTCTCAATTTGTCCGCTTTCTCCGAGCCGGGACGGGCCGGCCGGTGTGTGTCCACCAGCCATCAATTTCTGTCCTCGCGATCGTTGCACGTTACCGACCCACGCCGAGAGCGGATCCATTTTCGTTCGTTCGTTTCTTACCTCTTTGAAACCTTCTCGACCATAGTGAATCCTCTGTGGCTCCGGGCGATCCGCGCCCCGTGAAATCGCTCGAGGAGCCTCGCGTGTCTCTGCCCCAATTGCCGGCCGAGTGCCACGCCGTTCTGCTGGGGCGAGCCTTTTCTCTCGCGGACGCGCGACGCTCCTAATGAAAGGCCCCAATTAACCCCGCAAAACAAGAGCCCGGTAACGAACACGAACGCGAGCCAGGCCCCCAAAACCGTACTCTCGCAGCACGATGGAAAACAGGCTTCGCCGCGAGCTTTTCGAGAAACGGCCACGTCAAAATTAACCGAAAGTGTCGATTCTCTACTGGCTACCTAACAAACAAGCAATCGCAGCAAAAAGTGGAAGACGAAGAACGAAGTAAAATTTGAACTGGACGATGAAGAAGACGATTCCAGAATCGAGTGGACATTCGCGAATTTGCAGGAACTGAAAATTTACCATTTTGTCGGGCCAGGTAAGACAGCTACTCTACTAGCTACCTAACAAACAAGCAATCGCAGCAAAAAGTGGAAGACGAGAAGAACGAAGTAAAATTTGAATTGGACGATGAAGAAGACGATTCCAGAATCGAGTGGACATTCGCGAATTTGCAGGAACCAAAAATTTACCATTTTGTCGGGCTAGGTAAGACGGCAATGGCAAGGGATTGAGTCTCGTGCACACCGGGAACATAACTCACGCGGAAAAGACTCAAGGCGTCCTCATCTCTATGTTAATCTTCCCGTGGCTGTGGAGCCGGCGGCGTTGAAGCTATAGCGACTCCTTTCACCCGGTCTCTTCTTTCCCACCTCTTCGCGGCTCGTTTATGCGAGGATCGTCGATTACCGGCCTCAACTCGTCGGACCACACCGAATCAAACGGCTCTGCGGTGCCGGTTTTAACGTGCCGCGAAACAGAGCTGCGGATGAAACCTTGCAAGAGGAGACAACGACCACGACCAAGTCGACGACGACGACGCGTCTACCTCGACGACCGGTGTCGCTGAAATTGCCGATAAATGCCGGGGACAACCTGTCGGATCGGCCGGTTCGCGCTGACGGCCGCGTAATTATCGAGTGAACACCGGCTGCTGTTATTATGATTTTATGGTTATTAATGGGGGCAGACTGCTGGCGGACCTGGACGGTATTAATTGAGCCAACGAGATTAAAGGCGCATCCTCGGAGAGCGGAATCTATCCTGTTTGTCCATTCAGCTCAGTCTCGGGGCTACCGGGAGGAACATGTATCAATTTTGGAGCTTCATTTTTCACGATTAGTCGTCGCTGATAGTGCAGAAAGCACTACAATATCTTTAAATGCTACGTTTTCGGAGCTGGTCTTTTGTAATTGAGGACGACAGCCCTAAAAGTTTTTAATAATATATAGCACTACTTGCTAGACACGTGGACGTCGAATACTGTTGCCTATCGTATGTATAGGTACAGTTAAATGCTGATTTCAAGCCCGCTGTTAAAAAAACTTGGCGTCACTCTATCAGCCTTCGTTCACACAACCTTTTTATTCTACCAACGTCCGACCATGAAGCACAACTGTACGCACAACTAGCGTACAAAATGTTAAGAAATATGCAGTCAATACCTATACCGCGTATCACCGGAAGTCAGACATTAAACCTGTCCGCTTTCACAGTCATTAACATGAATAAATCATACACGAAGAAGTCCACCGCTATGCGTTTTTAAAAATGTTCCCCTTCGCCCCTCAGGGATTTACAATCGTCGAGAATTTGCACACCCGGAGAGTACACGATTCTAGTAAGCAGCGAAACAGGCAAGGCATTGATAATTCAAAGAGAATTATTGGCGACGGTACGCGTTTAGGTGCACGAAGGGGGGCCAGCGAGAATTTTTCGCATCTGATAAGGGTACGCGGCGCGGACGCGCAATTATTTCGGTCGAAAATTTCGAGACCGGGACGACCCGAGACTCATTACGATTATGCATGCAGCTAGGATCGTTTCCGGCCGGTATCTCCGCGAGAAAATTGCTCCAACGTGCGTAAGAGACGTTATTTATAGGTGGACGCAAGGGCGCGGGAAGGGTGGCGTTTTGCGAAACGTAGGGTCGAGCGAAGGACGCCGGGGATCCAGATTATTTCGCGCAATAACAGCGGCCAACCCCTCCGCGCGTAAACTCTCGTTTGATTTCGAATCGGCCGCGACTCGGTTTTAATTAGAGACACCGGCGGGTTTCATAATTCCGCGGCCGAATGCTCGCGGCAACCCCCACATGCGAGAGCACGGGTGTTCGCGATCAACGCGAAATCCCGGCCCCGTCGATTCGACGTTTCCACGGTTCGCTTATGGACCCGGTTGTTTATTAAATGTGGGAACAGCGCGACGCGACACGACGCCCAGATTATGTTGCTTTTAACCCTCTATCACGCTCGCTGCATTTATTCGTCAGGATTGAAAAATTAATTTTTCTGTTGATACGCCCGCCGCACACTCGGTCTCGCCGCCGGCAGCTAGAGGGTTGCCATAGTGACAGTAGTGATAATAATAAATTTTCTAGTATTGTTTTATAACTGGCGAAATGAAGAGGGATTCTCTTTTATATATATATAGCTGAATATTTCTCGTGGCGAGAACAAAGGAAAACTACACTATAGACCCTCGGTTGCATGCATAAATCAGAGGAGCGTAGATGTATCCATAATAGAACAGTTAGGTTTCAAGCTTCAATAGCTGACTAAATTCTCACTAAGTTGTGCAATGTAGAATGTATGGACTTAGAAATCGTATAAGTTGTGGATTAGAGGGATCGTTTCAAACTGAATTATTTACTCGTAGAAGACATTCAGATAATAATGATGTCGCACACTTCACACTCGGATAATCGAGGTTCTACTGTACGTAGCTTTTTAGTACATTATATCCTTGTTCTTAATAGTTTTGTACATACTTGGAATGTTCTACAAATTTATATTTTTATATATTCGATCCAACAAAAACAACCCTTAATGAAGATGCAATGACCTTCTCAACTGATACGTGACTAGATCACCACATTACCACGAGCTACATCAAAATTTAACTAATTAACATCAGCTACAGAAAAGCGATTTAAAACAATTGTAGTATGTCCAAGGATAATGATTAATTGCACCCTCCAACGTATGAATGGTAAAAGCGACAAGCGTTGTTTCGAAGTCAGCCAATGGGAGTGCATCGATAATTTGTTTAATGGTATGACTAATCGTACAAAGTAGTAGGATTATGAAAACCAAAGCCGAAAGTTTATTCCAGAGTAAAGGCTCTCCGGACAATATTCTTTCCGGAAGTGCGGTGGCCACGCGATTGTATTTCACTATTTTCTCGACTCGCCACGATTGCAGTCGATACTCCCACATGCCGCGCAGTTTGTCCCGTCTAATAAATAATAATGGTAATAATTCCTGCCGGATGGAAGAAACTTTCCCGTCCCTATTGCGCTACCTTTCCAGCACGGTGGCCTCCGCGGGGAGTACGCCACGCCGGCGACACCACCTACAATGCGAGGGTGGAAGGTGGATAGGGACTCGAAGAAAAAGGAGGAGACAGAGAGTCCGCCGATAGGACGCGAGATATGAAATTATTTATAAGGCCGACCAATAAGCTATCAGAAAGCTATTAAAAGTTTTCGCGATCCAGAAATAACCTTCGAGCCCGGCGATATTCTCCGGAGGGTGATCTCCTGCTCGTAACATTTCCCAAGATCCCCCGGAGCTGCACGTCGCACCGCGACCGATGCGTGCCGTCTGACGCACTTTTTTTACTATCTCTCTTCCTCGTTTTCTTTCTCTTTGCCGTCCCATTCGTTCGTTTCCCACTAAGGAAAAAGAACATTTCCGCCGCACACCCGGGAAAACCGTTTCCCTGGACGTCCCCGCAACCCTCGCGACGTCCAATCGGCGTAACTGCTATTTCTAAATCATCCCGGAAATTTTTGAAGAGGGACGTGGATCTCCTGGAACTTCTTTCTTTGTTTTCTTTATATTATACTTTCGTTAAAAATATTTTCTATATGTCTAATATATCTCTAATATAAATAGCAAGTAATTAATCTTATTATTAAAACAGATCAACTAATAGGTGCACGTGATTAAGTTTTGTAGAAAAAGTTTAGACATCCTAGAACGCAATGATTACATATAACAAAAAGAAATCTTCGATAAATGTTCTACGGAATTGTTCATCGTACGCTAAACCAGATAAAGTTCTGCAAACTTGTATTTTCGCAAACAAATTATCAAAAACAAGAATGAAAACCTCAACGAACGTTCAACATTTTTCTCTTTTCTCTTTCTCTTTCCCGTTCCATCTCGCCGTTCGTTTTCCACCGAAGAAAAAGAACATTTCCGCCGCACACCCAGGAAAACCGTACGTTTCTCTGTAACCCTGTCAAATCGTTGAAACTGCTATTTCGAACTCATCCCGGCAATTTTTTATTGGATTCCTTTGTGCGGAGCCGATCAAGTCTTCCGCTCTTCCGTTTCAATCTTAAAGATCGTTCTCAAATTTCCGGCGACCAATTTCTCCGTTCCAAGAAATATTCCATTAAACGATTTCTAGCTGTGACGTTTTGACGTGGCGAAATTTTTGACGACTCGCGGGTCGAGCTCACCCCCTCTCTCGACAACGTTCATTTTGTTCGACAAGGTTCCGAGCGGCGTGGGCGCGTTGAATAATAATAAAGCCGTGAACAGCGGCCGCTAAGAAACCTGTAAATTCGCGGGGCTTAACGATCCGTAAATCTGCGAGCATCGGAAAATACGCGGGCCGCCCACGCGCTATAATTTTCCGGTGTAACGATCGAGGATACGCGTCGTAAATAAAGCCAATAGCGAAACGGGCTTGTCGGAGTGACGAGGTTCGAACGGTGCGGTGGTTTAATTCTTGCGTTTGTAACTGTCCGCTCGTCGCCGGGAATTACCGTCCACGGCGTGTCCCAAGGATTTAGCGAATGTTGACACGGATTTTCGGATACGAACCACGCTCCGATTGACTCCGATGTCTCCCGGACTTATCAGGCTGCGCGATTTTCGTCGGGACCGGCCGATCGATTAAATATAGAAGTTGAATGTCGACCAGACGTGACGTTCACTTCGAGATTAATGCATAAATTGAACCAAGTAGCTGCCCGAAAGTCAAATTTGCTTCACTGCGAATTTTGAACATTCAAGTATAGACGTGTATGAAACGTATTTTGATATACATGAATTTTCGAGTGAAAGAAATATATTTACCATCGAAATAGAATTAAAGATAAACGAATATGGAAACGACCTCAATGATACTAGCAATATTAGACCTGAATGTAATTGGCAAAGTACGGATATAAATGAACTGATATGTCTGACTGCATACGAATATATAGGATTTTTTTAAAAAATTACCAAGGAATTAATATCATCGATTTTTTACGTTTGCGAACACTGGATATGGTAAGTGAAAATGTCTTCGCAGAACGTAAACAGAGTGTTTTATTCAGGAGCACGTTAGCTCCAGATTGTCAACACAAATTTTTCTTGCCATGTAACATCAACAGAGCTCAGACGCAAACGGACCAAAACCTTCCTTATCATCACAAATGTCCGATATGTTTTCTTTGGCAACCTTGAGATAGCGTACCTTTGAATAAAACTCTGTTTACGTTCTACGAAAGCATTTGTAAATGGTAAAAATCGATTTACGTAGCAGGAATTGATGCTAAGTCATATTTTGATGGAACATTGTTTGCTGCCCTTCGCGAGTATAAGCGTTGGAAACTTTTTGAGTTTTGAAAAAACTTTTGAAAAATAAAAGTATCTTTGATACTCTTTTTTATTAATATAAATATTTTTGTTCATGTAGAGATGCATCGTATAAAATTTTAAGGGTTCAACTTTTCAGGAGTCCTTTCCCCACATTTTCTGTGACGGTTGACCGATCGCCGTGCGCACTAAAAATGATTGATATCGCGATCTTTCAATTACATTTGCCTGGGTCCACGGAGACGGTAACCGAGCTGGAAAGTCGACAACGATTGCCGATCGATCGCGATCGGGCGCCGATGTGTCCCCGGACAAATTTATAAAACGCATTAATCGTAGTCGCAGCCAGTCGTTGCGCAGCCGAGTGCTCTCTAAATATTTGTCCTGTGACGAGTTGGCATCGATTCCCCCAATGATACAACGAATAGAGTGTTTGTAGACATACGGAGGAGACAGAGGAACGATCGGGGTTAGAATGGCAGCCGGCAATCTCGCAGGATCATCCCCCTCGGGCAACATCGATACTCTCGTCACGAGCTGTGACAATCGCCGGACACCGCGGCGAACAAAAGTTGAACCGGTCCGGCACTGGTGCTGGGATGGTGGATGGGTGGCAGTAGAGAGGAGAGAGAGCAGGGTTTTCGAAACTGTCGCAAAACTCTCCGTCCAGCCATAGAAACAAAGTTCGTACCCTCTTTCCTCGGCTCTCTTTCTCGCCGGCAGCGGCAGCACAATTTGACGAGGACCATTCGCACACGGCAATACCGCCGGTTTCGTTTTCTGGAGTCGCGAGCGAGCTGCTGGCCCCGGCTGTCCTCGTCGCGCGAGGATCGTTTAATTCGCCGGCGTTTCGCAGCGAATTTAGGGGTCGGTGCCTTTAGGGGTTGGAAAGCCTCGGTAACGGGCGGAACCGTTTCCCATTCTGACATAAGTTTACTCTATTTTCCAATATCCCAGTTTACCGGGCGAACGAGCGAATACGCCAAGCCACTTGCGAGGAATTTCGCCGCCCCGTTAAATCCCGTTGGCCCCGTTACCGATATTGCAAGCTGCAGGCCTTGTATCTCGATTTCCCGTAGATCGGTATAATAATTTCGGTCGGAGAACTCGTCGATCGTATACACTATACACCGCTTGCCCGGAGGGATCGCGACGAAAGGGAACGTAACGCGAAGTCGCCGAAAACACCGTTCTCTGCTCCCCTCCCTCTCTTTCTCTCCACCCACGCAACCACCCTCGTAACTTTCTTCCTGCCTCCTTTCGCTCCCATACCCCGTACGCCATTACACCCCCGACGTATTCCGTCGGGAGAACTTTTGCACGCACGTGTTCCACGTTTCTCACTGGTGCTTTATTAAACCGAGACCCTCCGCGCCACGAAAACGACTTCGAGAGTCAGGTATTCGGAGGCAGGTGTCGGAACGTCTAGATGTTGCGTTTTACCCACTGCGAACGCCCACCCGCAATCCCCAGAGCGACGCAATTCCGGTAAAAACGAGTTTACGATTCGCGTTTCTGTTCAGTAGCTGGAACCGCCGGTTTATCGGTCGTTAACTTCCCGGTGATTAGCGTCCTCCTCTTTTAACAGCCGCGGCTTCACTCGAATCGAAATGAGACGTCCCTGCGGTTGATACTCTCCTGGGAACGTGTAAACTTCACAGTCATCGCGAGGGGTTAGGGTTTCGGAACTTCAGAAATCCTGCTCGGGACGTGTTTACGAAAATTGGGGATGGCAAACCAGTTGAAAAATAGGGTGATTAACACTTTTGGGGATGATGGGGGCTAGTCTCTTTTCCTAATTGGTGATGACGTGTTGTTTGATGGGGTGGACATTTTGTGTTGTAATGAGAACGAAGAAAGAGCTCTCAAGAAGTATTAAGTAAAAAATATTACCTTACCAACAAATAATGTTATTAATGTACAAGTATATCGTTATGTAACACACTCTGCAATTTTTAGAAAATAGACTTGAACCTCGTCGATTAATCTCAGAAAACCAACAAAGTATGTATTAAATTGGAATGTCGTTAGAACGTCATTAAAAAACGATTAATATTTGTCCAGTAATTACCGTCAGTATTCCACGAAGAATTCGAGGGAAATAGTCATCAAGAGAAATCGTAGAACGAATGCAAAGTTGAGAGATCCTGGCCACGACGTGCCTCCATCTGTCGCCGTTTCCGGACACTATTCACTGCCAAGGGCGCAGCCAAGGCGACCGCGTATCAAGTGTAATCCGCGAACCGATCGCGTCACGAATCGCATTTCGTGAAGTCGAATCACAGTAAAAATCTTCGCTTGAATCGAGCGGTATAAAATTTTCATTTGAGCAGAAACGTAGCGGGGCCACTTTTTCGATCGGTCAATTTCAGATCCTGTCACTTCAGAGCGAACCGTTTTGGAAATTCGAGCTCGGACCGAATCGTTTCAGCTACAATAGTAGCTCCAGCGGGCACCTCGTCATTCGAACTTCGTATTTGATCGCGACCTTTGCCGGGCGAAATTGTTTCAGAGCGTCGAGTATCAATCGTTGCGAGCGATTTTTCCTTCCTTTTTTATTCGCCTCCCTGTTTTGTGTTTTTTTTTGTTTGATTTCTTTCGGCGGAACCATTTTGGACGGTATCGATGAGGGAAAAGGGTGTTGCTACTTTGACACGTCTACGAAAAAACGGATAAACAGATCGGGTATTTTCAGTGAGCGCGTGAACGCCGCGAAAATAAACGGTGCCCGCGCATCCCAAGCAGAAAACGAACTATATGTATACTACGGGACCACGAATTTTCACCGTGGAAACTCTCCGCCCATAAGTTTCTAATAACTGTCAGCGACAGGCGTGCACACCGGCTCGCCATCGGGCTACCGAGTTCGCGGTGGTCTCGAAATTATTTCTAATTTCATCCCCCCGCGACGCTATGGGGGACGGTTCTCCTCTCGCTGAACTTCTTTAAATCGATCCGGAAATATCTCGACGCGAGAAGTATCGCGTGATACGCCATTCAACTCCTAATTTCACAAATGGAAACCCGGTCTCGCGAAACGGAGAATCGCTTAACGATAATTTCCTGTCAAATGAGAGACAACATTTCTCTCTGCGAAAACTGTACGTTTTATGACGACGAAAGTTTTCAGACTTTATCACAGCGTCAAATACACTTTATCTTCTTCATTCATTTCGTCATTGATGTGGAACGTTGACTACAGACTTCGGAAGATGTTAATATTCCGTAATTAATTTTACAATATTTGCCTTTATAGTGGAAATTTTTGCGTCGGATAATTGCTGAACAATACTGAACAGCCCGCTTAAAATTTTTTTACCAAAATTATAATAATTTGGTGAATTAAATTTTGAACCCTTTTAGGGTTCAATTAACACGTACATATACGATATTCTCGCCGAATTATTACGGAAAAAATTTAACTATTTTAGTGCTAAATAAAACTTTAACCGTTCGTTCACAATTTTAGACATGTAAAGCACCGCTGAAAGCACTGTTTACCAAATACCGTACAGTTTCTCGTTGGAAAAAAATCGCGGTGGTGGATCGGGTGTTTTGGATCAATCCGGAAGCACTCTTAATTACCGCGATGGAAATCCTCCATTACCGTGGGCAATCGAGAGTAAACATCGCAGCGATTCGGTGGAAATTATCCAACAGGTGAACGAACCTCGGTAAGCCGGGCGATAACTCGTGAAAAGGAAAACACGTATCCGCGGTTGCATGTGTATTCCGGCACGTTAATCTCGCGACGCTTCTCGCGACCCGCCGCGGTATCGATCCTCGCGAGCGGAGGGAACGAAGGGAGAGAGAGAGAAAGAGGAGAGACAGAGGACGTCGAGACTCTTTTCAATTCCCGTCGGAGATGCTTTATTTGTTTGCCCGCCGCGTTAAGTTCCACGTTTCCCCGACGCGACGCACGCGGAATTCCTCTCGTCTCCGCTCCGGTCTCGTTTCTCGCGCCGGTGAATTGGATCCGGACGCGGCCGAGCTATCGCATTACGCTAACCGCGGAAAAATCCCTGCACCGTGAATCCGGCGACGTAGCACAACCGAAAAGACTCTTGCGCCGCGACAGGTTCGAGGGACGTTCGTTCAACCACACACACACACAGACACGCGAACCGTATATCCTTTTCATACACCGAGAGAGAGCCGATACCTTTCGAAATATTCACTCGAAAAATTTCTACGACCACAAAGGAATTTCGCTGTTCCGCGTGGACACAGATTTTCGAGGCGAGTCGATCCCGTCGGTGCAAATCCAAAATCGATACCCGGCCCCGGTCACTTTCCACTTTTACGATCGGAATCATATCCGGCGGAACAGCTGGTTTCCAGGATCGTATCCAGGATAATCCTCTTTCGAGGAAAAATTTCGCGGGACTACGCGCACAAAATGTGCCGAAAGGAGGTATATCCGGACCCCACGTGTCCGCGCACACACGCTAATTTCCACCTTCATCCACCCCCGTTGCACGATTTAACGCTGAAAGAATTAAAACGCGCCACTACGGAAAATAACTGTACGATTGTCACGCAGACGTTTGCGTTTCGGAACAACACTTTCATCGATTGCAATCGACGTTGCAAACACTCAAACCAATCGTGGAAGTAGAAAAACGATGCAATTAATGGACCTTAGAAACGTGTTCCGGAATAAAAATGATCTATTAGGAAATAGAAAAACCTGTAAACGATTCAATTGTTAAGCGCATAGGGGTATGTTCCACGAAAAAAATTATTTGAAGAGTCAATGTCACGTGGATGATGTCGACATATCGGAGTAACACTATTTAACGTAGGAATAAACATTCAAGACACCTTGAACGATCAGTGAAGAAATACAAATTCCTCTAAACGATTAAACTGATAAACACTGAGGATCAACATTTGCTATCCCTAGGAGACGTCTGAATTTTTTAGTCACTCAGGAGATTGCAATCACTTCGATCAATTACAGAAGATGCAGAAAAACCAAAAATATATCCAATTCCAAATTAAAAATTGTTTCCGGTGTCAATGTCTCCTACTCCTACTCTGCATTTTAAATTCACGTTTCACGAGATATGCAATTTACGTTGCAGTCACTGAAAGACCAAGAAAATCCTCTCAACGATTAAATTGATCCGCTTTAGAAATGTGTACCAGGAGAAAATGATCAGCGGGGTCAATGTCTCCTATCCCCAGCAAACTGATTAAAAAGTAACTGCAGACCCTCTGCGCATAGAGCAGAGAAGACGGTGCGGAGTTAGTTTGCCAGTAGGTAGCTTGAGAGAGGGGTGTTATCAACGACACAACAAGGCACCGCGCAAACACCTTGTTGTCAGCGTAGTCGAACAATGCCTTCCGTGCCTAGCCCTGTGTACGATTAAAAGTCGAGTGAGCCCGTCGGCGAGAGCTTTGGCGTTCCAAAAAGCAGCTCTACCCTTAGAAGGGTTGTTCCACTCCAAAGACACCATTCCCGGCGCAAACATCGCGCGATTCCGCTAGGCTGTGGAGATTCAGCAGACAATTACCGAAGTCGCCTACCTCAAGAATTCGGGCGACACCTTGCCGGTCTGCTAGCAGCGCATTTCCCTCGTGGACACTCCCGAAGCACACCACTCGTATATATCACAGTGAGAACTACGATATTCTATATGAAACGGATCCTGGTAACTTGCGTTCACTGCAGCGTGTGTTTAGGCGAGATCACGATCGACGTTGTTCGGCCAGTGTTATCGCTCGATCCTCCCTCGGAGGATCTTGATGACGAGCCGAAATCGAGCCATGCGTTGTCTCGCGAGCACGGTAATCCAAGAGGGTTGCTCGGAGATTCGCGTGGTTGCACTTGTAATCGCACTGTCGATCACTTATCACGGTTTACACCCCGCAGAAACCTCACTGATCCGACGAACAGAGCTATTTCGAACCACTCCGAATTTCGTGTGTCTCGTGTGTACCTCGAATGCTCCAGCACTTGCGCACCGGTCGCACGCACCAATAAAGCCTGGCTCGGATGGACATCCAGAAGGACACGAGGACGAAACAACGTTGTACTGTCTCGTAGAGGATGTGTCCCTCGAACACAAGGTGGCACGCGGTCGTTCGCACCCCCGAAAACCTAAGAGACAACGCTCGCTTGTCGGCGGCGCGCGGCACACTGTTGCTCACCGTTTTCGCCCGACCGCTCCGAGGCTCCGTTTCGTCTCTACCCCCACCTCGCGCCCTCCCTTAGGTTCTCTATCACGTTGCCAGCTTCCCCCTCTCTAGCGCGCGAGTCATCCCCTCTCCGGCGTTCGCTGCGCTAGAGTTCCCCACCCCTCTCTCGCCAGTCGCCTTTCTTCGTAGGTATACGCGAGCAGTGCGAGCACAGACTTCTTTCACGAGGGGTGAGAGATAGAGAGTGGGACTCGTGAAGGGGTAGGGGACGCGTGCTGCTAGAGAGAGAAACGGAAAAGGACGACACCGTCCTTTTAGAGCGTGAACACGATGACTTGGGTGGGTCGGGAGAAAAAAGAAACACGCCCGACTGGAGGGTGAAGAGAGAGAGAGAGAGAGAGAGAAAATGGCCAGGTTCAGAGAGGCCACGCTCTCTCTGTACCATGGTGCCCTCCAACGTCCCGGAGAGGACTTACCCGGGGTGTTTCGTGTCGACGGGCTGGCACAATGCTAGTCGCTTGAATGACAGGACTCGCCGTGACGGGGTAATTCCGCGGGGGATGCCAGAGACAAAGTCGTCGCGAGAAGTCACGCTCGCTACCGTTGTCTCTGCCGTTACGACCGCTTAACGGGGGTTGCGACTTTGTTACTGCCAGTCTGCGTGATGCTCGTATGCGGATTCCGCAGACAAATAAAGTTTCACCCTCCGCGCGCTTTTTTGGCGATCGATAACATCTTCGAACCGGTGATGGGTTTAGTTGCTCTTCCTGTCTGCCCCGAGTCGTATTCCGCGAGAAATTTGTTGATAAGTTCCCACCCCTTTCCGGTGTGCTCTTTGAAAAGTGTAGTCAATAATCTGAGAACTTCGGAGCAGGTTTGCGAAATAGTGATGTTTGTATTTGTTGATCCTGATGATGTTCGGGAAGGGGTGCAATTGGCATTTGCAAAGAGATATGTTGCTCTTTCGGTGATTTTGAAAACAAGTTTCCACCCATGGCTTTGAAGAAATTATGCTATAGTCGGAGTATGCGATATGCGATATTTGCAGCTGTCGGTTCTGATGAAAGAGACCAAACGAGGGGGCAATTGACTTATAGGGGTGTGTGTCACTTCTACTGTAATTATGGAAACAACTTTGCACCCGTTACTTTAATGCCCCTTTCAAAGAGCGATCGATAGTTTAAGAATTTAGGAAACTGCTTATAAAATAGTGACGTTCGTCTCTGTTGTCGGGCATGAAAGTTTCTAAAAGAGGGTGCAACTGTGATTTCCATCGAGTCTATTATTCCTACAGTGATTTGGGAGACAAGTAAAGTTCGCACCCTTTCTCTTGTTGTTAGTGTGACTTTTCGCACAGCGATCGATAGCCCGAGAATTGTGGAGCAGTTTCGCTATGTTTGCAGCGATTCTATGCAATGGAAAATTCTAAAGTAGAATGCAATTATAATTCACAGAGGAGCGTGTTGCTCTAACAGTGATTTTATGAGTGATGAGTATTCTAATGTAAAATGTATGTATAATAATTTTAATTGTCGAAGTGGTTTGCTGTTTCTGTATAACGAAGTTTCCGTGTTTCATGTTGAAGTATCGTTTGCAATTGAGTGCCCTATTGAGGATTCCCGAGCAAATTAGCGAGAGAATAATGCGACACGATTATGTTTAAGACTCGCGTGCTTCGCGCAGTGTGAACATGCGGTTGACTGTTATCCGGTTTCTCTCTCTCGTTGCGCGTGCACAGGAAACTGGATTAGAGCGTGGCGGCGGTACGTAACGGAACATCCATCTCTTTATCGTCGCGACGAGATCGGGAACGTTGCGCAGCGTGAAAAAGCAACGGAACTCGTGGGTGGGATATGGGTCGCGAGTACTAGCTGTGCGGTCCTGCGATTGCGAACGACAAGATACGGGAACTGGGACTGGGACTGTAATCTGATTACAGGTGGTCTCGCGGACACGCGATAGACTGTTACGTGAACGATTCTTTTCTAAACGGTACAACTCTACAACAAAATTCAGAGAATAGAAATATTCAGTTGAGTCCAAAATTCTTTTGTATCAATTCTTTTCCTCTTATGTTAGAATTCACTTCATTGGAAACAATGACAGTCCTCTCGTTGAACTTGATTAATTTAACAAACATAGTATTTGAATAGGCCATTTATCATTCGATGATTAGCGACAGTAATTTATGTGTTCCACTAAGATTTCTATTAGGTTTGAAATCAAATGACAACTCTATCGTGCTCTCTCCAATACATGGCAATACAGAGCTTTGCACATTTCTGTCACAAAGGTATAATACCTGCAGTGTACTAATTAGACACAATTACACGCGACAAAGGCACGTTAACGAGTTCAATATCATGCGCGAGAGTTGAACCGAATTTCCCCCGGCGTAGAGTCCCACACACCTGGTCCTGTTAGGTGGCGCCGCCTTTACTTTGTGCCCCTTTTCCAAACAGATTCCCATTTTTCTATCACTATCTGCTTCTTTCAACCTAAGAAAACAGATTTATAGTCGTACAAGGTTTGCCACTAATAAAATATATCTTCTTTTTATCAAAGTCTGAAGGTGACCTTGGACATCGACCAATAACACGTTGCCTTATGGATGATTTTGTTCTTTGACTAAATATAAACATTCATTTTTATTGTAGCAAATTCTAACAAACAACATTTGATTGGTGTTCAAAGTATGCAGAAGGGTTGAAGGAATAACGAGCACAACAAAATTTGATCATTTCATTTCCGGCTCAATTAACTGAATTATTTCGACTTCATATTACCGAAAATTCTGATTCAGTCACCCTGGCGAATTTCTCTGTGAATATGACTGCAACACAGATCTAAGGATCAATCAAAAGCAGTCTCGACAAACATTTGACAACCGAACCGGTATTAGGGCCTAGCCAATATCAATGCCTAAACCTCGACAATGGCAAAGATAGCCGGCAGGTTCCGTCGTGTCTTGCTTATCCATCGACCGCACGAACAGCAAGCCGGACGCACTACACTCGGTCAATCATCTCGAATATGAACCGTTTCCGCGGATCGGAGCGTAGCCACGAGCGGCGGTCCGCTTTGTGCCACTGGGCAAACACTTAGCCGTAGCGACGCACTCCTACGCGCATAAACGCAACAAGGCGCATGCATCGCGAAAATGCAGTCGGAATTGCCGACTATGTTCTACAGCCGTGGCGGCGCATTGGATGGAATTAATTAAACGTTCCTTCCCCCGCCTGGTAACGTGGGTGTATTTACCCGATGGGCTTTGAGGATCGGATTGCAGGCGCCCCGTGAGAGAAGGTCCCGTCGCTTGTTCCCTTCTCCCTTCCAAACCATTCCCCTCTCTCTCACTCGATTTCCGAGCCAGTCCCTCTATCCATCTCTCTCCTAAAACAGTCGCTCTCTCTTTGCTCGCACCCCCGTTCCCAAACCCTTCCGGCGCCCTTTTCCCAGTGTGCCGCTTCCAGGCCACGGTATTTCGAGACCCAGAGCGTGGACTACCGGCGGATATCCGCAAATACCGCGAACGAGTATTTAGAAATCCTTTTCGTCCGTGTCCGAATCGTTTAGATCGCGAAGGGAAGCGCGTCGGTGGACTTCAAACGAGACCGGGGTCCTGCAGGAACAGGTTCGCAGTCCGTAAACGCGGTCCATTGTGGTTAGATTGTATTACCCGCGATATTGAGCCACGCGAAACGAACGAGAGACCGCAGACACACCGATCGTCAAAAATAAAAGAATGCAAGGGGGTTGAGAGAAACGCGATCGCGCAGATTATTCGTCGACGGACGCCGGCGCCTACCGGCGACAGCTTTTCTGGAAGCGCTCCAAGCGCGCGGCTTGTTTGCCGAACGCCGACCCGAAAGGTGATGCAGCGAATTTTCCGAGTGTTTGCTAAACATCCTACGGGAGGTTGTCGCGACGGCGAGTGGATCCTCGTTGACGGCTTCGAGACGGAAAGGCGTTAATGCATTCCGTGAGAAAGTGGTCGCGGAAACCGGGGACCTCGAACGTCCTGGACGGCCGAGATGTTTGGACTTCGGCTCGGGTCGCAGTGGACCCTTCATCTTCGCAAACCCACCCCTCGGATTCTAAGTCTCTTTCGCTGGTCACCTCTATTCCGAAGACTATGCTGCGTCGCGAAGAAGAATATTTCTTTGAATAATTGTCTCGGAAGAGTGCAAAACCTTATTGACCCTTGGATAGTAGGGTGGTCTTCATTTTTTGACTTTCGATTTTTTCTGGTCCTGCTCCCTTAAATTTTTAATTTCTTACTCTATCTCATCATAAGGTATTTTCTAGTCGGCCAACTAACTGTGAGTATTCCCTAAGCTGCTTTACGGGAAGGCCCAAATAACAGTCACAAAAGGATTTCCTGCGACTCGGACAGGAAACGCGCAAACATTTAGCCCGAATTTGTAGCCGAGTATATTTGTGGACAGGTGAGTATATAAAGCTTACAAGACCCAGCCCCTAGATCCTTGATCCTTAGGTTTCCAGGAGCCCTATAGGCGCATACCTGAACGCCATTCTTCGGAGACGCAGATTCGTTTCTCGGCTTGTTTGGCTTGTAATATCAGCGGAGGGTATTAGCGATTTATCATCGGTCGAAGAGTAACGAACTTTACAATTCTCGGCGGTTATCGCGCGTTTTATCCCGAAGTGCCGCTCCTCCGCGGAGATACAAGTTCCTCGGTCTATTTGCCCGGCTAGATACACCGGCTATCTCCCGCGTGTTTTCGAGGAAGGTTAAACAAACTTCTGACGCCCGAAAACCCGATGAAGATTACCGGTGTTTGTCGAACGATGCATCATCCCAGGCAAACAGACTGCGCAATCCTCCCGCCGCGCGGCGCGGATGGAATCCACGGACAGGGCCGGCCGTTCCGAAGCCATATTTGCTCGTGTTTAAAACTCTTAACCGGCGCGTTGATTCCGATCTCGCACTCGACGCGGCAGGCTTTGATCGCTTCGATCAACGAACTGGCTCGAAAACCACCCCCTACATTCTCAGGGAAAAGGGCATCAGACCGGGACGCAGCCCTCTATCCATCGGGTGCAATGATCGGGTATGAAAGGTTAACCAATGTAACCGAGATTCTACTGTATTTTGTCTGGAGCGGACAATGTGAACACGAATGTACACATAGTGACGCGTCTAGGACTTTTGATGCTTAACTTTGATTTTTTAAATGAACATTTTCGGGTCCCATGGAAATTACCGACACAGTTTTCACTGACAACGATTTATCCGACATTAATTTGACCGATTTTAGATTCGTTGGCGGCCAAATTTGTTGTCGATCAAATCTGATGTCGGTCAAATCTGGAGTCGGTGAAAACTGTGTCGGTGATTTCCATGGGACACATATTTTTTTATGCACCAATCCCCACCGTGTTCAAATAACTGTATTATATTCATGGACGAAATGATAAAAAATGAAGAAAGACAAGTACGAATGGACGGAGATACTTCGCACGATTGTTAACTGCAATCGTCGAAGCACCAGCGGGAAGAAATGGCTGAAAAAATCGGCTCATTATATTCGAAGAAATTACGCATGCCTAAGAAGTTCTAAAGAGCCCGCTGGGAACGAGCTGTGAGAAGACAGTGGTCGCCAGCTGGTGGCCGCCGGTGATGGTCTCCCTTAACGGGTTAAAGGGACCGCGCCGAAAATGACTGGCTCGAATTAACGCGCGAGCGTCCCTCTCGTGGGTCCATTAATACCAATTTTATTGTCTCGACTCGAGCAGAAGAGACACGCGCGCGCATTGGTCGTGTTTACAGTCTCAATATTTTAATGCGACGGTTCTCTGGTACTCTGGTCAGTGTCGTCGGAACCCGCCTCTAACTTTCGTTGACCGATGGACAGGGTCCTGGGCGCCGCCTTTGAAGATCGAACACTGTCAGGGAGAATCGTGGCAGCGCTCGGTGGACAAGGCGCAACGGACACACTCGGCTCTTTGTACCCACGTCGTTTAATCTTATCGGTGTCCCCGTTATCGTCTTTACACGATCTCGCACGATCTCCGGGCTCTCATCCTCGGGTCCTGGTTCGCGGTCGAAACTCCACGGACAAGGCTCGTGACTTTCGACGACCGGCCGCTCATGTTTATTTAAAAGCTCGCGGCTCCGGCGGCCACCATCGATCCCTCTCTCGTTTTGCCTCCGCGTTCGTAATCGGGGCCACGACGATGGTGTGCCCAACAATACCATCCACGGCCGGAGGATGCGTGCACTTAGTCGAGGCGCTTGTCGCTCGATAACGCTGCCCGATGAACGCCGCGACAAAATTCCGGTAATTTTCGATCCCGGAGTGGACAACACGCGAAATTGACCGCGACGAATACCTGTAGGTCAATGTTTCTTTTGCACACCTTTCTAGCGTTCTGCTCTTCCTTTTCTTCACTTATTAGGCTGTCGCTCACTTAACAGCACTGCTTATGAACGACATCAAACCAATGTCAATTTTTATCAAGTTTTTAGAAGACCACAACAGGCTTAGAAAAAATCCACGTCCATGCTAATCCAGAAAATTGAAAGTCAGAGTTACAATCTTACAAGCTGAGTTCAGTAAGATGGTTGAACCTACTCCTCCCCAAATCCCGAGCCATACCCCTTTCTCGAAGATCAACAGAAGAACTATTAAACGCAGCTCAGCAAATAATATCAGGTAAGCTTTGCCTTCCTCGTCGTCCCATAGACGCCAGGGTAGAAGTTCGCCGCAGACCCCATGATCAGCTGCCGGTGGACCACGGCTCCAAACATAGAACCTTGTATGTACTAAGGTATTCCAGAAACGCGAAGGGGAACGAGGTAAGTCGCGATGAACTTGGCGTTCGCGTAGGATTTAATCGGGATCTAATTAGGGGATGAAGACACGCTAGAGGGCCAGATTATTCGGCCGTCTTTCGGGATTAATCCTGGGAACGTAGAAGTCGGTTAACGATCGGATGCTGATCGCAAACCGTACAGCAGGTGGCGGTTACGAGGTTCGTTCTCTCTTTGGTGTCTGGGAGATCCGTAGGCAATCATAACGCGACTGGTTAGACCGAGCGCAAACACGAGCAACGATATTGCAGATGTAGGTACCGCGCGCGGGCCGTCCCCGGTTGCGGTAATAGATACGCTAATAGACGGGAAATGACAAATTTTCATTAGCGGAGAGTGCGTTTCATGGTCCCGTTCGAAATTGTCATGCGACTGAACGAACGATCTCGAGAACGTCCCCGACTCTATCCCAGCGAACGGTTCGACATGATGTTCATGAAAATACTCTGTCAACATCCGGCCCGCCCGCTCAATTACCCACCGTTCCCCAGGCTACCGTAATTGACGGAAAATGGTGAACTTTACAACCAAATGAAACGGCCGTCTCGTTGCATCGCTTTGCGTCGCGTCACTCTATCCAGCCTCGAATTACCGTCCCGGTTGAATGAATATCCTCCAGCGACCGTCTCGCGGCTGTTTGTATAAATCCGCCAGATTTTTCCGGGTTCAGGTTTATCGGGGATCGTGAGCTGTCTCCTCCTCCCGGCTACCTTTGCGCCGCCGTCCGCCACGGATTGACGACCCCTGCCAGGCATACGTATAAGCAATTTATTCCCGGACGATAAATCATCGTCCACCTACGTTCGTAATTTCTTTTTGGACCATAAATCAGCTGGGCCTCGGCACCCAGGCGCAGACGCGCCGCAATGTTTGAACGCGGTGGTTCCCGACCGTCATGGATCCACCCAGGATTCATAGATCGACCTGTCGTCTGGATCGGGCGATTTCTTTGGAAACTGTCGACATCTTCATACACACTTTTCTTGGTGAGAAGCACAAAAGAATTTGCTTCGTACTGCTTGATTAATAAAGTGTCTTGAGAATAATAATAATATAAATAATGATATCGGCGCGAGGTTCGATCAATTGAAGACCCAACAGCAAATGTGCAAATTATTCACGTGATTCTAACGTTTCGATCCCAATATGGATCTTTTTCAAAGAAACCGTTATGCGTCTGAAAAATATTTACAGAAAATTAGTAAGATTTCTACTTTTATAATTATGTAATTCCACATTCCAAAATATGAAAATAGAAAACATACTTGCTGTTTAAAAGGTTAATGACGGAGACATATATAAAGATTGATCGAACCTCGCGCCGATATCATTATTTATATTAATTTTGCGATCACGAAACGAAAGTTATTTAATAATAATAATATTGTGAAATTGTTAAACAACAGGATCAAGCTTTATAAATGTTCTTTTTCCAGTATCGACATGTTTGTAAATATTTTTTAATGGCACGGGTCCCCTTTACTGCATCGTTAAAAAGTTGAAAGAACGCTTTTTCGTAATTCAACCAATCGTGTTTCTACACAGAATTTTTTACACTTCTATTTTACACGTTTCTATAAAAGTGCAATTCCCCTTTGCCCGGTTTAGTTTGACGTAACATAGTGCAAACGGTGCTTTTTGAATTTCATATTGAACACATAGTCCCGTTCAATAAAAAGTTCGTGGAATTTGCATTTATGACGGAAACGCGTGTCTCGAAACCGCATTTTATATTTGCAAAACATATACACATAAATCATAATATTGTGTTCCTTTATACTCGCGAATTAGTGACGTTGACTTTACTCGATTATATTTCCAAATTGATAAATAATATTGAACGAGTACAAATCGCGTACGAAATCATCAATTTCAATATAATTAATCAACAGTCATTCTATTATTCGCGCTAAATTTTCACACATGAAATCAGTATTTTATCAGTATTTCATCTGTTCTTTCTCTATCATTTTTCCACGCGATTTCCAGTTGAGATTCATCAGTGATTATTACCGTGTAAGATAAGTTTTATCTTCTGCTGCTGTTTTTAGATATGTTCATTTGCCTTCTAACAAATTGTAAATATTAGAGTTGTAGAAGGAGCTTTTTCGTCACAAATAGCGTTCAGGAAGTTTCTTTTCATGGCGCAATGATATTTCGTGCTGCAGTAAAGTAGTCGATAAAAGAGTAAGAGCGTGCCAGGCTCAAGGAGTTAATGATGAATGAGGTACTTATTTATTAAAGGGTGGTCTTCACTTTGTGGTTATCTCTAAAAAATAAATTCTTCTTTGCTCGTAGAATTTTTTTCATTTTTTCGCGAGGTATGCTCTGCAGTGAAGGCGATATTCGAATTTCTTAGATCGTACAGTTCTCGTTTCCTTCGATCAAGATTTTACTGTAATCTGATCTTCTGTAATCAATTCTGAGAAATTCATCAGATTAATCCTAATCACAATTATCTAGAGACAGTACGAAACTCGACAACCATGAAAGAAACGAATGAATCGTGGGTCAAGAATTGTGCGAAATCAATTTCCCAGGTCGAATCGTTCAATTAATTTCGTCGGGGACCCGGAATTTCGATAGGGCGTTTAGGGAAGGCGTTTTTACATCAGGTAAGTGTAAAAGCCACCCCGAGAGCAGGTGAATAAGCAAAAAGTGGCCGGGAATGACCGATAACGTCGGTTTTCGACGGGCGTCGCTATCGCCGCTCGAATAGCCGAGAGTTTCGTGAAATGGAGACTTCTGGCGTGTTCAGTTTCAACCGTTAGACGTCTCATTAGCTTATCTCGACATGTAAATTCTAGGCGTTGCAACCTAGAAAAAGGTCCGACCGCCTCTTTCTCTTTTTCTTCTCGGAGTTTTCTGTACACCGGTCATGAAGAGAGCTCGAGACCCGGGGCCCGGTTCCCGAAGAGTACAGGGAAAACACGGCACAGCTTTTACCACTTTTATTGCCGACGCGTAGAAAACGGTGTTGTCCGTCGATCGACGGACAACGTGTACATAAGTCGTTATCGATCCCCGTTTAACGGGACCCCGGCTCCTTTTAATTCCGAACGCATAAATTACAACCGGGCTGCGATCCGACGAAAGGCTTCGCTTCGAGCGAACCATCCGTCTAACGAAATCGATGCTAATTCGAGGTTCGCGGGCCTAGTTCTTTACAACGGTGATTTATTAAGCTCCGTTTGTGGACTGGGTTGACTCGTAACTCTGCTCGGATGTTTGCTAACTTGCCATTCGATCGCTTTTGTTGGCGGCGATCGTCGGTTTCATTCAATTCGTATACTCGTAGCCCTTCAATTCGATCTAGGAAAGTTTTTAAAAAAGGTTAATATGTTTTATACCCTCTCCGGAACCTAATAGAGTGTTAAATACAGCAAAACAATTTTTGATTCTAACAATTAGAAAATGATAGCTAGATTGTCGATTCTGCACACTTCTGCTATTTTTGGCTTTCCAACCGACAATGGAGAAATTTTTAAAAATATTAGCTCAGATGAAACCTCAAAATGTCGATTACCAAAAATATATTCAGAACCTACTTCGTAAACGGATTCCTTAATTGACTAAAACGACAGGTATCCTTTTCATCAAATCTTCCTTCAACCATGAACAGTTATATTTTTTCCGTTATAAATCAAGTAATCAAAAGTCGCGAAAATATCCCGGCGAACCTCCATCGTCCAGAACTGCGACCGGCGGCCATAATTCAATTCGATTAAAAATAAAATCCATTAGCTCTCTCACGGAATCGGCACGGAATTTATAGGTCAACGTAATAGATGAAACTACCATGGCCAGCAATTAGAAACGCGCCTCGGGCCGATCGAGCCCGAAGGCGGCACAGTTCCAACTGGAAATATTTAATGAATGATAATCACGAGTCGTTACGGGTTTACGATGATCCCCGTGGGTCTCAGGTGTGCAGAGTATCGGGGCCCGGTCTTAACGACGGCTAGGAAATTACGACGATGATCGGGATCGTTGGTTTTTCACGAGACGTACGAAACGGTGCGCGCGTGCGCGAGACCAAGGATCCTCTTTTGTTCTGCTTTGAATCCGAGACCAGGACGAGGCAGTCTGCTTCACGCTGCCACCAATTAGCCCCCCGTGGACTGGGGTGACCGTAAATTCATAAATCCATCGGCCGGTGACCCAGGGACGTCTTGGAGAGCTTTCAAGACGCGATCAGTACCGCGGTGGGGTGCCAGCGAGCGAGAACAATGCGACCGGATTCCGAGACAGGCGGAAATCATGGGTACGCATGCTACCCGCGAGTTCGACACGCTTACTCGACTCCTCGGGTGCCAACACTTCCGTACCCGAACGACCTGGTAGAGTTTCGTCATGCACACGCTGTTACGGAGGCCTAATCGACGGTCAACCGTGCAAGAATCGCTACCATTCGACACAGCTCTCGGGAAAATTGGTGGAAACGCACCCTGACTCTCCCTGGTGACGTCCAGTAGCTCGACAATAAAAAATCTGCGACCTTCTGGCAAGAATTAATCCTTTGTCAGCAGACTGGGTCAAGCTTCGCACAAATTCCTGCTTCCTCAGAACCTCTGCTTGAAATCTCATTTCTAGTGTTGCACGGTTTAAGGGGCTAACTTGCACGGTTTAATTAGATGCTGTAGTGGGCGCCTTAGAATTATTTCAGATTTTTTTTACAAGAAATCTGGGCGGAGAGTGAAAGACCTATTGAACGATTGCAAACATTAATGCATAACATGCATGTTTGAATGAATTTATTTCAAAATTCTCTGAAATATCTCGGAGTGAAATCTCATAAAGAAACGAGCTTGAAAAATCATTCAATCGTTGTGCAACCGTGAATAATGAGAATATTAAGACCAAGTATGCCATCTTTGGTAAGCCATGCTTGAATAAATTACGGCTCAGCGGAAAGAGACATCGATAGCTTTGCGATCCCATAAAGAAGCGAGCTTGAAAAAGCGTTTAACCGTTGTACAACCATGAACAATGAGAATATATAGAAGTATGGTATCCGATAAGATTCGTTCAGGTAAGCGATTGTTCTGTTTCTCGAAGGAAATAAATTTAAATAAATGTACACGGGAGTTCAGGCGGCCAGAGAGAAGGGGGATCGAAGATCGACGCGGGAACAATTAATGGCGGAACGTTTAATTAAACACTGAGGAACGCAGCGAAAATATTCGCAGAGTACACACGCGGAAACGGTCTGGATAATTCGTGGCCCTGGAGCCGTAGAAACGGAAGAGTTCCGCGGGGCCGATGAAACTCGGAAGTTTTCTAGAAGTTGAGAGTTCCGTACCTCCCCGGGGATCCCACTCCTCGCGGATTAACCGAAAGTAACCGGCAGCACATCCTTAATTGGACCATCGTTCTTACACGCCTGCCGCCGCCCGCCACTGCGCTTCCCAAACCACCCCCAGTTCCCGTTCAACGTCTGGCACGCGTTATTTAGAAAGTTAACAAACCACTAAATTCTCGTTTAAACGAGTTCCCCGTTGATCGACGTTTACGCAGTGCGGAAATGTGCTCTTCCGCCCGCTATACAGCGTGATAAAAAGAAAGGAATCGCAACTTTAGACTGCTCAAAAAACGCTGCACCCTCCGACCGAAACTTTAACCCGCAACTGGGGCTGCTCTGAAGTCGCTCTAAAAATACAACAACATGGTTTATGCATTTATTGGCGAATTCGTTCGGTGTTTTCATCTATTAACAGAGGATTACAATTTTGCGATTTTTTATGGAGAAATTAGTGAAACTGGACAATGAGTTTGCTGTAGGCCTTAGAGTGTAAGGAATGGAACAGGGATAATTTTGACTTTCGAGTGCTTATTTTCTTAACCCAAAATATTGCCAACAGCTTTGAAAACATTAATTCTTTGATCCGTGTCTATCTACTCTTCTGTCTTTTCAACGAGCACTATCTTAACACTTTCACAACCGCACGTTTGCGCAGTGAAACGTCGCCAGTGACTGGCAATATTTTGGAAGAGAAAACTTTACGTAAATTCATGAAACAATTAACATTATTATTATAAATCAATAATCAACATTATTATACATCAATATTTTCCTTTTGCGTGATAATTATTGAAACGTACAAATATAAAACAAAATACAACGACTGGTCTGCCCATGACACCACATTAGTGTCAGCTGTTGTGAAAGTGTTAAAGTGCCGAACTCTTGCCACCCACTTCTCTGTGTCCGAATCCCGTGGATTCTCTCCGAAATGGAGAAGGTGGTGGTGAGGTCGTCGAGCACTTCGAGAAGAAGGTATGTACACGCGATCGTGGAAATCTCGGCGAAGCTCCTCGTCGTGGCTCAATCGGCCGTGAAGAAGCCCGACGTCCACTCGGTGCTCGCAGCTAGTTTTGCTGTTGGTTGGACGATCGAGGACATCGGCTGGCACGCACGAGACGAGAAATCCCAGAAGATCGATCCAGGTTCCGCGCGAGGCTTCTCGCCTCGTCGTGAGCAGAATCGGCGCTCTTAAACGCTTTAATCCCCCGGCGTGGCACCGGTGCTCGACGTGCTGCAAATCTCCCGAGAGAAAGTATGTGTGTGTGAGATAGAGAGAAAGAGAGAGAGAGAGGAAAAAGAGAGCTCTGCTGGTCCAGAGGCTTATCTCTCTTTTGCTTCTCCCTTCCGTCTCGAAATTCCCTGTTTCACTTCGAAAACCTCTCTATCTCTCGGCCGTGTCCACTCTCATGCTTTCTATCTCTCTGTTTCTCTCTCTATCTACAGCCACCTGGCGTTCTCCTGTGTCTGGCATCCTTGTTTCTGTCCAGGGGTTGGTCGCACGATCGGCAGTTTATAATCTGGACTGCTTTGAGAGACGTCAGTTGGCACGCGAGCCCCCCAGGCACCCTCTCGATCCAAGACGGCTCGATCCCAAGCGAGAATCGAAGGGATGATATCTGAATTATCTCTGCACCGAAGTAGAGGCCCCTGCCAAGGCCGAAAAACGATGGTGGGAGGCGGACCATCCAACAGTTGGCTGAAATGCGGGGATAATTGGAGGTCAGGTATGCTGGGCCCCATCTCCGGATCCCGATCCCACCGCGCTCTCTCTCTCACTCTCTCTCGACCTGAGTGTGTGCCCCTCGACTTAAACTCCTTTCGGAACGTTGTATCCTTTTTCGTGTACATTGGCTCCGTTTATAAATAACTCGGTCAACACGTCGGTGAACCCAGAACACTATGTTCGGCTTGGTCCACTGGGTCCTCCTAAATTCTTCCCTAGGATTTTCTCTGGTTAGAACTACTTAGACCTTTGTAATTTCGTAACAGGTTGAATTCTTTGTATTTCTGCTATTTATGATTATTTTTTTTCGTTCCATTTCGTAGGAAAGATTTACGTAATCCCACGATTTAAGTTCGAAGGCTAGATTTAATTACAAGGCAGACTCTGACCTATTTACATTGTCATTAATCTTCCTATCTTATTCGTTAATCTGCGAGTATAGATGTTGGTTCTAGGGTCTTTGTATTCGTATTTTATTGTTTCAGTAAATCTACGTGAGCAATTAGTGCTCCAAGGCTAGATTTAAGGCGATATATTTAAATCTTGACGATTCACAAGTTTAGCTAACAATATCTTGTCTCTTTTATGGGTGGCAACAATGTTTTATCTTCCTAAGTCACGATTGTATATTGTACTATTGTTTAAACATCAAATAAACAATCTACAGTACACGAAATATACAGAACATCACGAGTCAGATGTATTAGACAATTTTTAATTGCACGTTTACGCAGAAATGTGCTCAATGACGTCACCATTGAGTTGGTCACCATTCATCAGAGGATTCCAGAAAGGACAGTGTCTCAAACAGTAATTCCCAGTACAAATAACAGGCAATTTCCCCAGGAAGAAAAACCGAGCCTCCAGCAAAATAATAAGAAACAAAAGAGCCTCTTGTCATGAAAGGACTGAAGATCCTTGAAAGGAAGACGGTGACGTCGCTGAATGTATTTTCTGTGGACGTATCTTCCCCAAGTCCACAGAAGGATGAATTAGCTATTTAGAATGTCCGGGTTGTATTCGTGTGCATGTGCCAGCGGTGATGACTAGGACGAAGACGTTACTTATGTCTGTGACATGTGTAAACAGTTGTACCCCATCTTACCCCATGCAATGCACTATTCTATAATTATTCTTTTGTGGTTTTTCGTGTTCAACTCGGTGACGGTTATTTTGGTGTACGTTAATAGATCGTCACCATGTGGACCATTATTTATAAATACATCATTAATAAACAGACTGAAGACAGAACCTCCGATGCTCATATTTGTGTAGAGCCATAACTGTTCAGATAGTCGATAAAAAACAAAGAGAGGGAGAGAGAGTTCATTCTTTCTTGAATAATTTAAACAGACTGAAAATAAAATACCTGATTGGCATTCTTAATTTTTTTTTAATATTCTTTCTATTTTAAATGTGTGTGTATTTCATTAAGTTCTAAATAAGATAAAAATGGCACATTGAATAAAATTTTTGCTTATCAGTTATAATTGGACTAAATTTTCATGCAAAATAAAAAAGGTCTGAATTGATTGCGTCGGTATTATTACTTCGCTTAATAATTTTAATCGGTTGAAATAAACAAAATATTTTTGAATTCCACGAATACGTTCACTGATTTGCAATTGACCTACTTTTTTTATTATAGATGCGTAAAATTCGCAGTCTGGTTAAGCTTCTAGATTGCATTTCGCGTAATAAATCGCTTTGACTGTTTCGGTACGGTTCCATTAGACCGAGAATCTGCGACAATATTCGCGGAACGGATCGTTGAAATATTACAGGACCGATATAATGGGTGGGTTCTAAATTTTTTCCTCGCGTCCCCATCTTGCGGATCTCCCCGATTCGTATTAAGTCGATGGCCGCATATTGTGCCCGGCTTTACTGCCGCATCCAAATCCCCTGAAAACCACCGTTACTTGTAGGGAGAGGGACTCGATACGTTTCCGCGTGCACTTCGCTCTCGACGGTTTTTCGATTTGCATTTTGATAACCGAGAAAGAGACAGAGGAGACGAGGCCGAGGGATCGCTCGGTCCGGGAGTTTAAAAACGAGGAGAGACCGATCGCGCGCGTTATCCGTCGAAAGCGATCTCTATCACGGTTTAATGCATATACGAGAACGTTACACCTTCGAAGTTCGGGTAATAAACGGCTTCAGGGATCCAGGATCGCGACCATGCTACTCCCGTAGGTCTTCAAGGTACCCGGTGGGCTGAGGTATCTCGCGGCCCGCACCTTATTTGCATACACCGAAATTCATCGTGAAAGACCGACCCGCAAAGTCTGCTCAAACAACGCCTGCGTTTAGGATAGGGTCTACAAACACGTCCCAATACACCGATGTAAACGCGGCCCTACATGAGGATAAAGCCGACGCTTTCGAAAATCCTGTGCAAACGCAGCGAAGCCAACAGCTTCCTGCCAGGCCTCCATTACCGTCCCTTTCACGAGGAGAAAGCGTGCAAAACACCTGGAACACTGACTTGCAGGACGACAGTCTGTTATTCTCTCGTCCGACATCCGATGAACAAACTAGGACAGTTTTGGATGCGCTAACAAACAATGCGACGCGAACATCCACTCCAGATGTCTGTTACCAGGGAGAGTATCTCAATTTTGCAACTTTTTTACAGAGAAACTAGGAAATATTTGATTATCAAATAGTTTTGTACATACTGATTGATGTTTCAATTGTGTTCACAAAATTTCTGACAAGGAAAAAATCAAAATTGAGCCAGCTGTACACGTTACAGTTCAAATAATTACGCAATCGTAGTTTCCGATTGAAGGCGTCGTTTTGCTCGGAAAAATTCCAGACTACTGCCTCCATATATAATTTGAATAATAGAATGTAAACTTTCCTCATCATTCTAATTAAAAATGTCAGAGCAAATCTGTACGAAAAAATGTATTCATCCTCTGTAATGTCCGCATAATGAACCTCCGATGAGGAGTTTTCGTTAGAGTCTTTTCCATATTCCCGGGAAAAAAATTCTGAAGGCGCCAGATATTATTTTTGGGCCGTCCAAGGTGGTCTAGCCCCTCAGAGGTGTTATAGTCATTAATTACCTCGAGATTAAACGGATTAGCGGGCGGGATCGAGGAAAGGTAGCGAGGGTACGCTCTTTGGGGAGACAGCGCGCGGCACCGAGAGCGGATTGAGCGGTCTTCATTACTCGCCGGCCGCTCATTATGCTCTCAGCTTGAGTCCTGGCTGCCTTTCTGCTTGGCCGCCGGTATCGTCACCTTCGCGCAGTCTCCTTTCCCCTCTTTCTCTCTCTCTCTATAACCCTTCACGGATTCTCTCGAACGACTCTCGAGGACTGCGTTAGCCCTGAACCTGTTCCCTTAGTTCCCTGGCAAACGAGCTTTTAATCTACCGCAGCGTTACCGTTTATGGGTATATCGATCTCGCGACGGCGTCCGTCGGGAATTCGTAACCGGAAGCTGGATCGTCCAGCGTCGTAATTTCTAGAATCCTACACGGATATTCCAGCCCTCGATCTAGCTACTTTCTTCGACGATGATGATCACGATCAAGTACAGTAATCCCTTGATTCTTGTCCAGGAGGCTGTTCACTGAGCAGACAAGAATCGTCACCTAACTTGCTTTTCTGATTTTTGACGATTTTGTGGTAGCATGGTTAAATCCAAACCTTCATTCAGCAATTATTATTTTATATTGTCTTTAAGCAGACGTTAATGTACAAAGTCTTCTAGAGAATCGGAAAGTATCATTTTAGAGCTTGCGCTGTTATAGCACTAGAGTTCTACCTCTATATTTGTCTAATCTTCTATCTCCGCTATCTTGTTCGAACTCGCTCGTTTCGCTGACTCCGACTGCATTTTATATCGGTTTTATGCCCCGAGTTTTCTCGTTAACCAACTACAGCAAGAGGACTCGGATCCTCGCGGTGCAGGACGTTGTGCTGGCCCAATATTTCGGCTGACGAAGTTAGGCGGCGCGCAGTGTATTCCCGTATATCAGCACACTCGCCAGAACCTTTGGGATATGCGAATAATCTCGGCCAATTACGAGGATGCACCGCGGCGGTTTATTATCCTCAGCGTCTACTAGGACTGGTATAATTATCGGGCCTGGATCGCGTCTCGCTTCTCCACTTATAGCTTGTCCGTCAGTCTGGGGATACTCCGAGAGATCTTGCTTCTCATTATGTGAACGTGTAGAAGAAGACTGTGGCAAGACTAGGATAAAATTGACTGGAAGCAACGGTATGACAAAGAACGCAGACACCTGACTGAATAGAACCCAAAGGGCAACGAAATATGTACCTGCCGACGAAGACCTCAGCTAGCCACAAGCTGAAACGCACACGCAGCTCCCATTTGCACTCCGTTTAATCGGTCGATCTTCTCAGACGAAGATCCCGGTGTCTCTCTATTAGCGTCCCGGAGAGCCAAGTAACTGGGTCGCCGGGAAATTTCATGACAGAGGAGATGGGAGCCACACGGGAACCCCTATGTTGATCGTCCGTCCCGCTGATCCAACTTAATTGAGGAGTCCTCGTGCCCAGCGATGAATAGCGGGTTTATGAAAACGAGCACCTCGTGCCTCGCTTCGGTCTAATAGACATCTAGCTGTCACTAAGTCGAGGATTCTTCGGAGCCGGGACCAGACCATAGTTGTTACGAGGTGTTCATGGCGTTGATGGACATGTCGACGTAATAGGAACTTCTGAAATGTAATTCTGTTTGCGGTTTGGGAATTGAGACTCACTTCCAATGAATGACATTTGACTGATTCTGTAAAAAAAATACATATTAGAAGGCCTATCTTAGTTTTGATCTTGTTACTGTTCATTCAACCGGTACATTTAATTACGTAAAATCGTGGGTAGTTGATACGGTTTAGCAGAATGACGGGTCTGTAATGATAATTGTCGCGAGAGAACCACGTGTAAAATTTGGATAAACCGGCACTGAATAGTCCGCATTTCCATAATCGCAACATTTGACGTAATTGCTCCTGCGGAGAAGAGTTTCACAGCAGCAAGCCCGGAGACAAAAGATTTGAAGTCTCTCACGTTCTCCAATGAATTTCATCTTTAGCGTAACATTAATTCCAATTTTCTGAACAACTAGCTGCACCTCAACTCTCCGTTACAATACTTCCATCGAAAACAGCGCCAGCACAATAACAATAACGATAAAAATAACGTCACGCAGAGTTAGAATTATGGTTCCATTTACGGTAGAAACGGAAGGGCAAATATCGCGGATATCGCCGTGGCAAATTTCACAGAAATTCGCGAGGGCTCCCCACGTCAGAATCGCTGAAGAAGCTGCCGGCCGTTCAAACGGGAGCTTTATGCCACGGTAAACCCGGTAAAAGGTCTCGTATGCGTGGACGAAGCGTCGCATAATATACCTTACAAGTGGTCGCGAGGGGAAGACGCTCGTGTCGGGTACGAAGGACGAAAGAAGACGGACCCGTCGAAGGGTAGGAGAACGCGGCGGCTGGTTGTCGTCGTCGTGACCCTGGTAGCCAGCCATAATCTGAAACGCGCCGTCCCATTCACCTTCCCAGAAACCTTACGTAAATACTTTGTTATTTATGAAAGGATTACTCGTGGTTCCCCCATCTCCCCCATAATAAATACAACTTCCTCAAAGCTTCCAAGAGGGGGGAATTTTTCCCGTAGCATGGGATAAAGACCAGATCGGTTTGATTCCAACAGAGTTATCGGTGTCCTCTTCCGGCGAGGAGATAAATTCCTGAACGATTTCAGACTCGATTTTTTGGAAATCTTCTAGCACGCACCGACACATTTTTCTTAGGCGACCGACTGTCTGCTGCGTCCGTCCTCTGTTTATCTGAACCCCTCATTAATATTTCGGCTTCTCACGACCTGGAATGACCTCAGTATCTCTTTCGAAATTCTAGGTCGATCTCTGTCGGCCAGCCTTTGACGGGAATTGACCTTTGTACGCGAGGGAAAATGGAGGGGATCCAAAGTGTTGTTCCACCATTCTTTACTTCAGAATTATGTTCCAAAAGCTGCTTTGTACTTCAGAATTTTGTTCCGAAGGTCCTTTTTGCTCACTGTATTATATTTTGTTATTGGAATATAAATAATTCGCTGAAGAGTATGTGTACAAACTTATTGATTCCAACATGAAGGATCAATTATTTAAAAAAAACCAGTATAGCACAATCAACGAAGAATAAAAAGATTAACAATTTATAGAAGAATAAAATGTTCACCGAAAAATCATTTGGACCTGTATACCTCCGGTATAAAATCTGAAATACGTGGATATTTCACTGAAACCTATTCAACAAAATAAAAGATTCGTTATGAACTTCCCTCGACGAATAAATGGATGTGTTATTGTAAACTATTGTTGCTTCAGAGAATACGTAAAAATGAGCAATTATTGCAACGAACAATTCACAAAGGTCGACCAACATATTCACTCTAATTAATGATTCAAAAAGCAATTACACGGCCGTTGAGCCAGGCTGGAAACAAATTATTAATCTCTCCATTGAAAACTTGTAAGTGTACATGATTGGCCTACCAATTTTCGTCAGAAGTAGACAAAATCCGAACCGATACTAATGAGCAATGGGCGCTAGTGCGGTCAGCCTCCCAATCATTGATACGTCTTCATTCGGTCTTTGTGGCGGCTCGGGCGCTGGTCTCTAAAATCTCGGCGGATTGGCGCACCTGGCCCATAAATTCGGTGTCATTACATCCTCGGAGTATTACCCGGTCGGTTCGAGGATTCACCTCGGACCCCATTATTTTTTACGACCGTTATTATCCCGCATAACCTCGATCACTCTTTCGAGAGGGAAGGTCAGCGATCGGTGGTCCCTCTCCTGTGTCCAATCACACCAGCCAATCCCGAGAGCGTGGCTCGTTTTCGGTGCCGTCGAATCCGATACCTATAATCTCGAGGCTGTGATCTCTCTGTTCTACCGTATACATTTTGTCGCATGCTCTTCGTTTGTCGTTGTTTTTTTTCTCCTACCCACCGTTGTTCCACGCCGACGACACCGACGAAAGTGGCCCCGGGTTTTGTTGTATCCGGAGCGCGCGCGCCACAGACGACGCCCCCGTGCAAACAATGGATCCGTCATTTTCAGGTCGAGAAATCCTACTCATCCTACTCATTACCCGTAGCAGCCGCGGAAATCCGAGCGGCGGCTTTGTTCGCGTTTAAAATAACACCGAACCTCGTGCACGCCTCCCTCCCCGCCCACAGTCCTCGACACGGCCGCGTTTGAGGAGTAATTATAAATTTTGCCGCTGAATGAGCTGTTCCTTCTTGTTCAGCAGCCGAGGTCACTGCCGCGATCGTTTCGGCGGTAATCGGGAGCGAAATCGCGGATGCCACGGCTCACTCTTCAAGAGGATTCAACACCGTTCATTTTGTGCAGAGGCTGTCAGCGGACCCAATCTTGTACCAAAGACTTCTAGGTACGTGTTGGCAGCGCTAGGTACTAGTAGGAACATCTAAATACTTCTAGACAGCCTTAGATGCTACCAGGGATTTATAGGATCTTGTAGACAGTCCTAAGTTCTATCAGGGACTCGTAAATAATTGTAGGCAGCACTAGTTACCACTAGGAACATCTAGATACCTGTAGGCAATCCTAGGTACCTGCAAAGACTTCTAGGTACGTCTAGGCAGCACTAGGTACTAGTAGGAACATCTAAATACTTCTAGACAGCCTTAGATACTAGCAGGAATTTATAGGATCTTGTAGACAGTCCTAAGTTCTATCAGGGACTTGTAAATAATTCTAGACAGCACTAGTTACCACTAGAAACATCTAGATACCTGTAGGAAGTCCTAGGTACCAGCAAAGACTTCTAGGTACGTCTAGGCAGCTCTAGGTACTAGTAGGAACATCTAAATATTTCTAGACAGCCTTAGATACTAGCAGGAATTTATAGGATCTTGTAGACAGTCCTAACTTCTATCAGGGACTTGTAAATAATTCTAGGCAGCACTAGTTACCACTAGGAACATCTAGATACCTGTAGGCAAACCTAGGTACCAGCAAAGACTCCTAGGTACGTCTAGGTAGCCGTAAGTACTGCTAGGAACATGTCTGTAGGCACAGAAATTGTTACAGAAATAGGATGACGATTACAATATTAATGATTATCATGGTTGTTAAAGATTCTTCTCCACATACTTCTTTGTAAAATTCTGCATCCATACGAACTTATATGACGTTTGTATTAATTTGCTGCAATTCAACTTTCGAGCTGTTCGAAGCGTTTCACGACAGGAGTAAAAACATCGGATAAAAACGTTCACAGTTCCATTACGCAGGCTTGCGGTTCGGCACAGAGACTATCCGAATCGAAGGAGGCTGCGATTCCAAATTGGCGAGCAAATCGCAGCGTGCCGCGACGAATGGCAGCCGAAGAGGACGACTGGGTCCGGGACGAGCAGTCGGCGCCGCCGCCGGTAATTGCTAATTTCGCCGGCACCGGCGTGTTTAATTAAATCATACCGCGGTGCCGAACCGCAGGAACGATCGTCGAACACGACGGGGGTAGGCGCGCGGTGGCAGACAGCTAAAAAAAATATGAAAGAGAGAAAGAAAAATAATAAAAGGTATCGACGTCGCCGTTTCTGGCGCACGTGCGAGTACGAATGTATATACGAGAGAGAGGGGCTGGGGTATCCCTATGTCCCGCTGCTTCTTCGTTTGCGTTCTCTGTTTCTCTCGAGGGTTTCGAACGTGCGGACTGCTGCTGCGACCAGCCGGGTACACACACGAGCAACGATAATACCACGAGTCGACCGGGAAGCACGTTCCCCCGAGTTCCTGCTGGTCAGATATTTCTAATTTTCTTCCTGGTCATTGGCGACCAGGGATGAGCGAGGAAGAGCGAGAGTCCGCGTTCTACACGTGCGACCATGCTCGTCGTCGGTGTCCTCGAGGATTCTTCCGAGGACACTGGGAACCCGAAGGTCGCTGGTTAGGCTCCTCGCCAATCGCCGCGTTATTCAGCAGGATCTCTGAGTGTACCGGGCAATTCCCTTTATCGCGATCCTTTCTAATATCTTGGACCGACCCTAAGCCGCTTCGAGGGGTAGAAAGAATAAGCTGATCGGTTATAGAGAATCGGAGATGAGGTAATTGAGATCGATTTGCTGAAATGCTGCTTTGATCATTGACCGTGATACTTGATACTGTTGAGAGATAATATTCGATGTAGCATTTGTTACAGCATGGTTCTTGGTACTTACTAGATGGTGGTTGTGAACTCTGCTGGATACTCTCTGGTTCTTTACCAAACTATTAGAGATATCTAGATATATATTTCTAGGCACCCTAGGTATTGCTGTTATCATTATTAATCGATGCAATAAATGAACTTCTCACATAATTTTCTCATACTCTATACATGAATCACGAGATTGTAAATGTATGAGTAAATGTATGAGTAGCGCAACATCTTTCCTGATGTTCACAGGAATTTGCCAGGAAGTGAAATTGCTCGTGGACGGTACTCTTCCTGCTGGAATTCCTCGAGGCTCCGATTACCCTTGGTTTCGGCGGGTCGGGAAGACGAGCGGGTCCCGTGAACCCGGTGGCTCGGCACGAACAGGTGTCGCCGGCACAAATTTCGTCCGTAGGACAACGGGCCGGACCGTGGCTCTTGTTCATGCTAATGAGATGCACCGATAACATCCTGTCCTCGTTAGGCGACTCGAGGGAAAGACACCGACCGGTCTTTTTGATTTCCGGGCCACGGGTTGCAACGGGGGGAGCAGGTCGGAAAAGTGTGGTAACCCCGTCACGGCCCCTTTCCCCCCTACTACGAGTTTGACCTGGCGTTTTCGTATTCCACGAGGCTACTCGCTATCGCGGCCCCAGATTTAGGGGTCGGAAAGATCGTAGGGAACTGTCTCGGATCGGCGTAACCGGTTCCGGGGCAGTAGTTCCACGCACGTACCATTCTCTCTCTCGCTCTATCTACCTTTGCCTTCGTCTCTCTCTTGCTCGTTTATCCCGGGGTCGATCAGAATCTCCTCGCGGGCCAACTTTCGTTGATAATGGCAGTCGATCGAAGCTGATCGCGTGCAAACATGCGATGACGCGTCGAGGTACGATCTGCTGCGATGCGTTCTTGTCACGCCTTCTCGAACAAATTACATAATTATGGTGAGGGATGAACCGACGCTATTAATGATAGTAATGAAGCCTGGATAAAGAATCGTGTTAATCGTCCGCCGCGGGGTATAATGCGCTATCTTCCTCGAATCCAGCTTTCCCGGGCTCCGCTGCTTCAGCGAAATGCTGTAGGGGTGCAATCGATTAGGGTGGAAGACGGAGAGTAAACTATTTATTCTTGTACCTAATACTTGATACAATCAATCTATGGGTCTTTGTTAATTTACTGCGTGTGATTTTGTACAAGGTTCAACAGAGTGGAACAATTCGAGGAATTTGAAACGAGTCCACCGTTTAAATATTCTACTTGTTTTGCAAGTTTTGTTTAACGCAGTGTACACAATTCTGTCTATTCAACAGTGACGTGTCTCACTCAAAAAATATTTACACGGTTCAAATTCTGTTTCCTGTTCCAGGACGTAAAAAGACGAGTTCTGCCAGCACGATCGCTACATCGCTCGATTTGAAAATTCGTCCGAGTGTCGTTATTTCGCATAATTCGAGACGTGTCGCATCCCGAAGGCCGTGAACGTTTCCTCGTTCGCCAGGTCGAGAAATAAAAGTGGGTATAAGAGGAAGTCTCGCTGGAACCGGTCCGGATTTTATTTCGTGCGCGTTTGTCTTCCGCTCGGATTACGCTCGCGGCCATAAGCGGAAGATAAGATACGTCCAGGATACCTACGCGTAAGGACCTCGTGACATATGGCGGGCGTACCAGCTCGGCTCTCCCTCCCCCCTCTCTGTTCCTCTCTTCCCTCTTCGATTCTGCTCATTGGTTTCCTCTTGATTCTCTATCTCTGTTTCTCCTTCGCTTCTCCTCTTTGTGGCCTCCTCGCTTTCTGTTCCTCTTCCTCACTTTACTCTCGATCTCTCGCATGCTCTTTCACTTTCACGTGCAGCCAAAATTGGTTCTACTCTTCCCGGGTTTTTACTTCTTTCATTGTTACTGGAACCTTCTGTTTCACATTCATACAGGAGATCATATATAAATTCTACTCTTTCTGGGTTTCCACTTCTCTCGCTTTTATTCAGATCTTCTGTCTCACATTTATACAGCAGGCAAAATAAATTCAGCTCTTTCTGGGTTTCAGCTTTCCTTGCTTTTATTGAAATCTTCTGTCTTACATTCATACAGGTAGAAGACACAATTGGTACTACTCTTTATGGATTTCTACTTCTCTCTTTTGAAGGAGAAGGAGATTTCTACATAAGAAAGGCGAGATTCACTCTTTCTCTCACTCGCTCTTACTCATTCTTATTCTTCTTCTCTTTGTTAAACTTAAATCTTCTCTTCCACTATTACACAAGGGATAAAATCGTTTGTTCTCTTTCTGGCATCTCTGTCTCACTCCTTTGTCTCTGTTTCTCTCCAAACTGCTCTTTCATTCTCATGCGAGAGACAAAATAAGTTCCTCACACGTTTCCTCAAACCCCTTTCCTCTCAAATGTCTACTCTCACCTTGACGCAGGTGGTAAAATCGCTTCTCTTTCTGGCCACCTCGTTTCGTCTCTCTCTTCCATCACCTCAGCCTCCTCTCAATTTCTATCTTTCTCTCTCTCTGATGATCACCGATGAACGTTCGGCCGGTCTCTCGGTTCGGGGATCTCGTCCCATCTGGGCCCGAGCTGCTGCGATCGGAAGGAAGTTCACGCTGATACGTCGATTCCTTTCAGGAAGGATGCTCCACGTCGGAAGGGCAACGTTGATCACTGAGCCGAACGCACCGGTCGATTAATCGTCCAGCAGATTTAATCGATCAGATTCACTGTTTCCAGGATGTTCCACGCGCCTCGTGTTTCCTCCTATCGTTCACTTCTTTCGCGCCGATCGGCCCGTTTCCGTCTCCACTCGTTTATTACACGCACCACTCGCCCTGGAAATCCACTCGGCTGCTCTCGGAAGCTACGATTAACGGCCGAGAAAGTAGACTGTCGTAAACATCCTGTGTCCGCCATCTTCAGCACACTGTATTTTCTGTTTTTACGCCATCATCGATCCGCAGCATGCATTTATCGAACGTAAGGTGAGCGATTTTTTTATCGACCGGGGCGGAGGAGGGGGGCTGGTTTTTTAGTTGGCACGTTCAGGTGTTACGAGTTGCAAGTATGTATTAGCGGTGCTCTTCTTAGTGATATTATTCTTTAGTCTTAATATTAATAATTTTATTTTTTATTCTTAGTGCTCTTATCAGAAAACGTATGTATTCTGAAATGTACCCACACCATTCTTCTTTGTTCCATAAAATTGAAAGCGAGCACCATCAGGTACATACTTGCAAACAAAATATGTTAAAAAATGAATAAACCAAACTTCAAAGTAAAATACCAGCACAATTCCAATTTGCTTTAACGTTTATGCAAAAATTGCTAAACATTCTTTGCAAAACCTATTCAAGCTGCATTATATCCGGTTCGAATAACCGCCTGAGAGTATCAGTGTTTCGTTCCCGCAAAACGCAATTCGCCGTAGAAGCGAAAACAGCTTAGAAAAATTCGTCTGGTCGACGTGGAAGCACAGTGCTCGTTCCACAGCGAGATGGTTGCGTATAGAAAGACGGCGTCGCTTGGAAATCAAATTTCCCGGCGGTGTTATCGCGGCCCACCTAGACAGGTGTGCTTAAAGGACCTGCGCTTTTCCGCGTGGATAGATCCGCAAGCATCCTCGTTTTTCCGGCAGGTGTATCGCGTTCAAATCTGCTTCGGCGGGGAGCGTTCTCCCGGGACCGCTCCGATTTCTCTAGGAAAAATCGAGTCTCGGAACGAATGCGAGTGTTCCCGAGCGGTAACGCGCTTATTCCACCAGAAGCACAGTGGGCCATTTCCGTAAAACAGGCTGGAACTAATCGGAACATGTCTGGGTCCCGAGACGGGTACAAATTTGGCTCATTCTAACCTCAAATTTAAATATAAATATCAAAGTACCCTATGTTAATTTAAAAAAATTTCGATATATTTATTACAGTCTGTTTGAATTGTTATTAATAATTATTATTAACTAGCTAACCCGATAGATGTTGTCCTGTCCAAATTTTAATAAAGTCATCGTTTGAATCATGAGTTATGGTCTTGTGTGTGAGTTTATACAAAAATCTCATAGAAAAAAGCACTCTCAGTTTTTCCCGAATTTTCCATTTTTCTTGGCAACTTTTCCAATGTTTCTTTCCCTAAAAACCTTATTCGGACTATTGCGAACATTTTAAAACAAATATAAGCTAAATTTAATTTTTATTTAAATAGAAGATAGAAGATAGATATTGTCACTCTAAATATGGAAAAATTAAAGTTGGTAAATATCTCTGAAGAACATATTATGAGAGGTAACATTGTATAATTAACTTCCATGAACCCATAGAAGGGTTGAAACAAGCTGACAAGAAGTTTGCAGGAAAATTCGAGGTTCAACGCGTTCGTAGGAGGGTGCATTTGACGGGTTTCGGTAACGCAATAATGACATTATCGTCGAAGTTGTAGCCGACACCTAGCCCCGACCATGTAATTTGTCGGACTCTATCTTCGATCGGCTGGATCGGTAGCTCGTATAGGCGGAGAGGTTATATCTCGGAAGCGAGATGATCGAGATACGGAGGCGAGTACAAGTCTTCTCTTCTCTTTCTCTTTCCGATCTTTTCTGTCCGATGACGAGGCGGCGTCGTTGCCCCAGAAAAATTTTAATGGGATCCTCGAGGGACTCTGTCCGGCCTATTGTACCTTAAACGCGCTGTATCGCGGCTAAAATGCACGGCGAGACGCTCCGAGCGGTTTCGACAGGAAACACTCTACGCTGCGTAACCCACAATCGAAGTAAAAACCTGTGTTTTCTTTGTCTACCTCAAAAGGAACGGCGTAACACGCCGATGGCTTGGCTAAGTCAGCTGATATCAGGTTCTGAAAGCAACAATGCTTTTGATATAGGTCTTGGAACGAAAATTGGGTTTCGAGTTTTTTGAATTCACTTATACAGAAATCAGCTTCATCGCAATTAACAAAAAGATGCACTTTAAATCAGGCACTATCTCTAAGAAAATGGAAGAAGAACGACACACTGCACTAAAACTATAAATTATTATCATTCCCACAATATAAAAATTTCATTTCAATTACCGCAAATGTCTCGAAATAAGCTAGCCAACATTCTAAGAACCGGCAAGAAAAATTGTCTTTTATTTATTTTTGTAATATGGGCAGAGATTGCATAATTCTTCATTGGAAGATATTTCCAGTGAGTAACAGCGGTCCGTGAATATTAATTCCCCAACGAAGGATTCTTCGAGCTGGTTCCATCTTCCCAAGGAATAACTCGAGTATCCCCAGCGGCCGTCCGAAACGCGAGCGATAGCCCGACAAAATAATACCGGGCACCGGTAATTGGAATTCCGGCGTGGACGTACCCCGCGTCAGAAATAATATTTCTTTGTCCGTTGTAATCCGTTACGCGGGCGTTATCTCTTCTTCACCCGTGAGGGGAGAACAGAGCTAGAATCCGTGAGAGATCTGGTTGGAAAGAAACACGAATGGCGCGGAAAATAGAGAGCATACACTACTCAGTGACAGAAGCGCAACATTCAGTTACCTCTGGCTGTAAGTATGTTAAGTTACAGTACTATGTTTTTCCTTTTCAATAACTTCCAAGAAGAAAGAGGAAAAAATTCCTCTAAAAATTGTACCTATAAATTTATTTTAACGCTTAAACATTGATGAGAGAAATATGATTTATTTCGCGATTTAAAGAGATTGGAGCATTCACATTTTGTAAATCCAGTTTGAAATCGTGCAATAATGTGTATTGCCATTCGCGTGGATAATCGCCCACAGTTTCATTTGTAATTTAAATTACAATTCTCTACGCGGTAAATATTACCATAAAAACCAACAAGCAAATACAAATACTTAAACGTTCATTTGCGTTTCATTTCCATTATCGTCTTCACGCAATCGAAACACACGATTCACCAGGAAGACTCATTATCGCGCTCTATTTACAACGATTAAATAAAAACAACTCATAATCGTTCAAACGTTATCAAAAATTATTCCTCCATCCAAAAGTGTTGCACAGTCGTCATAAAACTACGAACATAATCAAACACACATCTTCGAAACGCTCTCGCACTGCCACGAATCCGTGCACTACGTGTTCACCGTTCGAGTTGAATCTCATCCCGCAGAAAGCAAGAAAACAAAACAATAGAAAGTGGCAGGGAGCCGGGCGGCAGGAGCAGGAAACAGACAGAAAGAAGACAAAAGAGAAAGACACAAGGCTGGCGGGTAGCAAAGCAGGAGCGCGTAGGTCGATTGAACGGTGGAGAGAACGAGCGGAACAAAAAGCGCGGCTCTTATTGGCCTTCGTCCGCAATTGGAACGCGATGTGCAACGGGCGACGTGTCTACTCCGGATGAGATAATCACTTAATTACTCTCGATGCTGGTGTGTGCTCGTGTACGCACGCGAGCCCGTTCCCGTGGCGAATAAAACGAAAAAGGGGGAGTTCCAGCGGTTTTCGAGGCTGCACGGAACGTTTCCCTCGTTTCAGTATCGATGTATCGTTTGCATTTCGAGGAAAACCGAGCCGGGTAGGAGTGCGAGGGCGGAGGGGGTGTCGAAAGTACGCTCTTAATAAATACGCGTTGCGTGAGCGTTGATAATAGACACACCCTTGCCTCGAATGGGACACGCGAGCGACCGATGTTTTTTATCAGCGTGAAAGTGGCGGGTATCGGTGTCGCACTCGGCCGGGCACCTACGGGCTCGTTCCTCCAGGGTCCGGGTAATTACGGGTTTCGCGTGTTAATGTCTTTATGGTGGGCCGAACGGACCGGGGGCAACCGGTTTGCCACATGGCGCGCCGATTCCCCAAAAATAAAGACGTTTGGCCCAGGGTTCTCGGGGTGGGGAGACGTCACGCGTCTTTATTAGACAAGGCCCGCAGACCAGCAGCGGTCTGCACGAATCGCCGTGGAATCGACGATCGGAATAATTACACGCTCCGTTTCCCCCTATCGACCGGTTGATCGCGTTCCACGACCGTCCGGTCAATTAATAACCCGGCCCCGGTGTGTTACGTACGCCGATAGACGTTTGATCGGCCACCGCGAATTTAACGCGTTCTCTCTCTCTCCCTCCCACTCTTATATGCCGTCGTTTCGCTTTGGTCCGGACACTTTATCGATGGGCAATCCTGATCGGTGGACTTCTCGGACGTGCGGCCGTTTCGTGTGACTGTCCGACTCACCTGGAACAGAAAGAAATGGTCTGGAGTTAATTAAGTGGGCCCGAAGACGGTAAATTTGGAGATTTTGATCTTCGAGGCGTGGGTGTTTCTGAATGGATGTTAGGGAGAGAGGAACCAGAGGAATAGGTAGTCTTCCAAAATTAAGTACATTGAAAAATTAAACAATCACTAAATTCAATCAAGAATTTCACACGTTAAAAGTATTCATAAAATACCGCCGAAGAATATTTGTTCTGGTCAGATGAATTATTACGAATGCATCATATATTTATCAAGCACTTAAATCTCTATTCTTCACACTTCCTATAAATTGCATTAAGTGATTGGATATGTCGAGTTATAAATAACGGAGTTACTCGGCTAAGACGCGCGAGATCTAGAAAAATGCAATAGATATCGGATGGAAGATAGTGAAAGAATATGTGAAATCCGTGGTAACGATGGGGGAGCTCTAAAGCATCTGTTAGAGGATTATGGCGTGAAAGGAGGAGATTGTGCGAGAGTAAAAGTGCTGGAAGGAAGGGAAAAAGGAAACTAGTTAAATGGTCGACGGTGGTGGAAAACGAGTTACGTAAAACAAGGGATGAGGAAAGAAGTAGGTGGATAAGAGGGAAATGGAGGAGGATGATTTTTAATTAACGAATGTATCGTAGAAATGGAAAAATGTGTGGAGAAGATTATGTAGCTGGTTTCTTTCTTAAAAAGAAAACAAAGAAGTTTACTATTTAAATTATTTTTTAGATAAAAAACTTAAAAATCAGTACACTTTTTTCATCGCAATTTAAAAGAAGCTATCAATCCTTCTAACATCTCAAGACAATTCAGGCCATTTGGTCCACATTAAAAAAATCATTTTTAATGGTTATACGAATACTTTTCACACTGACATTATAATCCTATTTTGATAACCCTTTGTGATATTTCTGTGAAACTTGGTTCACCAAGTGAATTGCCACAGTTCGAAAAATGTAAATCCTTGCTTCCTGACACAAACCCTGAAGAGGAAGCTCAGTGCAGCGCCCAAACATTTCACAAGGAGTTTGACAAGCACCGGATTGGCAGGATTGATGCCCCATTCAGGATTCGCGAGCGGAATCGAGCGTCATAGCGTTGTTCGGTAGGAATCGCGAGCCACCCGGCAGCGATCATGGCAATGGTTGCTGAGTATCGCTTGTTCTCCGAAGAAGACGAAGTTACCCGGCCACTCGGGGTCACTGACTGCGAGATAGACATGGCCCGGAGCCACGTGACAACTAAACACGGCCTCTCGTGTTGACTTGTGTGCCCAACTCTCACACGCTCCTATCAAGCGTGGCTTGCGAACAGCCCGCAGACTGCGGTGAATTAACTAACGTTCCCTCTAATATTCCAGCCTGCGAGCTACCGGGAACTTTCGAGTACTCGTTAGGAACTATGGCAGCCACGTCATGCCCGAACGACGATTCTCTGACGTGAGGGAGAATCTCTTAAAGCACGACGGACGGCCGCGACTAGCTTCCTCGCGGACGTGGCCGAACAAAAGAACCGGCTTCATCGAACTTCCGAGGTTTAGAAACTGGATAATGGCTGCCGCTCCATTCCGAACGCTAATTAACGATAGAAGAACACGGGGTTAGGACCCTGTTTGCGCTTCGCGATGTGCCGTCATCCTTCAATTTTAGGATCTTTTATATACTATTTCCAAGGAACCCGTAATTGTTGAATAAATTACATCAATATTTCTATAAAATCTCGCCAAATCAACCATTACTGCACACCACACTGCTTCATGATACACAATCATCCGCTAATATCAGAATTCTGAAAAAGTTGAGATTAGTATTTTCTCAAATGGAGCGTTCTTTCTCGCACACTGTTCGAATTTAAATCAAAAGCACAGCTTTGGTTCCCACTATAATTATTGTAGGATATCAGGAAAAAGGAACCGTTGGTGGTAGCTGATCAGCTAACGCGCGCACCCACAGAACCCTCTGACTCCTTCTAATCTCCGTACGTATTTGGTCCGGTGAGGGAGTGGTGAAGTCTGATCTCACATTTTTCTCGTCCAATAGGATTGCGCAGTCTACTTCAAAATATTGGTATCAACGGTTCGGTAGCATTCGAAGCAGCAAGGAGAATCGCGGGAGAACGATGGGTTTAGCGGAGCCTGGGATTAGAGTTGCGAAGTTATCGGGGCGCGAACAAGTTCCTTTTTCTCTCCCTGATAAGGAGCTTTCTCCGTGAGCCAGCCTCGGTCTATCGAGCAGGCATACGTTCACATTTTTTCCCGTCTTTGTCGAACGATTGGCTCGAATAATGCCGTGGGACTCGTCGCCGTTACCAGATCTGGGCTCTCGTCGAAATCCGGGACGACGACGACGACCGGCTGAAAATCGCAAAGGAATAACTCGATTAATCGCTCGTCCCCGGTTATGCCTGAACGAACTTTTCCGCGCCTGTTATTCCCAAGGAAATATCCCCTGGTACATAGTTCCCTCTGGTCGGGGAAGCGGCGACAGATCCGGGAGAGAAAAAGAAAGTCCCAGGACAAAGCCTGCCGGAAAGGACAGGAGGCTTTCTCTCTTCTCGCTCTTACTCTCACGTTCCTTGTGCATCTTTAAATCTGCCGTCGCGTCCCGTCGACCATGAAAGGATCCCTCATTGGCAAAGACCGCTCCGCAGACCGATACAACGTCTCTCTGTTGTGTCTTCCTCGAGATCTTCTGTTTTTACTTCCTCCTAGGCGACGCCAGCCAGTTTCTCTCCTTTGACGAGCCGGTCGAATGTCTTCGCTCCGCTGTGTATCGGCTACGTTTCCTCGATTCCAGATCACCGAATGGAGTTGTTCCCCTCGTAACGAAGAAAAGATACACCGCGTTGGCCAGGTGGAAAGCAGTTCGCTTTTCCCGTCCAGGGAACGGGAGAAGCCCGATTGGAAATAACCACGCTTCTCTAAATACTCAAGTGACATCCGACCGATTGTGATGAAACACGGGAACCAGTTCTTACAGGAATATTCCAGCTGTATTTTCTTCGCAGCGATCGTCTCGCATCGCTCGAGCGAAAACTACCCTATGAGGAACGTGTTTGCTTCTGTACCTTGTAGACTGCTCAGTTTAGATATTGCTTCGCGTGTGTTGCGGTTGAACGTTTTTAAGATACAGGCAAACGTTTGCAGGATAAAAATGAACGACCTACAGTCCTAGCAGAATTTATTTCTGCTTGTGTGGTGCTTATTTAAGTGCATCGGCTGATTCACTAGAAACGTCTAAAGGTCATTTGAAGGTCACAGTATACCACAGTTTTGACCTACTACACTATGAAGATAAAAATATATGACCCGTTAAAAAGATCAAAGATGACCTTTAACATGAATTTTCGCTTCATTATAATTAAATAGATTATAACAAAAGTAATTTAACAAAAAGATTACCTTTTAGGCTCGTACGTTAGAAGGATGAGGAAAGGAAGGCTAAGTGGCTCCTGTTTCTGACGGCAGATGCAAACAATTTTTATTGCGCATAAAGATCCACAGCCGAAGGAATTTGCGTGCGAAAAGGAACGTCCGAAACTCTACGATGCCGAGTCAACGCGGTCGGTTCGTTCCCGGGCGTTTTTAAGCAGCCACTTTACTTTTAATCCGCATTACAGGCCAGCCAACCGAGTCGAAACTTTCCGGCGAAATTTCCGCCGCGAATTACACGTCGCTGCGTTCGATTTTACCATCGTTCTTCGTTCGAGGAAAAGTTCGAGGCTCCGCGCGGCGCGCGGAAAGCGTCGAGGATTTTCTCCGAGCAGTGCTGTTCCTCTATTTTTCTTTTCGTTTCTTCCTTGCCGCCCGCTACTCGCCAGCCTCCCGGTTACAGACTATTTCATCACGTCGTCGAAATAAATCAAGATATTATTCTTGAGTTGCCCGAATGTGCGTCCACGTTTCGGAACTGTATTTCTCTATAAATAACGCCCGCGACGTTTTCATCACAATGGGAAAGTTCGCGCCGCTTTGTTGGCAACGAACCGGCGATTTCGCCGCTATTACCTTTTTTGGCGGACGCTTCTGATGTAGAGGACAAGGAACATGGTAGTCACTCACTTTTCCCTCTTCGTTCCTGAATTTTTCTATCGACTTTTTCTTCCCAACATTTTTTAAAAATATTTCTACTGTTATTATTTAATCACCATTTTTGTCAATTTAAAATTTTTAATCGATTTTGCTAGCTTGTGTAGTGAGGAGTGTGTGTTCAAGTGCTTCAGAGATCACTATGCGCATCCATAAAAAACTGGTGGCCGAAGGACCACGCGTGTCATCAATTCTCATTGCAATTAGCAAGAAGCATTTATATCTCGCGGTGCAAAGTTTTTTACCCCGACAAAACAGTTACAGTACTTCAGGAAATGTCTACGAACCAATCCCGGACTCGCACAGGTCCTTCGTCAGGGTAAATTCGCAGGACTCGCGGACGAGTCGATAGCTACTCGGCCCGGAAACTGCGCGGATCAGTGGGCCAAACATTAATCCCATTGTCTTGGTCCTCGGGGAACGCTTCTCTGCGTCTCGTCGCGCGAAGTGTCAGGTGTTGGCTCCTTGTACGCGAGCTATTACACAGATCGCCTTGAACCTCGAGGAAATTAAGTGGAAACGTTGACGAGGAGTCAAGACATGCTGATGGTCCGACTTGCTACACGTTATTGATAGTCCTGCTATCAATTCCGTGACGTTCCTTCTGCTACGTCTCCACATACTTCAAAAATAAAATATATCCTCTTAAGAAGAATTCAACAACTGTATATTAAAAATGTCAATCGGCTTTTCAAATAAATTAGACGATAAAAAAGGAAGAGATCTTTGAACTCCCATAATTTTTCTTCAATTGAACCACTTGTCTAACAAACTTGATAAAAAGCAGAAATGCTGCCAAAAGATTTGTCCTGCTTCGATTTCGGAACGTACAATCAAGAAATCCTTTTTTCGCTCGAGCGGAGGGTCGAAGAAAGAAAATAAAAATTACTGCCATTCTTGGTTCAGAAGAAAATATTTTAAACACGAATGAACAGCAGGTTCCCCTCATTTTCCTGGACCGAAGAGCTCGTTCGTTGGCCATTGTTGTTCCGCGTTGCACGCTCGAGGAATGCGAACGCGGCCCTAATATCCAGGGAGGACGTACTCCTCCGAGGCTAGTCCTTCAGAGCCTGGACGTACTACGTTCTTTCGTAGCGGCTGTCCATGGTGCAACGCGCGCGTATATTCACCGTGATGCGCGCGTACGTCTTCGTTCCACGGAAAAGAAGACCCGCGCGCCATTCTCGCCAGTCACCTTCGAAGGAAGACAATGGGATTAATGTTCGCTCCGCGCCTCCCGTGTCCGTCTGCCCGTCCGAGAGTTTCGCCGGAGCCCCTGTCCGCAGAAGGGTCGTACACTTGCATCGTTTGTTCTCAACTTTGTCCCTTGGACTCGACTTTCGTCCGGCAGACGAGTGAAACGTGTTTTCGATCCTTCCCGAACCGTATATACAAATATGCGTCTTCTGTGGATAGGTAACTACTACAAAATTAGGATTTAAATGAAACGTTTGTACCCCTGGATCAAAATGGATTCAAGAAATAGAAACTTGTGTTTGATCCGTTTCCACTTTGTTATTTGCAGAGCTACATAATCATTAAGACAGCACTGTGAAAATTCCAAGGTTAGCCTAAAATATTATGCCTCAGTCTAGAAATTCCCCTTAACTCGCCGAGATGATTCCCAAATCCATTTACCTCCGAAACTTCCCAGACGAAATCTTAGACCAGACCCGAAGTACCGTACTCTAATCCGTCACTGGTGAAACTGCGGCGCTGGAGCACGAACACCGACAATTAGGGATGAAACTGATGGTGGAAATCGAAACAAATGATACACGTCGGTTTTATACGCTTTTAGCACGATCTGATACCCGAGAAAACCTGTATAATTCTTCTTTTTGTCGTTCACTCTGCAGAGAGAAAAATTAACTTTGATGTCAGGGGATGAAAAACGGAGGATGAAAGTTAGCCAACAATTTATTAATTTTTGTATCGTTCGTGCACAAAAAATCAAAGTCGACCAATTCCGAACTTAACAATAAGTAGAAATTAGTTTGTGATATCAATTTTGCAATTTATAAAATTTTCCTCAACCTTTCGATCCGATCCTGGATCATCTTCGAGAGAAGTTTTGCGTCTGAAAAATACTGAACGTTGTACTATGTGTTTCGCAAGATCAATAATAACTATAAAATAATTTTTCACCTTACTTGCTATGTGTAAATTATCAACGATTATGTGAGCGTTGGGTGAGAACCAGTACAAAAACAAAGGAACGACGTATATTAACGAAATAGTGAATCAGACAACAATAAGTGCACATCCAAAATCGCACGTCTACGGGGTGAGTCGCAAAGGTGTTTGCCACCCCTAATGCATTTCGCAACAATTTGCAGCGCAGCCTGTCCAACTTTTTTTCCTCCTCGGTGGCCCGTGAGGCACAGTTTTCGTCGCGGAACGGCGGGTCTAGAAACGAATAGGTTGCGTGGTGGTTCTTAGGGATGGTTCTCGGGGGTAGTTCGTTGAGGAACGACCGCAGCCTCTGGGCCGTGGTTCGTATTTTCACGGGCGACGGGGTTCTAAGTTCGCTCACGAAGAATAGGGGTGTCTGGCCGGCTCACCCCGCAGAAAATACTGTCGGCGCAAACCGAGGCTCCGTCTTTTCCCTCCCTTATATATGTATGAGGGCTACGCGGTCTCTGCCCCTCTCTCTGCCCTTCCCCTTTCCTGCCCGCCTGCCCCGCACCGCTAAGCAAACTTCTACGTTATTCATACACTGTGGATGAACGATGAGTATCTGTCCGACGTGTCCACTTCTGGACCGGTCTTCTCTGTCCATCGCTGGACCCCGTCGCGACGTAACTTCGCGAAAACTCGAGCAGGCACCCTTCAAGTCTACGAGGCTGCAACTTGGCAAAGACACGCGTTTAATCCCTGTCCGCGGATCGATCGCGAGCTTCCGGGGACCAAGTTCGAACCGTTCGACGAACTCTCACAACAGCAATCTTCCATTCACTGGAACATGCTGCGTCGTTTTATTCAATAGCAGCGTTTAAGAGTTGATCATCCTGATCAGACCATCTAGAAATGGTAGCCATATTTCGGAAATTTTGTACGTTCAAATCGGATATTTGATTAAAAATTTTTTATTCAGAATACCTTTTAATCTAACATTATTATTTCATTGAGAGAGCATACTGAAGAAACTCTGCAAATACTACATTAATTCTATGGTACAATTGTGCTAAGTGGACACTACAAGAGAAAAACTGAGAAAGTAATAATGGCCAACGAAATGGGAAACTAGGTAGGGAAGTTCATAAATAATTGTGATTAAAGCAGTCGGTGGGTGGGTGGACTGAAATACAAGAATTTTAAAGATCCATAAACACCATGATGTAGCTGCGCGTTGAAGTATACGTTTAGGAGCAGTGAAGATTAAAATCTTGTATCGCTGGCGTGTAAATTCCGTGAATTGGGTGTTCCTTATCGAATCGCGTGACGCTCGTTGAGCGAGCAGGCCACGGCGACGCGTCCATCCGAGCGAAAGCAGAGGAAGGAGAAGGAACGAGGGAGAGAAAAAAAAGAGGTAAATTTCAAACTCGAAAGGTAGTGCTCGCAAGGGTGATCTAATCTAGATCATTGCTCTCTTCATGGTCGGAAAGCATGGTTTTTGCTTGCCGCATTCCATCCACTCTCGGTGTGCAGTGAAGGGTTGCGCGCGGATTGATGAATCAACGAAGGCAAACAGATTGGTCAATCGGCGGAGTAAGCTGATCGATCGATGGGTCCGAGGAGGATGTCGGATTGTGGGAAGGGAGAAAGAGCTCGAGGCGGGCCAGCTGCGGAAAAAGCTGGAACACTTCCCTTACAATTGGCTGGATCGGAGGAAGAGAAAGTGCTATTCTGGATAAGCAAGAACCACGTGTGTTACAGTTAGCCGCAAAAGTGCATTAGCACCGGACCGTCTGGACAGGTTCACGGAAGTAACGGGTCGTGATAACGTTTCCGAAGGGACGCGAAAGTTACGGTAAACCCATTGCCCGGTACATCCGAGTGGAATGGTCAGTCGCGACGGGGGAGTGAACGTTGCGCCGACGAAACGGTTGCGATTCGTGAGAAAGTTGCCCGTTCAACCAGGGCCAGCTACATTTATTTTTCACCTCGAAATGGTCCCTCTGACTGCCGCTTAACTAGGATCCCGGGCCAGCAAGGTTCATCGTGACCTTCGAAGTCGATTGGCCCTGCCCACATTATTAATCATTTCGCTCTTTTATGGCCACTCTTAGAACACACGAAACAATCAAGAGAATAGAAACTATTTAATACATCGAAGGCAAATGGCAGCAGTTTCTGGATCGATTCTACAGCAATATGGTCCCTCTTGTTTTTAGAGTTTATCGATTTAGGGTCAACACTGATCTGACGGAGACCCGAGGGCCATATGTTGCATTTTCTTAGAGTAGATCAAGCTCTTAGATCTTTCCCTAAATTTTGATAGTGTTATATTTCAAAGGATAAATTAAATTGAGTGTGCCCTATAGGACGCAGTCCTGGCTTGGTTGAAATTTGGAGCCACCACGCCCACGTATAACATCCCACTATGTATATGTAGAAAGATGAGAATAAAGCTGGTAGGGTTATGCAAGTCCAAAATAAATTCTGTTCAGCCTCAGAAGCAACACAATACTCTTTCTAATGTCTATTTTGAATGGATATGTCGACTGTTTAACATTAGATTAGCTACATTTTTGATTTCGAGGATTCTGTGCTTCAGGAACGGACGTTCCGATTTTTCCGCCTCTTCAGCCAGAATGCTCCCACGAACACATGCCGCAGACTCTGTACTCTACAGTCTAGACTCTGGACGACAACCAGCAGGAAATAGAGACAATCGTAGCCGCGTACGCGTTTCCGCGATAAAAGAGGACACCGCGCATGCAGAAGCCAAATGCCTGCAGCGTACACGAGGGGGATGAGCGAAAGGGCAAAAGTTGAAGAAGAAAGAAGAAACGGCGGTTGTGGATAAGCAGAGAGCAATGCTGCTACCGGACAGAGTGAATTATGGGACAATTAGTTCCGGCAGATATATAAGCCTCAGACACAGAACCAGTCTTCTTCCCTCCTTGCCTCGTCGTCTGCTCGGTCGGGGTCGCTAGAGGGGAGGTTTCCAGCCTGAACGGGGTATTCTAGTCTAGAACTCTGACGAAATCGATTTTCCAAGCTTCTATCGAACAATGGACTTTAAAAAAACGTGCCCCTGGAAGCGTTTCTCTAAATCTCCAAAATTGACGACACCATAGTTACTTGAACAACAGTTGAGTAACCTTTCATGTAACCATGTTTGTCGAATTGGGAGTATAGTATCTCAAGATCTACTCGACCGATTGTCTTCAAACTTACTGCATACCTTTAGCATACCCGCCGCTATAGTTGAAGCAATTTTCTGTTTTTTTAACGACTTACGAAAGTCTAACGAAAGAAAAAAAGTACTCTACTACATAGTAGATGATACAATTTTTGAAATATTGCCATTCTTTCACAGATTTTTTTTATGTTTTAATTATGACACTGACTGTAGATGTAAGTACACTGAATCTGCACATTAAGCTTGAAGTCAATTGATCGAACCGGTCTTATTATAATCAATTTTAATATTCCTCGAAAGTCTAAGAGCAAGATATTGATAACCAAGTTGATGACTCATGCACTCTGTTCCTCATGTCTACTCAATTGTCACCAACAAAATTATCCCCAGTCCCCGGTTTTTTCGAGCATGACATTCTCCGGATTTCACTCAATTCTCCCGAATTTCCCGACTTCAATTTTTTTCGGCCGCTCTCTCGTTCGGTATGCACAGCAACGACGCGCAGCACGAATCGAATTCGTTTGCGGCTGAATCTTGCGGTAGCCGGCCGAGAATCAGGTCGTGTAAATATAGTGGCCGTCATTTAACGAGTTACGCACACCGCCTCTGTGTTCAACATCAGCATCAAACCACCCTCCCAGTGTCTAAGGAAACGTTGCCTTTGCACGACTGAAATCATGCGTCGAACCCGATCAAGCGATTGTTTACTTTATTTCGCGTCTAATGGAATGCTATTAGCGATGCCTCGACTAGGGGAATCTCTTGGATTCCTACTGTCAGAAATCCTCCCCGATTCTTGACTTCGCGAAGCAGTGTGGCGAAAGAATAATGAACGGGCTTACACAGGTTTATAGGATCTATTTCTGATTCGCTATCATATTTATGAAAGTGAAAACAAAATGTCTATAATTTTTTCAATTCGAATTTTCTGCACATGCGACAAAAATTAATAAAGTTCCACAAGATACATTGAAATTCGAAGATTTGACAAACATTGTTCTTTTCAACTTATTAAGACTTTAAGTGTTTTCTTTGATCTCGATCGTCAATTTTAAATAAGTAGATTGATATTTACGGCGCACAGGTTCGATCCTATGTTAACATAGGATCTATTTATTTAAAATTGGCGATCGACATCAAAGAGAACAGTTATTATAGATGGCGAAACGGTTACTCAGGGCGGAAGTTTTTATGCGTCATTGTTAAGACAGTTCAGCTTCGAATACACAAAATTCCTCAAGGAATGGTCTAGCACAAAATCATCAGTCACTAAGATAAGTAACCGTAAATTGTAAAACATAACATATTTATTAAGATTTTGTATAAAAAAATGAAAGTCTCCTAGTAAGCCAATAATTATACTATAGTCCTTTCTCATCTGTAACAAATGTTTGCCACAGAAATTGGAAGAGTGAATTTACCGTCACCCGGTATAATCGTGCAAAGAACCCGAAATACCGCAAAAACTGCATTCATATCTGTCGGGTCTGGAGATCCCCGGCACGCAAACTAATAAGAGAAAGAGCATTCTCTCCTATAGCTCGTTAATAGGACGCACCTCCGCTTCGGGGTGGCACCGGGACCCCTGATTAATGGCCGTGCTAATCAAATAAACAATCCGACATCTGTCGACCGAATGTGTTACCAAGCTGCGGGTATATATCCCCCACCCCTGGAACTTCTATCTTTCTCTCTCCCTATACGATCGAGGCGAAAGAAACCATGGTTTGAATGGTTTGTGTTTTGGTTCCCTTCCCATTGGTAGGTTCTATTCGTCGCGATTGGTCGTTGGCGTTGTGGGTTAGAGGTCCGGGCCAGAAACAGCAGACGGAAGCGAAGAAAGAAGCCGGTAGGCCGTGCGGAACCGCGAAGAAAAACACGCGGCCGGTTCCCTGAGTGGCAATTAGAAGGATTAATGATTCCGTTTCGGTGGATGACCGTTCTGTTCGACGTCTCCCACCGGCGGCGTTTGTCATCCCACAATGGTGTACATACACGTAGCCAGTAGAGAACAAATATTGTTGCGATTAGATGAGACTCGTGTACAGGTTCTCGTCGTGCCGCTGCGACTCGCTACCGTTCATAAATCAACGCTCCTTCCGGTTAAGTTAGCGCGGTGACGCTACGCATTCCGACCGTGACTTTATGTTCTCCCTTTTGCGAGACAAAATTGAAATTTAGAACGATTTCTACGAGACCCGAGAATCTCTCGTTCCTAGAATTTCTTTCTGTTATTTCTTAAACGTTTTTCATTAATGGACTATCCGTGAACCTACGTATGCACTGGATATTCTAGTTTTGGTATCATTTCCTGTCACAGTGAAGAAGTGCAGCTCTGTGTTTTGGCATTGCAAACGAAGCAGGGGATCCAGGATGATCCGGGGAGGACGACTCGTGAATCAGTCGCGTCGTGTGTATTTTTCCGGGAGCTTTCGAATTTTTATCGGGTAGGAATTGGATCGCGTTTGCCGTGCAGATTGGATCGTGAATCACCCATTCACCTGGCGATTGAGTTATCCGAGTGGGCGATAGGTTCCCGGAGCCCGTGTGCTTGCCGTCTGACGTCTCGAGGAACGACGGGGCTGCCTATACCGATTATCTCGTTCCCCGGCCCACGGAACCACTGGAAAAGCTGAAAATTATCGTTCGCCGGGATTGTCGCGGCAGCCTATCATCCTGTCCCATCGCGTTCGTCGTTGACATGGTTTACAATTGGTGATAACGCGTAGACGCGATAACGGGGCGTTCGCCTCGACGCCGATATGCGGAGCAATACGGCGCGGTGCTGAGCGAGGAGCGGCGCCGAGTCGACGAGCCATCCTCGAGACGTCAAGGCTCGTCGTCCCATACCTCCTGGCGGAACGACGAGGCGTTAAACGAACAGAGCATTGATTTATGTCCCGGCCCGTGGCAAGATGCGCCACGCGATTCGCGAGAGAAACGTGCGAGCTTTGCCTGACCGTGACGCGGATAGACGCCGCGAGATATACTATAATACCCTGCGGATGGCAACGCGACAGCGACGATACCTTCGATCGTTTAATCCGCCGTGAGAAACCTGAAGAATTCCCGCTACCGCGTCGCTTCTCTGCACGATCGCTGACAAACTACTCATACAAACTCTGCAACATTTATGTACCACTTAATTAAAATAGAAACTGTGGATTTTATCCATTTAGAAGAATATTAAGGAGATCAAATTGAACACATGTGTCACGACTGTTGTGGGCGGGAATAACATTCTATTTAATTTGTTCTGACAAGAACTATTAACATTACTAAAGTGTTCACTTTACTCTCAAACGATGAACTTTCCTCAGAGAACTAAGAGTTGTCGTTATGATTAGTAAATGGCTTAGGTTACTTAGATAACGTATTGAAAATGTAAGTATATCTACATAAGGAGAAAGGCATGTATAATACATTTATCTTTTCTTTGTCGAGGAGACACCATCCTCTTCTCGTTTCTTCCTACAAAAATGTTTTTTGCCAGTACACGATCCTCCAACCAGAAAGAGACTTTATCACAGATGTGGCAGATACGAAGGCGAGTGTAATCGTCAGCCAGTTGTCGGATAATCGTCGGATTGACGAGTGTAAAGTCGCCGGAACCGTCGCGGCTCAGCAAAGAGGAAGAAAATGTCCGCTCGTCGTGCGCGGGTCGTAAACGTGGCCATTTTCACGGTTTCCGACAAACCGTATCGGGACGTCTCTGTTAGAAGGAGAGACTTGCTTTCCGTGGAAAGCTTGGCAGCTCTCGGGCGTCGTGACGCGAGACGTCTCAGTTCGCGACGATGTTCCCGGAACGAAATTACCGCGAGGCACGTTCCTCTCTCCGCGACGTTCGCCGCGCTCAAAGTAGATTTATGAACGCCGAGATCAGCGCGAAACGATGTATGGGTAATCTCGAGAGCTGTTGCAAACTCGTTCGAGAGTGAATACTCGCCGCGTTTTCCCAGAGAAAACTTGCCCGTTTTATCCTCGGCGGCGTTCAAACGGATCGCGCGACTTTTTCTAACGCACGCGAGAAAGATTTTCCGAGAGGAACTTTCTCCGCGGTCACTTCACGCCTAATCGATCACTTTAACCGTCGACCAGTCACCTAGCGTCTTAGCCATGATTATAAGCTGCTGCAAACAATTTCTTACACACGCATCTGTTAATTTTTACTGGAAGTCAATTGAGCCTATTCAGTTTGCCATACACACAGGATATACGTACACTGGTTTATAAGTAATTTTGTAAATGATATTTAACTCATCTGGAATGTTGATAATCTGGCTATTCTCTGATTCCTGGGACTACTTAATCAAGATTTTAAACTAGCTGTTCAGTCATTTCTCACTAAAGCATCTTCCTAAAACTAATTGTAAAAAATTAATTGTAAATTCAGTGTTAATAATAACGTCCACGAAGTTCAGTTTCGTGCGACCCCGTCCAAGCCGGAGGTGTCGGCGACCATTCTCGCGGAGTCGCGACACAGTGAATTCGATTCTGCATTCTGTGCCCGCGATAAGATCGTTGGAACAGTTATCGAAGAGTCGCGTTATCGAGGCAACATTTCCCAGAAAGTGACACGAGTCGCTTTTAATCCGGGTCCGGTGACTACTGATTTACTGCACGCAGTCAGTAAATCACCGGAGTCAGAGGCAACATAGCTGCGATTTCACCGATTCCAATGCCCTCGAAGAGAGGGAAAGAGAGAGAGAGAGAGAGATATAAAGGGGGAGAGAAAGAGGGGAGTGCTGTGGAACGTCGCGATCTCCGCGGAAGATCGATGACGATACGTGGAAACGAGAAGACGACTGGTTACACGGCTGTCCAGCTGTCGCGGCCATGTCAGAGTTAGTTACAGACATGTTCGGAACGATTGCCTCGAATAACTTCTCGTTACATGCGTTCCCGTCCAACTTTTTTAGCACAATATTGCTGTTTACTCCGGGACCGGTCAGCTTCGGACTTCGAGCAGGCTGGCCGATCGATCTTCGACGATCATCGTGTCGTGTAGCGAAGATTTTTCTGCCAGCCACGCGTTCCTTCTCTCAGAAAGAGATAGAGGGAGAGAGAGGGAATATAATCGTTGGGCTATTTCGGAGGCTGGCAAATCCTCGTGGTGTCGCGCGTGGTGAACGCGAGCACGCGGCTCTCCTAAACGTGTCGTACAATTTAGTAATGAACGTTGTAACAGCCGGTCCGGCGCGTTACTATTTGCGTGGGCGCCACGGGATCGACGACAGTCGCCGGGGAATCAGGAATAATGTATTACCGTTGTTCCCGGCGACGGGCCGATTTGTAAACGTATCCGCTGCCGGAGTGTCAGCTGGACGATCTATTAAGTAATAGCGTGTCCGGGAACGCGATAACAGCACGCTTCTTTTCACTCCTACTGGCTGGCCCGATCGAACACGATAGGCGTGGAGATTTCCTATCGGAGCGTTCTACTTATTGAAAGGTACTAGAAAGTATCAACGGTGAATTCCAGAATAAAATGTAGAAATTGTCCATACAAGTCCTATAGATAAATAGAACTTTTAATGAGGTAGTACATCAAGAACAGAACAGCTATAAACTTAACCAAAACTTAATTCTATCATAAACATAGAAATATCTAAACCAATATCCATGAATCACAGTGCCGAAAATTTCCAAATCATTCGAACAGCCTCATCAGAATCCCACTATACATCCCTAGACCCCCACCCTCATTTACCCAAGACACATCACCCAGAGACTCCCATTCCCCATGTCAAGTTATTTTTACCTCGCACAACATCGTCTCCGACAAATTAATAACAACAATCGTTCCTCTGATTCTCCTCCTATCCGAAACGTCCCGAGATTCGTTAGAGTGTCTCATCGCACAACAACGGAGCATCGTTCGCGTTCGGCGGAGCTCGCGAGCCGGCTCAAACAAGCGCGATCAAATTAACACAGGCGGGGTGTGGTGTGGGTGGATCCTCGGTGGGTCGTCGTAAACGGTAACGAGAATCAAAAGCGTCCTCGAGAGTCCGTGTTCGCCTCTGCTATCGTCGGCGAACAACGTCGCGAGTTGTCTCCCAAAGCGGGGCCAGGCGGACTAGCACACCGCGCCCCGCTCGCCGTTGACACTGTTGGCTAAATATACCCTCGGAGGTGGGTTAAAACTGGAGGGAAACGTTTTGCACTTGCCTCGACACCCTCCTCGGACCCCTTCTCCTGCCTGTCGTGTAGGCATTCTGAATCACGAGCACGCCGCGAGCTCACTGTGCCCGCTTCCGCGAGTCTTCGCGGCTGAATAGGAGCGGCTGCCGGCGCGAGATATTTCGTCCTAGAGCTGTCGCCCTGTCACCTTCGTTCTCCGACTACCAATCCACACCCCTGGTTCCGTTTCACCCCTTGGATCGCCCCCATAGTATCGCTCGTCTCCTCTTTTGCACAGTTTTTCGCGCCGCTAAGGTCTCCGACGATCCACTAATTAGCGGATCAGACAGGCGGAAGTTTCCGATCCGAAACTTCCCGATGGAACAACTTGCCATTCCCTCTTTACTTTTACACTTTATCTTAAACGCTACAACTTCTCGAGCTCGTGTTTGAGATGGTTTGTTTGCCTTGGTTGTGACTGGCCTTTGCTAGCTTGGAGACAGCATACCAAATGGTTGTGGAGGATAGATAGAGTTGTGCACGTGCGCGTGTGGTTTAAATTGGAATTAAATGTACGATCTTGGATGGTGATTCACACGTAGTTGCGTTTATTGCTGTAAATGTGATGGAGAGTTGATCGAACGGCGTAACAGTTGCACATTGCGATGAGCTTCGCGGCGTCATTATTCTAATGGTTTGCAGTTTGCGAATTGTTTGCTGCTGGTTCCACGACTTGTGCCTGATTACGGAATGTACGACAGTAATAAATGATTGCGGTATCTGTCTTAATTCATTACTCGGAATGTTGTCAAGATTTTAGACACTTCCAGGTAATCGTAGCATCTCCTTTATTTGTTATTGCTGATTAACAACTTGATGCAATTGTAAAGCAGATATCGTTTTATTCGTTAGATGTTTTACTTTTTTTTAGTAGTGTTTGTAGTATTAACATTTAGTAATTCGCACGTTAGTACGGATTTATTAGAAGAATTGACTAAAATTAAGAATATCATTACTTCCACCATTTCGAATGACGCGAGTCAATGCACGAGCCACCATGAACAGGATTTATTTACCCGACCGCGATAACAATAATCATGATAATGGAGGACCTGATGGAGAGACGTGTACGATGACGAGCAGACTGACGAATGACCGAGCGATTCCGCGAGTCAAGGGTCACGAACCGAGCGATTGAATCGCGCGTACGACGAGGGAGGGGGCTGATTAATTCGGTCGTCGCGCTCTCCTAATAATCGTAATAATAATAAGCGTTTTGACGGGGACGCGATGCTCATCGCCACACAGATAGACGGACAGGGAGCGGGAGGTGGAGGGAAAGCGTGAGAGACATACACGGTGTTCCTCGAATGATGGTACAACCGTAGAAACATTGAATTGTTTCCAAGCATACATTCATTCAGTTGTATCCTTACTTATATTCACTATTCAAAATTAAATTCCATTATTCATGACTTCTTAAAATTATTAAGAAAATACATAAATGACTGTGTAAATTCAGTTTCTTGCAAGGCACATTATTTGGACAGCAAAGAAAATGGATGTTGGACGCTGAAAATAAAACTTGAAACGAAAACATTCTATCCCCTATCTTTGAATCATTTTGTCATCTAGAACCACCCCTTTGAACCATGGTGGCATCATTTCCATGACACCCCGTGGATTCGAGGGAGAGACCGCGGGACCTACACGTCAATCGCAGATCGTCGCGTAATGACGCTAGCGTACGCGACGAGAGCCGCGTGTCGCGCGACAGAACATCGGCCGTCCGCGGTGCCAGCCTATAATTAAGCTGACAAGCTTTGACGACGTACGAGGACAGGAACAATGCCGGATAGGGCCCGGCCTCTGGCCGCAGAACGCGACACGCCGCGGTCGTGTCGCGGGCAAATGTACTTCGCGAAGGCTGCAGCTCGACGCCATTATTCCGAATATCCGTCAGCGATAGCCCAACAGGCTTAAAAAACCAGCCCCTGGCCCGCGGGCGGTTTGCGAAATCCGCCAGATGTCCGCGGATGTGGCTACGACACCCCCACTCCGGCTGATTTCGATAATTAATTCGCAACTGTTCGATCCAGGCCAGAATGATTTTCTGCTGACAGTGACGCGATTCTATCACTCTGATGCTATGGTTGCAGTCACATCGAACGGACTGTAGACGATTTCTTAAGTGATGCACATGTAAAACTGTCTACAAAATCTTTTCCACCTGATGCGCATTAAGGATACTGAAATGCAGCCACACATGTGATGCTGTTTCTCTTGTAACTGTAATTGGAATTAATTGGAATTTTTCGCGGTACGAGGTTCGATCAATTTGTACAAACTATAGCAATTTTGTAAGCATACCCAAACGTGTCGATTCGGATGTGAATCATGTTCTTATTTGCAGTTTGTCTCTAGCAGTAAGTTTGGAAGAGATTTGAAAAACACGAAACTAAAGGGAAACACGTTATTTATGTATAAAATGCAATAATATACGTATCACGCGTAGAGGCTATTTCGAAAATATAGAAAAAACAAATCTAGAGAAAAGATTGACAGAGAAAGCTACCTAACAGACCTGCTGCAACAAAATCGAAAATTTCTGCTCCGCGAGGACTAATCGATTACGGTTCGAAGATGGAACTTTGTGGTGAATGTTCGAAATAGGATACTGTATGGAAACGGATTGAGCACCCAGGAGACGCATCGGGAGTCCGCAGATACCTCTCGATTACCTCGGCCGGAAACCGCGAGACACGCGAACCCGGGAGAATCGATCACTCCTCGGTTGGTTTGTGTGTCTTCAAGGCACCGCGAGGTCACAGTTAAATAAACGATGAGATGTCGATGCATCGGTCCACGGTACACCTTGTAGGCGGGTCCTGAGGATGCTGAACGTACTCCCACGGGTTGTCAATCGATTACGTGGCCGGGCGGAGGCCGACCGAAATAGCGTCGCTGCCATTCTCGCAGAAATCGGCGTATACCGACGTTTCCCATCCGACTTTATTTCAGGAGATCTAGTCGCGCGACTACGCCCGGCTGCGAACTTAACCGCGCATTCATTTTGCATCGGGCCGACCCGGAGGAACTTGCGAACGACCTGCGAAATACGTAGCCCACCGGTATTGTCGATGAACTTTACGTCGCGATTCATGAATCCGCAATCAACTATTGTCGGGACCTAGAACGCGCCCGCTGCGGTATCGATGGAAGTTCAGAATTGAATCTGACCTTTCTGCCGAGAACTTTGCCAGCCGATCGATTGACAAGAATATTTAATTAAAGGCACCTCTGGCTGCCGCTCGTAGCTGCTACCCGAAATTCCTCGACCTCCTCCACGGAAAATCTCCCGCTCCATGTGCATAGAATTTCGTCAGCCGGCAGTAGACTGCCGGCGCTTCGTTTCACAATTTTAGGTATTCGTTCGATTAAAATAGAGAAGCGGATGTTGTCTTATTTCGTGTGTCCAAGATCTTCGCGTACTCGTGAAGCGTTCGGTATCAATTATATTAACGCTCAAATTAGAGAG
>CM052324.1:4425645-4738742 GCA_028455615.1 Lasioglossum zephyrum | reverse complement strand
ACAGTGCGATAGTAGGGAGGTTGTGACAGCGCGATCTTACGGAGGGATCACGGTACAAAGCCTTATAGATGATTATATCTCACATTTCTCAGATCATCTACCTACAATCGTGCATTTTCGGGGTTAAACTTATTCGTAGTCGTGATTTGAATATATTTGATGCTCTGTAGCGTCTCGCGATCGGTCGAGCGTTCACAGCGCGATTTCCATTGAGGCCGCGTCTCGACGTCGCGTGAACACTCCTGGAAGCACTTTTGTTCAACGACCCGTGCGCGATATCGATCCGGTACGTCATAAGCCGTGACGAATGCGGCGCCTATGACGTCCCGGCACGATTGAATATTCTACGAGCGAGGCACCGACGTCATAATGCATCGGTCATCGGAGACCTTCAGCGTGCAGGTATTTCCGGAAAGCCGGGAGAAAGAGCGGCCGTCCCGGTTTTCCGGATTCAAGCCATCCACGTCACCGGACAGGCCTGGAATAAACTTCCCCGGAAACGAGCAGTGTACCTGTCCGTGACACGCTCGTACAGGTGCATACGTGTTTCTTTTCACGCGTGGAGAACGAGGTCGCGGCTCCTCACCACGGATCTGGGCCAATTACCCTCGTTTCGGCGTCGGTTTTCGCTATTAGTCAGCGTTATTTCGCTGTGGATGAGCATAATTCGTGCTTCAACTCCCGTATTCTGGGCAGACCTCCTCCCGCCACCAAATCTTGTCGAAATGGCGTATCCTTGTTCGCTCTTGCTGCTTGAAATTCGGCTATTATCTCATCTTGTAATTTATCTTTCCGTGGACGGTTTAAATGTATCTTGAATTTAGGATACACCTTCTTTTGAGGTTTTTAGAATAGGGCAAACTATTTTGTAAGGCGTGAGAGAGAGATTTTGGACTATATTTGACATAACAAGTGTAATTGACCATTTAAGACTAGGTTTTCTAAATAAAAGAAAAGGATATAAATGCATATTCCCATTTTTATCATGTAGAATCGATTGGTTTCGATCTACTGAACTTCCGGTGAATCTAAGCCAGTGTCTTTTCTGCTCGTTCGTAGCCTTTCAATTAATATTTAAACCTTTTAAACGTTTTAAATAATCAAAAAATATCCGAGTCGAACATTTTACAATAAAAGTTTTACGTACACGATGAGAAATCACCGTTCTCAAAGGTGTGACTTAGAACGAGATTTTTCAATTAAACTCAACTAAACCTCTGCCGTAATCAGCGAAGAATGTGAATCGGCTCGAAAAATACTCGAGTCGCCAGATATAACGGATCCATTCTGAACGGGTAGACGAAAGAAAATTTTGCCTCCACTTACACAGGATCCTCCGACAAATCGATCGTGCTACGAGTCCGATTAAAATCGCGCGACGGCGGCGACGACGACGACAACGCTGACAGCAATGAAACCCAGCCAGGAAGAAAACTTCTTCCCGCCGCGACGTTCTTTTGTCGGGACGCGCTGGAAAAAGTTTCCGCCCCCGACCGCAATGCGGATTCGCGTTACTATTAATATTCCGCTCATCGATTCCACCGGCCCATTAATCATTGTCTTCGCTCGGTTACCTATAATCCAACTTTTCGCCGGCGTGGCTCGTTAAAAATTTCACAAGAGAGCAACTCGTCGTCGCCCTTGTTCTCATACCTCTCGTGAAATATGTACTTCGTGGAAAAAAAAAGAAAAGGAGACCGATGGTTCTACTATCATGTATTAAGAAGTGGATCGCGGCACTATGTTTCTTTGCATCAACTTTATAACGAGGTATGGCGAGAAATTTAAAAATTGCAATTTGCACTTTGTTTCCCAGTTGTTCGAGTTTAATATGATTTTTTTTTAACGAACTTGTTGATTGAATTCCAGGTGCAATTTTTTAAGGGCATGGTGGAACACTTTCAATACACTGCAGCCCTCTAAAAATAGTTATTCGAGGCATTTAATGTCGTTTAGGCAGTTTATAAAATTATATTATTGCAGAAGAAAAATATTTACATTATTATTAGTAATAGTAATTGACTTCTTCCCATACTTAAAATTTTTTTAAAGGAGCAGTTCCAAGCTCGCAATAATATAAATTAAAATAATATATAAAAGTAAATTATTGTAAAAGTAAATAAAAGAGAGGTAGGTTTGGAAGATGCTGTAGTGGTGCGAGCAAACGTATAAGTATCCGGATGCATTCGGAAGGTAGGCGGAAGCCGTCGACCGCAATCGGAACGGGAACATTAAGGAGAATCAACGAGCGCGTGTTCTGGCAATTTTGAATGGCCGATCAATTATTCAAATGATCGACCGGGACGTGATTTCCGCGGCGGCTGCAGGTGGCGCAGCCCACGCGGCATGTGCGAGTAATGTTCTCGGGGTGAGTTCTTCCCCTGACGAGCGAGGAGATCCAGCTGTCGAAACGATACTTGGCTGGAACGACGTCGGGACGTAACATGGCCCGACGTTTGAGGGAAGCATTGCGCTTACAAATTGCTTCCGAGCCCTTTTTCCGGTCCCCTCCATTGCGTCGTTGGTGTCTAGTCTAATCACCTTACGATGAAAATCTTGTAAATTACTGCGAGTCCACAAAATGTATACAGTCCCAAAAATGTATTTCCTCGAAAGGAGTGTTTCCTGAGATAATTTGCAGTGACCTTTTCCTTTGTGAAAATATTCTCGGAGACTTCGTTAAGGAGTTACTAACAAAAAATAGGGACCAATCAGTCCGCAGTAGCCGCACTATGATTGGTCCATGTTTTCTGTCGATAACTCCTTAACAAAGCTGCGGGGCACATTTTCGTGAACAGAATAGTTTCTTAAAATGACCTCAGGAATCACCCCTTGTGCAAATTTTATTATAATTGACACTTAAATAAAGAAATGTGTACACTAATTTCCTATCGAAGCATCTTTTTAAATTTAGTAATTGCTAAATAAAAATCTAAAACAGTGATTTTACCGGTAGTGAGAGTTTTCGTGTTACTGTTTAACAGACGTCTTTATTCAGAGGAATCATTGTTAGCACAAATAACATCTCTTTGATATAGCAGACACATTAGGGTTGAGATTTCTAAAGAGCACAAGTGGCGCTCCAGATTAAAATTCATACCGTCCACGAAAAAAGGATTGAGGGTAGCAAGAGGTGGCCCTCCGGTCATAGATCGTGTTCCCCTAAGTGGGTTAGGTAGGGTTAGGCTCGTTTGTAGTGGAATGATCGCAGCTCGTTCAGTTTCTGCCGGCCTCACCGCCCCGCAGCAGTCAGCAATTAATTATGCCAATTGATCGAGTGGGGTATCGGTCCGGCACGGCCATGCATGTTAATGTGCGAAAGGACATCTGTTTCCCCTCTCCCTATTTCGGGGAATGGTGCACACTGTCGTTCCAGCTTGCAACCGGAATCGCGTCTGCTCATAACGCGGGAACGCGGAGATAATTAAAACCGCTGCGCTGCGCTTCAGTACGCCACGCTGCGCTTTGCGCTATGGAAAAACCAGCCGATTCAATATTTCGTCGCGCGATTGTGGCCAATATTTCCCGACGCTCTCATATCCGAGCGGAGGAACATCAGTAGCAATTTCGCGAACCCTCGCGAAACGGCTGGGGGAAGAAGGGAAAAACGAATATCCGCGGATCGATTGGTTCAATCGCATTCCGTGTTTAATCGACCACTTGACGGTCGAACTGTTGGGCTCGGTGCGTTTTGCAAACTACGGTATCCGCGAGAAACGCGTTCAAGTGGAGAATCCGGTCTAGATCTTTGAAAAAATTTTATTGCATTTCTCAATTCTTCAACATGTAAAGAATATGTTGTAATTCCGAGTTCGAAGAATTACCAAGGTATGTACTTTCCATTGTTTTATATCGTTCACAGATTTATTGCGAAAATAACGATGTAGAAGGATGAAACAATTACCCATCACCGGGAAATTTGTTTTGGTAGTTGTTACGTGAACAGATATCTTCGAATTAATGGAGATTTATAATATCCCCTTTTATGTACTCCATCGATATTTTATGCTGGGTAATAATACATTTTTTCTGGAACATTTGTTTACAGATTGGAAGTGGATGTAGCTTCAATTAGAGGGTAATGGGAACTCATCGAGAACAATCATACAATCGTTAAACTGTGTACACATGGAAGCTCAACGAGCAGCTTTCAGCTGATGTTGTATCTTAAATAAAAGTGCACGCATTGGACCAAAAAGTGTTAAGCGAGTTTCTAGACAAGTGGACATAGTCTGCTAAAACAGAAAAATGTTTGCGCAGTCGATTGCGACGAGATGTCGCGCCGATGCATTTCGTTTACGCCGTTGCACTCGATGCCGCGTCTATGCGCATCCCCCGAACACGATCGAGTGATTCGTGTCGGCGATTCGCTCGGTGCCAGATTCGATTAGTCGGTGACAATGAGCGCTGATGATCCCGCGTCTCGACACGAATTGTGTGGGCACAATGGCCAGAGGAGACTGGCACACGCGCTCGCACTGAAGGGGGATATTTCAGCGACAACCACGGGGGTGAGAGAGAGGAAGAGCCCCCATAAAAATCCGCAGCATATGTCCCCAGGCTCTAGGAGCCTCCCTGAAACCCCCGGGCACCAAGGCCCCCACGGCACCATTGTCGATCCACCTGATCTCCGGCCTGCACCGGCCATACGTTGCCTCCTAAATGCTCTCTCTCTCAGCACATTGTCCGTCGCAAATACGAGCGGACACTGGCGCACATGTGCAGCATTATGCACGCTGGCCTGCCCCGTGCAACCCCTAGATTTCGATTTGTCCAATTACCCAGGACGACGATTGCCAAATCAATTTCCACACGAATTTTTGGTTGGCGAAATGGCTGCGCCGCGCCTCTACAGGCACGAACCAGCTTCATGCGCGTTTAATCGATTATTCTGCAGGTCCAATTTCTAGGGTTTAATAGAAAAATAATGGCATCTTTAAAGGAAATGGTACCTAGGATCCTTTGAAACGAAATTTCTTCTCGAATGAGCAGAACTTGAAGAAGGTATTGAAGAAACACGAATGGAAATACACAAACCTTGAATTTGATATTAAAAGTGAATCTGCTGTAGTTATTTGGTGGCACAACACTTACAGCACACGCGAAAGAAAATGAATAGACAAACTTAAAATTCCATTTAGTGTCACCTGAGTGATACCAAATACTTGATATTGACTGAAAAGCACAAATTTATGTTGAGCCAAGAACGATCACGGGACCAACAAAGTTGTCGATGTACGATGAAACTGTTGACTTTTCGAGTCCGTTACAGTCGAGCTTTCCCGTCAACCGCTGATCCTGTAACCCGATTCGTTTCGCTGTGCGACGACACGCGACACCGTGGTGCTCCGAAAACATATCGGCACGGTCGCCCAACTCGAGTAGGATGCGGACGCGTGTCGCCTGTTAACATCGCGTAGTAGCAGACTGCCATTTTATGCGCGAGGGACGCGGTTGTAGTCACGATGCCAAGCTTCCGTTCGCAGCCGGTCAAACTTCAAAAGAATCGATCCCGAACGGCGTGCTCGTTCCCGAGACGCCTGGCTCCTTTGATCCGGCTCGTCTTCCGTATCTACAAACAGTTTGTCGTGACGACGCTAACAATCAGCTTCTGGACTGGTCGGAGTTACAGTCGGTGCTAGGAAAGATCGTCTCTTTGCGTATTCCGAGCTTGTCGTCGGCTTCTTGCGGATAGCTGTCTTCTAGGTACCTGTGAAGACGCTCTTTGAGACCAGTTTTACGTAATCCCTTTTATATTCGTGGGAGAAAGCGACTTTATGAAGAAATACTCTAACACTCGCCATTCTTTATGTAATGAAAAGACTGAAACTGCAGAGTTGCTTCCAACTTCTGCACCCTGCAAGCCAATTTTAGCATACCATAAATTCCTACTTAATTGCAGATGAAGACACTTATCCAGACACAAGTGTGTCACCTTTATGTATAGCAACATGGTAGACAATGCGTTAATAAGGCATCGGAATGCATCTTAGAAAGAAGGACCAAGGTAGCAGAAGCGGGCCAAGGCATTTATCCTCGATCGAGGGTGATCCATCGTCTGAAGGGTTGTCCGGTCAAGGTTCCACCCTTCGGGTATATCGGTTAGTCGACACACGGCCAGGTCGGGGTCTCCTCGAATATAATCTACAGGATCTCCGCCGTTCGGTGGGGTAAATAGCGAAAGGCGTGGGTGTAAGGTTGAAGGTAGCCGATGAAACCAGCCAGCGAGTGAGAAAGCAAGGTAGCAAGCAAGCTGGAGAGCGAGTCGAGCCGTTAACCGAGAGACTGCCGTCGAATATACGTGATTCGAATGGCCGACCGAAGGGGATGAAAGGAGTCCTCTCAGATAAAATCGGCACGTTCCTCTGCTGGGGAACGAAAGAGCTCGAGGATCTTCGACACCGTCGGACCTAGGGGGCCTCAACTCGCTCTCGAGATTCGGAAACGCTTCCTCCTGATGCCACACGAAGATACACGCCCGGGGAATCCGGTGGAACTCGGCGGAACCCGAAGTGAAACCAGCTGAGTTCCCGGTTACTACTTCTGCTCTCTCGGGAACATCTCTGATTCTTGGGGCCGGCGTTCGCGTATCCGGTCACGTAACCAATTATTCAATAAATAGAAGCCCCGGGCTCTGCTCGCTGTTGCTGCTACTACTAGCCGACCCCAGCCCCGATGGCTGACCACCGACCACGGCTCGAATTATTTCGGATATACTTTGAATTATGCACGACTAATCGGCGGCGACCATCGACGAAATATCGGATACAGAGGGCTCGCGATAACGAGAAGAGAAAATTTCCCGCCGCGATTCCACACGCCGAACACGGTGATTGCAGATTGGAATCTAATTACCGGTACTAGTGTTTGCAAGAATTTGCGGTGGTTATTGGATCGAATTGTACAGAAGACTTTAGTTTCTGCGGTTCAGTTGGGACACGTGCGTTGGACAAGAAGTTTGTGTGCTTTTACGCTGACTAGTTCGGACCATGCATCATAGTGGAATAAGTGATATATCACCTTTGAACTCTTGATGTCACAATCTGATTTGTCCTCAACAATAACCACCTCTTAAAGTTTCGCATTATTCAATCACACTGGTTGAGCGAACTATACAAAACCGTCACGACTACACATACTATTTCGTCGTTTCAACACATGTTTTGTCCACAAGTCCTCACATTAATTCAAGATAAGTCGAGCAAGAAACCGATAATTTACATAACATAAGTGGCAGATGTTAATACTCTGCAGCAGAGTGCTTTCGGTCACCGCTGCCATAACAAAAGGGTTATAAGCTAAGGGTATAATATATCCAGATGGACCCTTCTCAGTTCGAAGATATGGGAGCAACCCCAAGTGATTCCAGGTGGTCACCCAATTCAGATTAATCCAATGTATGTATATCCCGGCTAGAAAATCGTAAAATGTCATCTGGATGTTGCTGATCATTTATTATAGGTATTATTTTTCTGATAATAATGGAGAAGTGGGTGGCTCGCCTTATTGACATCGCAACCACGCGACACAACCAAACAGTACAAAATTCAAAAGTGGCCCAGAAGTTGGATGCTCCGCCGTCGGTAGCCTCCAGGAAGCGATCTCGGCACGCCTATCGGTCCGTGTAACCAGTCATTTAATAGCTACTGCACGCGGAAGCGTATTGGACACTGTTGCGCCGTGTATTATGCGAGGCATACGCGCGGCCCGGCTTTTAGCATTAAGAATGCCGGCACGAGTAGCGTGTACGCCTGGTAACCAAGGGGTCCAGCTAACTCCGGGGAGGGGGTGGACGATCGAACCAGGAAGGAGTATGCCAAAAAGAAGAAGGGACCGAGGAGGATCCGCGACTCTGCTACGTATCCGAGGCCTGTGGCCGGAGCTCGTTAAGCACCGCGGAGTCCCATAACCTTCCTCCACGGATATTCCATAAAGGAAGCCCGCGTTCTGTACGCAGCCCGGCGTACCCATAAAAAATCCATCTCCGCGGCCCGGGTCGCGTAAAAATCGTAACGAGCCACTTCCGCGAAGACGGCCTAGGCTTATCCAACGAGTTCCCCTCCAAACCGACTGTTCACCGTTAGCTCATCGAGGATGCATCTCGATCGCGATTAAAACGTGCCTTATAATTGCACCGTGAGGGAACTGTCGGTTTTTCAATTGGCTTCCCCGGCTACCGGACCGCTAAATATGGAGAGACGCGGCCCCCGCGGAATGCGCCAGGATTCTTGCTACCGTGCTCGAACACAAGCCAGTCCACGGTCTGGCAAAAATGTCGCGAGGCATACCGGGTACGCCACCAGGCCGGATTTGTCAGCCTCGACTGAGGAATTCGCTGCCAGACATGAGTACAGGGAGGTCTCTCTGCCCATGTCTATTGTGGAGACGTGAGAAACTGAATAGTGGGCTCTCGAGGTGCTTTTCTCAGTTCAATTAACTTCATCTTCGATGCTTTCGTGGGGTCGATCGTATTCTTCGTCATATAATTCCATTTTTAGAAGTGGTCGCTATTTGGTCGTTGATGCGAGTGGTAGGCAGTGGTGAGGATGCTTTCAGACTTAGAACAGCATCCTAATTAACCTCAGCTTGGACACCTTTGTTTTATTTAACCATTTTCCTCACCATACAATTCCGTTTATAAAAATCAAGGGTAAGAATATTTAGAATTTATACAATGCAATATTTCATTTATAACGGGTTTCAAACATTAGTAATTGTAAGCAGATACGTCAAGATGAAAAATCCTGGAAGTTAAAAGCTTAAGCAGCTGGCTACGTCTTTTTCCATTTCAAAGCTCCACTTGACTCCGAGCAATTCCGCGGAACTGCGGCGAGAAATCGTTCCGAGATCGATCCTCGATCCAGCTACCACATTGGATGCGGTAACCGGAGACGCAATCGAGCTCCGGCTACGAAGAAAGGATGCGACCTACGCTGGATCATTTTGTCCTCGATATCTAATTTCCTCGACTCTCAGCCAGAACCATCCTTCCTATTTCTCGGGAATCCTCACCTGTTTGTCCCAGTTTCTCTCTGTTTTACGACGCGCAAATGACCGGCCATGTTTCATGGCGCATTGCTGTCACTGATACTGTTCTCATTTTTTCGCGGGAAAATAATAGTTTGCTCTCTTGAAAAATGAGAACAACCAAGAGACAGTTCTGTAGACGAACAGAAAAGTTAAACATCCCTCCAACACTACTTCTAGTATAATAGCCCCGCCTCTTGTAAGAAGTATTCTTCTTATTGACTGAAGGCAACTACCTATTATTAATAGTGATGAAGAAAATGATTAATCTACAAAAGCATGACAGATAGATTTAGTTTGAGTTAGCTACTATGTTGAGTTTCAATTGTGGTGAGCATAGCGTCCCCACCACTGTCTAGAATTTACCAACCCCGCCCCTTTTCAGAAGTATTCGTTTCATTGACCCAAAGCAACCACCTGTATACATAGAATTGCATGGCGAGGAAAATGATCGAGTCTATATAAGTCTAATAGATTCAGTTGGAGTTAGATACTGTAGGGAGTTCGAAAATCTGCATTTCCGATTAGACTAGCTGACTTCTTAACATGACCGGAGCCCGAAAAATATGTGTTAAGAGCATCGCAAATAGAGCGTTCACGGACGATGGAGCACAGTTTCTCGGAGCCACGACGACTTGGAGTAGATTCGCTCGATTCGCAAACATTCGCGTTCGGTTTATCAATAACCGGCGAGTCGCGTGGGTTGAGGCGGTTGTAGCGACATTCGACGGGACTCGATGTTTGCCGGGGACAACCAGGCGAGTTCCTCGAGGCCGGGAGCATTATTCATCGTTACCCCCATCCACCGGCAAGACTGCAATACCCGGCTGCAGTCGGCGTGCTCTCTCTCTTCCGTCCCGTCATCGAATTATGGAAATGCACTTGGCACCCATTCTAATTCTTTTTTATTATTTCCCAGCAGAGTTTTCCCGCCATCTCTATGATAATGCGCAACGAAGAAACGTTTCAATTCTCTTTCTCTTCGGCCTCCACCCCCGTTCACCCTCTGCAACCACCCCCATAGCCCGCCACCGGAATCCGTGTCCTGCGCGTCGTGTCGTTGCATTATTCTCGCCCCGCTCGATAGCCAACATAGTACTCTATCACGGCCGGGTCTCTCTTTCTCAGTTATGTACACGGTGGATGAAATTTCTATAAGAACACTACGATTTCTGTGGAAATATTAATGGGTTTACTAGTTGTACACGTGGAACATCACTACAACAGTCTTTTGCTGATAATCATAGAATTATCACAAAGTTGAGGGTAATACAACATTTGGCTAAACCATACAATTGTTCCCCCGAGCTTTTGGCACCTATTATACATCATTTTATTTGTTTCAACGTGCTGAATACGAATAAGTTCCTGAGATATTCGCAGAAAACTTTCTTCCTAAGGTACGACATTCTCTTCGGTCGATGTATCGGATCGTGCCATTTTCGGTATACTGCACCGTAACCAATGCGTTCCCATAGCCCGTTCTTGTTTCTCGCTTTGCCGATGGAATTTCCCTCCTTCACTCGCCATCGGAATCACCGAAACAGACAACACCGTTGTACCCGCTTCGAATCGATCCTATCCGCCTTTCGGATATCCGGGATATTTTTATCGACGCCAGATACCGACGCGTGTATATGTACGACTCTCCGCCACTGCATGTTGTTCCATCTCGGATTTATGAAGATCGCAAATCTCATACGCATGCAGAAAAGTCGCGGATAAATAACGGCAACGACGCTCTTGGTGCGCAGATACATCTGCCGCTCGAGGACCCCGAGTTTATAACCGTTCCGACCGCTCGTTTCCGCTGGAAACCAAGTATCTGTCGGTCGTGATCTACAAGCATGTGGCGATTTGATGAACAGGATTCCGTTGCTTACCGGATGATTTTTTTCCCGAATTTTAAATATTATTTCTTAGCACATTTTCCGCAATTTCTGTGGCAATTATCGGTTTTCAACGATGCGTTTATTAGCTGTACGAAATGATTTGTAGGATCTTTATTCTACAACTTGTGAACGTGTACAAAGCACTTCTGTAAATTTTAGCTCATCATTTTTTAATGGCTTCTCCTAATTTTTATCGCCATTGTTTTTTAACGCTGGAACTGCTGGATGAATCAAAGTGATTTATAGAATTTGTATTCATTAATTGTTTTGGCTATTTTGATTGTTATTTCCCTGAATTTTTATTGTAATTGTCTTACTTGAACCCATTCTATGAATTAACGTGGAACAGTATTTCCATTCTATAGACTCTGAAGTTGTAAAAGTGTTTTTGTGACTTTCAGATGTTTCCTAAAATTTTATTAAAGCTAGATACTAGGAAGGTGCATAATTTTATCATTGTAAAAATGATCTACAAGTCAACGAAGTAATTTTACAACTTCAGATATTGTAGTTACAGTTTCAACATGATGTTGTAATATTAGAAACTTTATAATACATGTATAATACATGTATAACAGCTTTTGTAATTTCAGTGAATATTTGAAACCCACAGAGGTACTTCTCCAACTTCAGGAGCTGTACAACTGTAACACTTCAAATTTTTGGGGAAAACTGTTGAATTTTGTTCATAGCGAACGAGTTACACTAAAATGCAAGACATGGCTTTGTTCATCTGATTTTTCGTTGCTTAATGCAGCTTTTGTTACACGCCATAACGGAAAAGCTTCAATGGGAAGTACGAAGTCGATATTGGAAGAGTATTTCATGTATATTTTTTCTCTTCACGGATTTCTATCTACCGGGAGAAAAAAGCTCTGAAAGTTGGGGATGAAAAAATACTTCTCTAGTACAACATCCCTCTCTTCTAACAAAACTAGTTCCCACTAAAGCTGTGTAGTATTCGACAACAGAGTTTCATTTGATAAAATGTAACTTTGCATGTGATTGGAAATTATGCGATTTTTGCACGAATAATTGTTTTCTGTAGTGAATGGGTTTTGAAAAATATTCAGAGAAATATTTTTTCCATCCCCAACATTGGGTCTGTTTTCGCCCTGCGGATACGGATCATTGAAGCCGAAAAATATGTGTGTGAAATATTTTCATACAGAACTATTGTAAACCGTGAAATTGTCAGTGACATTGACAGCTGAAAACGGTGTTTTTCGAACCAGTGCAAATTTTTACGCAAATACAAATTTCTATGGAATAGTGTACCAAAATTATGTTCCAAACGCGGTAAAAATTGTGCTATGCTTTTCTAGATATTTTATGATGTTGTGTTTTAGAAGATTATAATTTCGCAGAGCAATTACAATTTTTCGAACAACATATTTAAGCACGATGTGCAAGTACTTACAATACATCATGAGAATGAAGCCATCCCTAGACATTGGTGGGTAATATATATATACATATACCAATCTATTATCTTCTATCACACATTTTCTAAATCTATCTCAATCATACATCGATGTCACAGTTCTTTATTTAGCCAGCACTATCAATTCTCATGACACCGTTATACACAGCGGATCCATATCCATTTGTAATACAAAAGGTGTTTATAGGATTGTACATATTAGTTCCGTACATACAGAATTAGAATCAGAATTAGTATAATTTCATGTTATCATGTGAGCACTTTACTTCCTAGACTCTAGAATTTATGGTCATCGAGAACTTTGTTAAAGCTTCCGAATTAAGGTGATCACTAGACTGCAGATGTTGTGTGCAGATATAACAAAATTAAATAATCGAAATTCGAGATAGTAGAGACATTGAAAGAATTTAATAATATCAATTTATAACAATATTGTAGGATTTCAGTCGTCAATGTAGGATTTAAGGTTTAATTTCAAATATAATGGATACAAAATCTTACACGTCTATTCTTTTAAACACGTCAAACGAGAATGAATGAAACAACAGAAATTAATAAACATGAACAACGCCAAATAAATAATAAATATCGAATGGTCGCGTCGCTATCGTTTCTAGCGAGGCGAGATTCGACGGAATTCTCGTCGCTCGAAGACGACTTCCCCCTACGATATGTAAGTATTTTTTTTATTTAAGCTTACTCAGGTTTCTAAGTGAAGTTTATTACTAAGAGAACGGAGAAAAATTGTTATCTTTACCGATTCGTCAGGTGGGAACAGCGCTTAATCTCAAACGGTATCGGCCACCCCGTTAATAGTTGTCGGTAATCCATCGATAGTCGTTAGCGCGGCAATAATGTTACCGTTTTGACAATAATTTGATACATCACCGGTAACCGGTCCCAACGGGGACTCCCGAACCTACGTTCCCCTTAACCGCTAACAGACGGCCGACTCGATTGCCCGATATCGATCGTCACCGCATCAATATTTCGCCGTGTGGACCGGTCCCGAGCTGTTGCCGAATTTATCCGCCGATTAATAAAGCGCTTAATCGCGCATGAAATTATCCGGGTGGGGCCCCGCGGAATAAGCACACATGCGGAACAGAAAATTGTTTCGCGAGAGGTGGCGCGCGCTCAGGGGACGGTCGACGAGACGCAAACGAGAGGAAGAGGAGGAGGTGGAGGGACTGAAAAAAAATAAAAATAAAAGGTTAGGTCGTCCGACTCGTCGCTCGCGAGTAATGTCACGGCTCGATGGGTCTCAATGCGACGTTAACGCGACGGAACGTTACATTATGTAATTACATCGCCGCTCGATTTGCCGTTCGACCGCGGCGCCCGTTCCTCCCGAAGAATAATTACGCGTACGGGGGCGGAGAGGGCTCGCCGAAACCGCGGGACGTCGGAGGACAATTTATTTAAATTATCATTGCCCGCGGGAACGTGGGGAGGAATTTCCATCGAGTAAAAAACGATCCGATTCTGGGTGACGCGGAGCGCGCAACCCCTAACTCGAACGATTCGTTATTATTATTGTGTCTACTGTAATGCACTGAATTTGTGAGGAGACATTGCAAATATATTACTTGAGTCCCAATGGGTTCTGTACAAACGTTTTTTGAAGGGGAAAATGTCGCAGACATTATCACAGGAATATCTGGATCACCTTCGCTACTGACTCTAGAAAATGTTGGAATTAATAGGAGCCTTCAAAAATTCTAATTCTTTGCAGGAACTAGGACGAGTCGCGGTGTCCGGCTACCGCAATCGCTCAAAATTTGTTCCAACGTCAAAAATCACATCCTGATAGTCTTGACTATAGCATTCAAAACGCGATAGAACCTATAAAGAGTGACGAAGTCCAAGGTAGACGAGTCCAGAAAACGTGTCAATGAAGCAGAATGAATAAATGACTGGCAATATAAACTTAACTCAAAGCGAAACATTCCGGAAATACCGCTCTAAAATCAGTCAAGCTGTCGGCTCGAGTGCAACGATCGCGTTTGCTCTTTCTGAATTGCTTATACGACAGTTCATCGATTCTAGCCTCGTTGGTTTACGCTATGCTAACCACAGCACGCATCTACACTGGACGCTCTCAACCTTATTAATTATAAAACTATTCGTTCCGGCAAAGGGTATTATCAGAAGAAACTAGGTGGAGTTAGAGTCTTCTAAGCGTACGGAAGCGCAACGGGCCGGTATAATCGAGTTGCATCTGTCGATATCGCTCTTTATATAACCGGAACGCATATCAGTATCGTTCGAAATTCGATATCGCGATCCTGACATCGAACCCACGAAATAATCTAGCGGTTGCGGAAAGTGTTAAACGACACTGTCGGGAATAATTCAGAAGTCCGCGGGACTAGAACTTGGCTGGCCCGGAGAAAGCTCGAATTTCCTTTTGAATAATTTTCAGCCTGTGTTGGTAGGAACGTCAACGTGAATCGACGTGAAGCCGGCAAAGCTGCTCGGAACTTGGAACGAGCCAGACGACGGCAACGGGGACGACGATCGACGATGATCGACATTTCCATCGATATGCATCCGAATGCAGGCACCCGTCCAAAGTGCATAGACACTGGCTCGCGCACGGTTTGACGTTAATCCAGTCCCGAAGGCAGGGGCTGCCAGTGCGCGCAGTTAGTCGCCGCGTCAGACGCTCCACAGATCGAATAGGAATCAAGGGAGAGAGGATGCACTCGACTCGGGAACTCTCTCGGTCTCGAGCCAACCCAATTTTCCAGAAGAGCCCCGCAAAATCTCCTCCACACGAGCTAGTCGAGTCAAGGTCCGGCCGAGTTGAACTGCGGTGTCAAAAGTTCTGAACAAGTTCGCTGGTTTGACGAGCCTTCGCTGACCCGCCGGCTGCAGACTCGGCGTTTCCCTGCGACTAGAGCTTTTCCAGCACCGAAACTTTCCGTGCACTGAGAATCCACCGTAATCGATTCCGTTTATGCGGCCCGATCGCGCTAATGGCCCCTCAAATCGCTCCCGGAGCTCCGAAGTGGCGTGGCCGCCCCACCACAAGCTCCGACGCCGCCCATTCGCCCCTCCCATTGGGCAAAAGTGCTCCGAATATGGAACAACAATAGACCAATCTGCATGGCATTTTTTGGTGATGTGGTCATTGGATTTTTCCATATTTGATAGGATAATAATAAAAATAATTTTGATATATTAAGTCAACTAATAATTTATATTAACCTCTCAGTACAAATCTAGAAGTGTTGCAAAACTCACAACGCCTTCTTACACCAATCTGTGTCATAAGTCGCGTGGTTCCCCCACCCGATGCACTCCGCCATCCCCACCGCGGGATCAAGTATTCAATTGTTGCAGAAAGTGGTACGTGCCGCGATAAGTGTCGCGATACGGCCCCAAGTCTATAATTCCTAAAGAGGCAGATCGACCGACGTTCAATTTCAGCATGGAGCTTCGGGTCCGTCGGAAGTGCGCGTTGCTTGCAAATTTCTGGGTACAAACGAGCGAAGTGTATCGGCGATATCACGGGCGATTTCACCGATTTTCGCTTGGCTGTTTTACAGCCCGGTCGTCGTGGCGGAATTATTGAAAGCGACGCCGGGTAAGCACCGGGTTCTCTTGTTGCGGGTCCGTCGATGTTTTACGATCCACGGGCGAGTCGCGCGTCAACGTATGCACGCCCCCGCAAAACTACAGTGTGCAGTTTGGTCGCGTGACGCGCGGATGTTAGCTGGCAACGTTTCACGGGACCGCGGGAAATTATTGGAAAGCCGTTTTTCAGCAGCCAAGCGACACGCTATCTGCGTCCCGATAAATTTAACGTGCCTTCCGCCGAACTACCGATCTATCGATACCTAAACGATCGACCAGCATCGCGAACAAAGAGGCTCGAAGCGATTCCGCGACAAGGCACGAGCAGAAGAAACCGAAGACTCGACGTGAAAGCCTCTTCCTCGGTCTCTTCTCTCGCGAACTCTCCAGTTACTTTTTCTTTTAGAAGTTTCGGAGCATTTGTACCCGACCGCTCCGCAATATTTTCTGCCATTTGTTGTTCGTGAAACGCGGAAACTGTCCTCTTCTTTTGTAATCGCCGCTTTACGCGGCAAACAGCGTTTGCTTGCAAAGTGTTGTTTTTACGATTGCATTTGCGGCTGCTGTTTTTCTTTAGCAGTTTGCATCGAGGAAGAAATATTATAACTATATTTGTTCGCGAGATTTGTTTATCCCTGTGCTTCACTGCGTCTATCTCTAAAATGTTCATGCTGTTCTCTTGAATGGTTTACTTTTTGGTAATTTACTAACGCGATAAATAAACGTTCTTCTACAAAAGCACACACTGTTCTTTCGCAATTTTATTTGTTTGTTCTATTTCGGCATCTTTTAAGTAATTAAGGAGAAATTGTTCTTACTATTTCATTCCATAACATTTGTTTACTTATTTAATCGGTTCACGCTATTTTACTTTCCTGTTACCTGTTTTTCTTCGGCTACGCTTATGCTATCTTGGCTATCCTAATTATTTCCCTCATACACCAAATTGCCCCGCACATAAATTATAATTGCTATTACAAGCTCTTTGTTTTGAAAAATCGGGTCAAGCTCGTGGAGAGATCTTGTGACAGAATTTATTAAACATAAATATTGTTTAGTTCGCATCGATTGAAGCGAAATGCCACTTTACGCTTATGAATATTCAAGTTGAACAGTAAAATTACTCCCCCGATGAATGCATAATTTCTTTTCCCGTTAGAAAATTATTAACGATAAAGTATCTCTTACGAGCCTGGTCACGAAGCAAATCACAATCCAACCAGTTCAGGTTGGGTCGAGAACTGCATACAGCTGTGCCTTTCTGTATTTTACGTTTATGTGCCTGGCGAAATGAAATGTTCTGACAGGAATAATTTAATTATTAATTTAAAAGATTCATTTTTGAAACGTGGACCCACTCTTTGCACGTAATCTAATTCTCTCGTACCGAAACGTTCGTAATATTTCTCTGGAGTGTCTCTTTGTTCAGATTTCATAAATTTATTATTCACTTCTTTGCCGAGTGTTTCAGCATAAATATGCGCACATATTGAAACCGAATCAATTACAAATGCTCAACTAATCGTGCTCGGGAACAAAGCAACGAGTAATCTTATCTAGATTATTTGGACTCGAGCATTAATTCATGGATTTGAAATTAATCCGCGGAAACAAGTAAATACAGACATTATTTCCAGAGGTGCAATCTCTCAGCAAAATTATCCAGAATCAATTAATTCTGCGTTATCTAGTGTCGAATGTACAGGGACAGCAATCAGAGTCCACAAGTAAGCCGACACAGATCTGACTGGAAATCATGTCACTCGATAACAAACACTGAGAACATTTACCCACTGATATAACCTTAACCAATCAATTGAGGATCGCAGTCGTGGACCGTCAACAGACGTAATGATTGGCTGTCGATGTTCCGTTGGGAGTTTCGTTTCCGTGCAGACGAGCTTCCGGAATTTATGCGAGGAACTTTCGATACGGTGAGCAGTTTCAACGGGAACCACGGGAATATTGAATTCTCGTACAATTCGGTCAATAACGGGCCCGGAATCGCGATCCAGATGCACTTGCCGGAACATCGCGCGACGTACCCTTTCGAAAGGAGGCCGAGGAATTTTTGAATTCCGATGAATTGTTCTGGGATAGAATCAAGAATGAACCAAGAGCGCGTTCTCTCTCACAGCGTCAATCACTCAATGGCCAGTCGCCTGTTTTAAATATGCGGATTTTCTTTTGAAACTGGTGGCGGTCATAAAACAATTTCCTTTGAGATGGAGTTGCAGGAGAATATAACAAAAAAATATTGAGTTTCATATTTTGGGAACGAGAATTCTTTGATATTTGAGCTTCGAAGCGGTTTCGAATTTTAACTGCTGCATAAAGGTTCGTAATGTATGCATTCAAACAGTACAGAATTGTATATGCTGCTTAAATATTTTTTAAAAATCTTCCTTTATTCTTATACAATAGGGAAATTTTTTAAATGTACACTTGCCAATTGAGACAAAACCGTTCTAGTAAGCGCCGCTACCATGGAGAAGGGACACGCTCGCTTGTCGCAACTATCTTCGAAGTTTGGTGAGGGAAGAAAGCGTTTGCGGGGCCCCAATCGTACCCAGCGTCTAAGTCTAAATTCATCTTCAGATGACAAAATTTTTAACGAAGTGGCCGCAGATCTACAAGATCAAGAAACTATGTCCTACGAACAGAATCACATTCAAAGATCGAGCCTCACAACACTATTGTCGAAACAGCTCGGTTTTCAGGGAGCGAAAACCGAAAAGACAATCCAAAGATACGCAAGCTCGTTGATTTATCTCCGGGAATGAAGCAAGCTGGCTTTGTAGCAACCCGCGCGTTCCTTCGGGGTTCGGTAATTGCTGGGAAGAAAGACGAATTCTCCGGAACTAACGAGGGCCTCGTCACGCGGCGTACCCGCGGCTAAACGATCGGATCGACCGAGGCGCTTGCTCACGAGCCTATTTTCGCCTAACCGCACGACGCTCCTTGAAGACTAATGGGGCCGCGAATATTTTGCGTATCAGTCCTCCAGACTCGTTAACAGACACCGAACCAATTTACACCCGTTCTGACCATTTACACCGGTGCTCCCGACGTTTTAACATGCTTTCGACAAGAAAATAATTTTCAAGATCTCCGCTACATCATCGTTGATACCATTAAAGGATCTATTAAAAAATCATTAGCCATGGACTTTTCAAAACGATGAAATAATTACCGGTAGACGTGTTAAGCGAATAAATACATTTTCGTCTCGTATATTTTCGAAGTTACGAAAACAAGTAGAGAAATTTTCATTTTGAAGAAAGATGCGCAGTTTAGATATCAGATTGGGAAAGGGGAATGATTTTTATTTTACACAGGGATCCGCAGTCTAGATACGAGCACAGGTAAGGAGAATGCAACGACCTCCTAATTTCAATAATTGCAAAATAAAAAATTTGGGACTTGGGTAACGGGCCGAGAGCCGCGTCTTGATAACGCCGGGCTATTTGGAGCGGAATACGGGAGCGTGGAAGTTCCCGTCGCGCGAAACCGTAACGCCAGATACCGCCGACGATCCACCCGCTAATCTGATCCAGCTTGAGCGCCGCTGTTTCGCCCTGTCGAGGACAGAGCTCTGAGCTCTCGCTCAGAGGAACTTCTCGAACCGCTTAATCGTCCCAAGCCAAGACTCGTGAGAGCGCGTTTTGCTCGCCTGGTTATCGGGGCAACTGCGCGAAATGCGGCGACTGGAATGCGTTAGCGGATTTTGTTACGGCGTAGCTCGATGCGGAACTTTCGCAAGTCGAATTGTGTTTGGATTGTTAATACTTCCTTGATGATCCTCGCCCTGGAATCGCGTCGTCGCGGGTCAAACGCGTTTGCCGCGAGAACGTCTCTTCTGTAATGCGACTATTCGCAACTATCTTCGTTCTGCACGCTCATTGTGTTTGTCTTTTAGCTTGGCTAAAAGGGGCGGTATCATATTAAAGGCGTTTCATTCCATCTTAAATGAATAATGTTAAGAAAGCTGTATCTGGAGTCAAAATATGCGATGCTTTTGTGTCAAGTGTCTGGAATTTTCATTTTCTTTCGAAGTCTACTCTGACCCATAATATTAAAATCATTATAAAATCTATCAATTTCAAACGATCAAACCTAATGACTAGTTATGTTAGAAACGACTGATAATAATATTTAAAATAATACTTCGTACCCCCTCGCCACAAAATGTACAGATAGTCTTTGACTTTGAAGTTAGCCGCCACAAATCTTTTAAATAAATCCATAAATCGGTCTTCGGCACGACAGAAATCATTTCTGAATCGTACATACTGAATAGTTTGAATTAAATAGTAGACAATTTTTAAAGTTACTTTGAGAATTACATTATGCACAGCACAATCTGCATGCACTCTCATTGTTTGCACTTTGATCTTATAATTGAACGTATAATGAACATACAATCAATGAGCATATTGTACAATCTCTGTGCATTTTGTATTAATCTCCTGCAGTACGATCGCTTATTCTCTGAGCGGGAACAATAAGCTTCGTTGGTTTTACAGAACCGCAGCTGAAAGGAACATTTATTTCAGCGGGGCTCTGTACAAGCATCGACGAAGTCGCTAATTAAAAATAAGTGGTCCGTTTTTCGTAATTTCCATGCATAAGCAGGAGAAACGATTCTGTCAGTCACGGATCGTCCCAAATTTCATCGCAGCGAAAGTTAATCAGCAGCAACGCGATATAATAACTTCCATGACTGTACGGTCCATATAATAACAGTGTCCTCGTAGCTTTCGCGAACAGGTGTTCCGCAGCCGGTGAAAGGGCCGGGCAATCGGCGACTCGGCTGACCGGTCCGCGAGCACATCGACGCGTCGTTGAATTAATTGGCCGGTCGAGATCATTGGTATAGCCACCGTTGATACACTCGGAATTATCGGGCACACATTGCGACTGAAATTCGAGCAGCTACCGATGCGTTTTTGTCAATGAGCTCCATTGGCGGAATCTCTGAATCAGCGACTGCTCTCGCGACTACATTTTCCTGCCTTATGTGCGACGTCCGACGAACTGGTCAGTGTTATTAGCCTTTGAGGCTGATCTAATTTTGTCTCACTATTCAATGCACCTATTTTGCATTCATTCTGTGTATTAATTTCATATTGTGTATTTATTTTCTGTATTTGCTTTGCGTGCTTATTTTATGTATTCAGTTCATCCATTCCCGTTTTGTATATTTATTTTGTCCATTCAGTTTGTGTATTTATTTTGTCTATTTACTTCGTCCATTTATTCATTTCATGTATTCATTCTGCGTATTCACTTCACCCATTCGTGTAGTTCTAATTTCGATTGTATACTAAAAACGTATTCGATAAAAATCAACGAACGACAGAAATTTTATTCCTTCACTTTCGAGAGCAGAATGTAATGAATTTACTTTCTCTTATGAATATTTATGAACCTAAAAAAACGAAAAATAAAATCTGCGATGGTTAGTCAAAATGGATATAAAATTTGTATCACTTCGGAAATTAAAATGGCAATATTCATGCTTTAATAATCGTACGGGCAGTAATGTTTGAATTATACACACCACATTAAAAAAATTCTTTAAAATATCACACGATAGCAATCGATCTGAAAAGCCGAATGAATCTCGAGTCGAAAGGGTAAATTACTTATGTGAACAAATTAATTAATCGAGGTCCCAGTTCGCGCTAGAGCGTCGATTCCCGAAAATGAATTATCCGTGAGGAGGGTTTCGTGTGTCCTGAATCACCTTGTAGCATCTTTAAAAGATGCGACGGGGACTATCGAGGGGTCCAGGGGGACGTGTCCACGGAAAGGAGCCGAGATACAAGTCCGATAAGTGAGAGACGCTTAGGCGAAGCGAAACGAGGATTATCCCGAAGTCCTTCGTCGAATCCCGTGGGATGCTCGCCTCCACCTTTCCGATTGCTCCGGGGTCGTCTAGACGATCGTGGGTGAAGCGTCCGAGGGGGATGGAAAAAGAGAGAAAGAGAGCGAATTCGTAGCTGACCAGTCGGGAAACCAGTGATCCACCGTCGACACCTACTCGGTAAAGGCCTCGGCGAAAAGTGGCTGGGAGATATCCTGGAACGCGGACATCCACTCTCGCATTCGTGGAAAATCGGAGGAGAACCCGCTCGTTCGCCAACCCTCCGGCAAACCGGGCAAAGGGAAAATAGAGAAAGAGTGGCCCCTGATAGATTACGCCGATACACCGGACACACTCGTCGATCCGTCCTCCGAATGGAAACCTTGCTTCGTTTTATTTGTACACCCTGCTCGACCGACGCCTCGCTAATCCCGCAGACCACTCCGAAAAAGGACCGATCGACCTGTCCCTGAAACACATACACTATTCTCCATAAGGACCAACGTGGCGAGAAGGTCCTAGGCTCTGGAAATCGCATTTGCAGTCGCTGCAACGTGGTCTGATTCACATGCACCTCGCTCTGATTTCTACAAAATTTAGTGAAGTGTCATGTCTGCATTTATTATACATATACGTACACGTAGTTATCACGGTCTCAGATGTGTCTGCTATTTTCAGGAATTTGTATCTCAAGCTTAGAGAACAATGAGCTCTTCAACAACCCATGAAACTTTTCCAACGTTTGCGTATACTTCTCGTAATGCTGGCTAGTCGTCTGAGACTATAGCTACGTTTATTATGCATACATACTTATCTTCCCACTCTGTTTCAATCAAAACGTAATTGTGTTTGAAGTACTGTTCGTAAGTTCTACTAACAATGAGAATCATTGTTGCGATCATAGGGTTCTTCGAAAGCATAGATTATTTTCCATCTTCGAGTAAACTATGAAAAGCAATATTCCTATGAGATACTATGAAAAATCTTTACCAAGCCGACGCATGATCAGGATTTCCAATTATGCTGAGGAGGATGATGAACAGATCGCACGAATTGCAACTTTCCCCGAGGTAACTCGCCTACAATCTAGTCTTAATAAAATTGCTGCTGTCTAGCAAAATCCACTCAGAAATGTCAAGAACCGTTCGAGAAGATCGTTCAATTATGTCTAAAATTATGTTTAAAAAGGGGACAGAATGGCGAGGCTCTCGGTCGCAACGGTTCGAGCGACTCTCCGCTTCCCCGTCCACCGGTATCATCGCAGATAACCCCACTTTACTTGTCGAGGTAAAACCTCTTCGATCGCTAATTACTCGATCACCGATGAAAACATTCCGCGGACTGTATTGGTCGCAATCGAGTATCGACGAGGATGGGGGTAAAAGCAGCGCGACGTCTCGAGTAGGATCGATCGATGGCACCGCATTGTCTCTCGTCGGCCTTGCGACTCCCTGTCCCCCATCCACGATGCACCACGATGCACTCGATCTCGCAGCAGCCCCTTCAGCTTCTTCCACCTGGTTTTTTCCGCGACGCGATCGACACACGACATACGGATCAGAGACATACCTCGCTGCCAAAGATGTATATTGCACAAAATGATTCCGAAATGTTGAGTACAATACCAATTGCACACGAAATGCATGTTACAATTAGTCACCACTGAAAAGTTACCCTTAGAATGTACCCTTTGAGGAATTCAGACAAATGATATTCACGAATTTATTTTTTATGACCACATCGCACTTCACCAAAAATTTGAAAAAATTTATGGATAATACTTATAACTATACACTGATACTGTGAAAATGTAAATGTAAATTTTTTTGATGTTCGTTAGTTTTTTGAATTTTTACAACCAGAACTTTCAACTTAAAAGTCTGAATTAATTGCAGTATATGTATTGATCATTTGTTCAATTTTTTCCAGAATGTTCGTGTATTATTAAATAGGGTAGACAGGCCAAAAATTATATTTCCATTTTACCCCGCATACCTGAGAAGAACCACTTTTTTGCGCAGACAAGGATAACTATGCAATTGTACGATAGACAATCCGGTTAATAGTTTTACTGACCCTCGTTTCCTCTTTGGTGAGCTTTATTTCCAGAGCTTCTTGCACCACCCACACCTATGCACTCGATCTTGCAGCAGCTCCTTCAGCTTCTTTCACCTGGTTTTTTCCTCTCGCGATCGACACACGACGAACGGAGGAGAGACAGACCCCGAAGAGGCCAGAAGAGAGAAGTTCGCGTCCTGCTGAGCCAGCATCTGCACTCACTCCCTCTCTCGCAGTAGGTGCCGGTGCATCGGCGGCGTGCTCCTGTCACCGCGCGGTGCATCTGGCCCACGAATTCACCACGTTGCAGATCCTCGAGTGCGGCCTCGAGATATCGTCGCCTGCATCGAGTATCTCCTCGCGGATACCGTACACCGTCGCCAGAGATACGTGTGCGAACCGGTGTCGAGGGTGTCGCCACCCCTAACAAGGGATCGTTCCTCCGATAGCTGGTGAAACAGAGATAGGGGCTGTCGAGATTTTCGAATCGGTAATTGGCGCCGGCTTTCGAGCCACTGGAAATGTCTACTTTGCCGATTCACTGACTACATTGCTGCAGGATCTCCGTGTGATAAGCCTCGCGCTGCCCTCATTCCAACAATTTTACACAGGTCGACATTTCAGGGAGACCATTATTTAACACGTCACCTTTTACAGGGCACGTTTGATCAGTCCAATTAAAGTTTTAATTCTTTTGTATTGTGGGATACTGTACAGACCTATGCAGGTCGCTGCTCATTTTCTGTGAGATAAATGTAGTTTGCACTGGGAAATATCAGCCACTTTGTGGTAGAGATGTTAAATTTCTTTTTTAATGAGAAATTATATTTTTCTGTTGAGAAGAGGAGAGTACGAGCTTGCCTTACTAGGATCTTGTGTCGCCAGATCAAGACAGGTTTCCCACTCTATGTTCAGACTCGGCGAGCATCCCCACGTTTCCGCCAAGACGTGTTTCGTCTATAGTCGGTGCGTCGCAATCCCATGTGACGAATATGGTAGTGAGTCACGAATATGGAGAGAGAGAAAGTAACAATGTGATCATGATGCTTCCCGAACAGAAGATCCATCAAAACATTTTCTGCCATTTGGATGCGGTGCATCTTCTACCAGGACTACAAGAAACATCCGAAATCGTGTCTGATCCTTTATCAGCCGAGTCCTCAGTCTGAAGTAATGAAAACCCAGTTCCCAGCACCGCTGTATCCGAAGGTGGCCCGTCAACGATTTATCTCCGCCACGAATCTATCGCGAGCTTTTATTTCGCGCCGCCTCCTCTCGTAAACCGTAGCGGAATTCGCCATTCAATTTTTGACTGAATCGAGTTTTTGCCGGTGGACGAGTCGCGGGATCGCCTTCCCGTAATTGTCCCCGGTAGCTAACGCCGAAAAGGCGGCCGTAAAACATTTGATAGGCTGTTGGGCCCTAAGCGCGAGCCGTGTAACGAAATAGCCTCGGAAAGAATAGCAGCTGCTCGTTTCTGTTGGCAGGCTCCCGGAGACTGCTGCTGGTATCGCCTGCTCTCTCTCTGTCTCTTTATCTCTCTCTCTTTCTCTCCGGCACTCGGTAGCTGTCACCCGAGCTGCTCCCGTGTAAACTCGTCTCGGCCAAGATTAGGCGTGTTTACTGTCGGAGCGTAACAGTTTGCCCGCGCTTTTACAGCACAGCGCCTCGCCCTTTCTGCTGCGAATGATCACGAGGGAGATATCGCAGCGACAAGGGTGTGAAAATCTTGCGCAGGAGCCACCCGCACACTCGAGGCACCAGCCACGGCGAAAAGGCTTTACTGTTATTAAACGGAATCCTGTTTGTCCGATCCCGTTTCAATTTCCCCTCTTTACGACGGGTGAAACGCCCCGAGAATAGCCCTGCATTCGCAGATACCGAGGAACAGTCTTTGCATCGCAAACAAGTAAATGTCGCGACTCCCGTTACCTGTAAAACGTATGGCTCCGTTTAACTCCGACGTACTTTTCCAGCACGGTATCACCGTACGTTGATGATTCTTGCGATCCGTCTGCTCTTCGAGCGTTCTATTCTCAATTGTTCGGTACTGCAATTTTAGCGCAGCACTCGCAGATATCATGGAACAGTCTTCGCGTAGCAAACAAATAAACGTCACCTGCAAAAGGGAAGGTTTCGTTTAATTTGATTGTACTTTCCAGCACGGCGTCACCGAACGATACTCATGATGATCGTTGTCTTTTGTTTGCTGGTCGAGCGTTCAGAGTTCTGTACTGCGATTTTAGCGGATTGCTGGCTCGTAACGTTGAAGTTCGACATGTTGAGTGCCACATCGATGTTCATAAATGTCACGCAAAATGAAAACAACTTATTTAATTGAACAACTTGTACATTTTATTTATGTTTAAAAATAGTTTTGTGAATTGTGTTCTCCACGTATAGCCGACGTGGTAGGCAACCTATTAATCTCTCACGTTCTAATTTGACAACACTCCTCGTTGTCACTACTGATCATCAACTAAATGTCGAAGACAGTCCGAAGAACAGGCTGAAAGGTACAAAAGCATTCCTCACCAACACCTGGTGCTTTCACCAGCAGGATCTCGTTTATTCAACAGGGGATCAACATTACGGACGTTATAACAAGATAATGATCCTGAAGCTTCATTAACGCTCTAGAGAACATGTGCTGGTTAAAAGAATAGATAGAGAAGGAGGACGGAGAAAGAAAAAGTATTTAGAAATATGATTTGGTAAGCCCGGGACCATGTGCCACCGTAAAAACATACAATCGTGCGCGGCGAAACAGAAGCGGAGATAGGAAATCCTAGAGGATACCGAGGGGGAAGGAGGTGGATCGTAAAGTAGAAGTATCTCCAGGGATTCGTATTATCCTTCTGCGGGAACGTCGTTAAGGGAGAAGAAAGGAGTAGAAGAAACAGGCGTCGCGGGGTTGAGGGGATGCAGGCGTGGTCGTGGATTACTCTCGGGTCTGAGTTCCCGGGTGGTTGCGTGTGCTTACAGTTCTCGTTGCATAAAGCTGTTGTAATCGGTGGTGGTTAATGACGCTAGCTCTTGAAAGCCGGTAAAAAGGAAATTGATTCTTACGTTATCATGACAGCATTTTGGTAATTAACACAGGAAAGTTATCAGACGGATTAAAAGATTGTACTATATTGTTTGAGCTTTAGGTAGCTCCTGTTGGTTGCAGTTTTTGTAAAACATTTCTATTTTGCATGAAGATGCACAGACTTGTAATTGAACTTGTTGAATAATAAATATACGTAAAACCTCAACAAATACGTATGATTTGATTAAAAAGTGAACACTTTTAGTTTTTGCGTCTCAATGTTTTCAATTTAACACTTGATATTGATTGTCTTTTGTATGATATATAACTGGACTGTGGATTTTATGCACTTAAAAATGACTAGGTGGCACATATTTACAAACATAAACAATGTATCTGCATATTGTATTGCCATTGCATAGCATTAGTATATTATTAGCTACTGCACAGTTGCGTATCATCCTATCACGTTTCGATATGCAATAATGCAGCGATGCAATGCCCGTCTGTCGGCATTCATACTCAACAATAATATGATATGATAATCAGCAAATATGTATATATCTACACAGTACTACCATGTATCATTTTGAACAAGCTAAGACTATTAAAATGATACATTCTAGTTTCTTGCAATGGATGTTTTGAACAGCTTAGAAATTTATAGATTAGGGTGTTCCTGGAGATCGATTGAAGGAGTACGAAAGGAAGTAAACGGCAATCCAGGGAGGATAATATTTACGGTTTCATGGGCGAAGCGTCGCGACGGCTCGTGCAGAGGGTAGCGCTTAAAAAGATTCTCCTTACGCGGCGTTCGCGAAGGCGTCAGGTTAATTAAGTTTCACCGACGTTTTGCGGTGGTTCGCGAGACCAAGTGGCCGCCGATGCACAGGACGAGACCGTCGAAGGGTAGCCGAGCGTGAGACCGGAATGTCGTTAGCGGGCTCTATCCTCGTCCCTGAAATATCCCGCTGACTCATCGCACGGTCTCGCGAGAATGGATCTTCTAATAACAAGCTCGTCCACTTCCAATTTCGAAGCACGGTCCCTTTGAATCTCCGGAACGATCGGTTGCGCCGTAATTAATAAGTAATCGGCCGGCCGATTCGATGGGTGACGGGGCCGTTCTCGCCGCGTTCTTCACGCGTCCGCGTCAACCAGTCCGTCATCTTCTACCAAGGCACATCCGCGAGTGCATTACTAATCTGAAGACAATCGTATATCGAAACGTTTCTCCATTTCCGAAGACCAATTCTTTAATTTTCAAAACTGAAATTCATGTTAGAATAATCAACAATAATTATGATGAATATGTCTTTCAATTGTGATTAAAGAAAATTGTCAAAATGATTTGGTGAAGTCGGGCAAGATTGACATTCACTGTGTGTAAAATGAAAATCCTTTTACATTCTGGTGGAATAAAATTGTTAAAATAAATTGGATGAAGTTGTCTTTCAATTTTGACCGAGTGAAACGATTTAAAAAAATTAAATAAAGTTGAATAAAATTCCAGCAATTTTGCCTACCGTACCTAGCTTGCCAGATCACTAGGATGAATGAAACCTGTTCCGTTCGAATCCCGAAAGGGTTGCTCCCAACCCTAATCCCAAGCTGCACTCGTCCTCGATCCCTTGATCCCGAAAGATTCAAGTGCCGGGCGTTCTTCCGACGATTTACGAAAATTCTTTTTTTTTCGTCGGGCCACGGGATCATTCGTTAGGTTGTCCTCGAGGCTGAAGACGGGAAACGGTAGCGTCTGACAAGCCGCCCCCATCGATCTTCGTACGCAGCGACGACGACGGCGGGATAGGAATTTCAGAAAATTGCCTCTGTCACGATATCAGGGCGCTCACGTGACGGGAAACGGGCCTGTTAATGTATTCGCGGAACAACAAGGAGAGCCGCGATTGCCACGATACAAAGTATACAAACAGATTGGAGCAGCTTGGCGTGATTTCGTGTTTTCTGACCGGGGCCTTTGGAAAAATAGGTTCGCCAAAGAGCGATAGGGAACGGGTAGATTGCTATTCGGTCGACAGTCGCGGTTTTCGACGATTAGGTTCGCTACCCTCGTTTATTTTCCTATCGGTCTTCGTGGTTACGTTTAAATTGTTTCAACATTTTATTAAGCGAGTGCAACGTACACTATTTTCAAGATAAGGGGGCGAAATTGGACATGAAAAGTCATAAATTAGAAAAATTGTGAGCTGGCAACCTGTCAGTTCCCTTGAGAAGAATGACAAGCTAAGAAATAAAGTTATGAATGGCAGCAAATCACACTGGCAGCTTTAACCATCACCTTTCAATCTTGCTCCATAATTTTTTAAATACTACAATGTTTCCTCGAAACAATAAAAAATTTTACTGCACACTCCAATTGATCACTTCTAAATCACCTCCTATAATTATTCCTACGAAAGTCGGAGGGAACAAAATATAGTTCGACCAATCCCCAATCATGCTTGGGCAACACCGAAACTCAGTCACTCGGTTCGGCGAACCTAAATCGAACTCGACACAACTTAAATAACCGTATTCGTCGAGTCCAAAGTTCGACTATAGCATTTCAGGCGAAGATCTGGTAACAGTACACAACATAGTTCCTGTCCGGAAAGTTTGCGTCCCGATTAGGGCGTCGGTCAGCCTCGTCGAGTTCCTCTCTCGCTCTAAGAAACTGTGTTCGACGTTCTTTATAGGAAGACCGAGAGAGCAGCTATTCGATTGATCGATCTAAGCCCTATATTCTAGTGGCCACTGTGTTCATTCCTTTCGACCCTCTCGTAAATGGCAATGTGATTTAGGCAAGCGCGCGCGCGTCCGAGGGTGGAGTTCGAAGTTGCCGGTGGTCGGAATTCAATTAAGCCTTAAGTGTGTCTCGGAGCTATCAGTTGGGAGGTCGGTTCGCTCGATGACCAACCTTCTAGGCACAGACTCCGCCGTCTAGATACCGACCTAGTATGTCTTCCATTAGCAAGTGTCCCGCCATGTTACGACGTAAGTATCGCCATGGTGGAACGCAGGTAGAATCATGTCTGTTTGATCAAGGAATTTATTTGTCTAAGAAATTGAGACTGCTGGGAAAAGGAAAATGTCAATATTTAAAGCTTCTTCGAAAAATTTCACACTTTTATATACTGGGAATTTCGAATACTGCTGTATGCACGTCATAGTATAATGTATCTATTAATGTTTATCTAATGTTTCTGTTAGTTTGAATAGCTATGTTGTTTTTTGTAATTGTCTCAAGAGTTAAGGGAAATGGTAACTATTTAGGAAGCAGTGATGGTAAAGATAAGCTTCCTGGGGCTCTAAAATAATTGTTTAGTCTTTCCGAGTAAACCGGGCGACACAGTCGACTCCCGAGCGTAATTTTTCGTTATCGAGGTTGCGTGGCCCGTAGAGATCGCCTGACTAGGCTCCCAGCTCGAGTCTCAGGTAATCTACCCTGTCCGGGGGAGGATTCGTCTTATCGGCTAGCCGAAGAACGTCCGATTATAAGCTGGAGGCTAGAACTCTCCCTTATCGATTCAGGGGAGTTAACCGAACAGGCCGATAAGCTAAAAAATGAGTTTCATCTGCTGTCTTCGGGGAGTTTTGCTGGGGAGCAAAGGCAAAGGCTGGAAGTTTCAAGGATTTCCCTTCACCGAGGGGCGAAGTTTTCCTGCGTCATCGAATACTATCGCCTTACTACATAGAAATCACTGCAATCTATTTTCTTAATAACATAGTTTAAATTTCGTGGAGAAATCAATTTTAGATTGTGATGGTAGAATGACTAGGGAAATGCTATACATACACGGTTTAGAAATTCATTTTTACTGCGGTTTATAATCTAGCTTCATTAACTAAATTATTTGAATCTTGAATTTTCTGGAGGCAATAATTTGGTAATGGACGTGTCCAGACAGAAGTGTGAAAAATCTTCAAGCTTATGCACGTGTCACTAGCTGCAAATAAGTCAGGCCCTTATCTCGGCAATTTTTGTAATTTCATCCAACAAGGTAGAATGAGTACCCAGTACCCACTTAGCTCACCAAAGTCCACCGAGGCTTCATCGAGTCGTCAACGAAAGGAAAGCGCTATCTGACGTCTACATCGGGAGCAAAGGTAGACCCGGTAGGCGGATCTGGTAGCGGTCCGGCGTGGGCGATAACTACGTGAGAACACGCGAGCGACCGGTAGGTAGATCCAGGTAGCCTCGGCGTACCTGTGCCTGGTAGCTCGCGTTACCATCGCGCCTTCGCCGGTGTTATTAGCTGCGGCGACGACGAACGTGTTTGACCCTGCCGCATTAACTATGTTACGAGCAGTTCGAAGAGATCGCATTACTCTTCTCTCGGCCAAGCACACGCGGGGACCACAAGGAGCCACGCACCCTATGAACGACGAGCAGGGAGAAGATCGGTACGCCGAGACGACTACGGGACGTCTACGTGATTCTATTACCGCCGTTAGAGATCGTATCGAACTGCTGACCCGGCTGGAATTCTCTGTTCCGATCAGGACTCTGTGTCACGGGATCCTATGGCGGAGCCAGGAGATTTATTGCCGGATCTGAGGACGAAGAGCGACTGGTTAGTGTCGTTTTACAGGTGAGCTTACCGCGTCGCATGATTTAGGAAGCACGAGAAGATGATTAGGATGAGAATGATTTAACCATTCTTGCTGAATTTTGTTGGGAAGATCTTCAAGTGACATCTTCAGATTTTGTATAATACTTCAATTCTTTCAAAAATGTTGGACCCATATTTCTCTTAGACGTCATTGTTAAAGACTTGATTGAAAATTCTTTCTAATCCCGTTTTACATGTGTAATGTTTTAATCAGGCTCGTGAAAGGAGCATTTACGATTAAAGATACGATTAAAGAAATACTTTAATTCTTTCAAAAATGTTGGACCCATATTTCTCTTAGACGTCATTGTTCACATTGAAGAGGTGATAACAACCCTTAGAGACTTGATTGAAAATTCTTTTTAATCCCGTTTTACATGTGTAATGTTTCAATCAGGCTCGTGAAAGGAGCATTTACGATTAAAGATAAAAATCCATACTCTCTTCAGGGTATAGTTCGTTTCGTGAAGGCGCAAGACCGAAAATCATGCCGCAGCCACGCAAAGTTCGATTGTCAAAGGGATCCAAGTCGAGGATCCATCCAGCCAAGCTCTTTTCATGGCTCGTTACCAACCGAAATCGGTCTGTTACACCTTATTAATCGAATTACCTTGGATACGGATACTATAACCTCCGGCTCAGCTGGTCGCGTACTCTCGAAAGCTTGCTCGAGCGACGATAGTAGTCTACTCGAAGCGACGCGGTGCGGATTAAAGCTCGAGCGAGCTCTTCTCGAACGACCATATCGATCTCGGAAATTCGAGTCGGTGGACAGCTGAGCGCCCGAATCATCCAGGAAAGAAAACGTGTCTGTAATTGTTTTTAGGAATGACGGTGACCTTCAATGTTTTAAATGGAATGCTACGTATTTTTTTTACGAAGTTAATGTTCTTGGCGCACTGATTAGATCAATTCAATTGAAAGCAATTTTGCAATATATTAATTTCGACGTTTCGGTCTTGGTTTAGACCCTTATCAAGAAAATAGTGATTGTGTCTGTGAATTATTAAAAAACAAAAGGTGATATTCTCTGTTCATGAGAATACATTTAAAACAGTTTTTGAAATATGTCAACAAATTAATATATTACAAAATGGCTTTCAATTAAATTGATCGAACCAGTGCGCCAAGAACAACTTTGTTCAACAATTGTTTGATCGACAATAAGAAAAGTTAGTATCTTTTTTGTATCATGAAAGCGCGTGCCAAAACGAATACATTCACACTTGACCCAACGAAAGATTTAAACATTTCAAATACAATTGGACTAAACTTCACCCTGCATGCCCATTTTATTAAATCCCTTAACGTAGCATATTTTCCTTGTTCCCTGCTAAAGGATTCGATATTAAAGATTGCTGGTTAAAATCAGGGCCATCCCGGTGAACCGACTAGAGTCTAATTTCCTCGGGCTTAGGCAAGAGATGCTCTCGAGGGTCGGCAGCCCCTTGGTTTAATCGCCATTGTCGCGTTTCCTTGTCGGACCGTGTCGTTCGGCGGGTAACACGGCCGATTAAAAATAGAAGCTCGCTACGAATCCGGGACCGTCGGCGTGGCGAGCGTTTAATTTCGTAGTTTCCAGCGGTCGGATGGTGGCGTTACTCTTATCTTTATTAACGCGGATCATCCTCGTCGTCGCGTAAGATTCCCTCTCGGCGTGGAAATATTCAAGCTAGCTGGTTGCTCGTCGGTTTCTTTTGAGCCGTGTAGCTGTGTAACGACGAGGACGCCGTGGACCCGCGTCGTAATACTCACCTGGAACAAAAAGAAGACACGGGGGATAGAAAAATAACGTCGGAACGTCGCGTAAAAAGGAGGAAACGTGGTGGGGAGTACGGGCCGGAGAGGGATAGCGAAGAGGTGGCACAAAGAGCATCCACGGAACGGCTCCGCGTTGTGCTCCTTTCAGGAACATCCGACAAATTCCATGGAAGTGGTAAGCTCGCCGTCGACAGGCAAATAGAAAGCGAGAGAAAGAGAGGCGGGTAGAGAGAGGGAAAGAGAGGGGGACGCTTTGTATTTAAATGCATGCAGAGTAATAAAAGGCACGTCCGCATCGGCACGCTGCGTAGCTACGAGTTTTTCCGCTTTCCGCGCGGCTTTTTCCTCTTTTCCTTTCCTTTTGCCTCGCCGCGGACGGGCTCGCATAACGAGTTAATAGAATCGTTTGTATTTCGGCAGACCGGTCCCCGTTCCTCCCCCTTCACCGATCTCCCTTCCTCCACACATTATTTCGGATACGGAGGTGTTCCCGGTTTACCTTGGCGCAACGTCGAATTCAATTTTCCTCGAGCGGCCTCGGAATTCTGTAAACGTTTACCGAGCTTACGGGCCGATGATCGGACGCGCTCTAGCGAAACCACCCCCACCAGCTCTCTCTCTCTCTCTTTCCCACCTCTCTGTCGGGGCAGTCTCGTTTTAATTAATAAAAACAAACAAAGCGGAACACGAGGCTCCTCGGACAGGGAAAACTGTTCGCGGGTTCGCGGACCGGGCCTAGCGCTAATGGAATTTTTAAGTAAACGCCCCGGAACATTCCTCCGAGTAGTTGTCCACGGGACATCGCTCAGTCCGCGCGAATTTTCGAGCAAACACTGCGAATTAGCCGTCCCCCGCGTATTTACCCTGCGGCCATCGGGACCGCGGCACACGATGGACAAAAGTGTACAGCGACGTGCTCCTTTTTCCAGACTTTTTACACGGGGCTCGGGAAACTCTCAAAGAGTAGACGGTGTAAAAATGCCGGAGACTTTTTTGGAGAGTAGTGCCTGTATGCTGATTTTAATTGCTTGCCAGAGGATTAAGGATCTTGGAAATCTGGGTGAAATAGACATTTTCTGTGTCGGACGTATATAGTGTGCTAAGAGGAATATGAACTATGAGAACACTCTCAAAATGGAAGTAATTTTGATAATGGAATTGGAATTTTATTAATACAACTGGAATTTTAAAATTAGAGTGCGCCACTTTAACTACGTTGCATTTTAAATATCGTAATAACATTCACGGTACTTGATATTCCACTTGTGAAATGAGAATTTGTTTCATGATAATTTTAACAAATGGATGGTAATACAGCTTCCTGAATTTTTTAGTGGTTCTATTGTTTTATATAACTCTTGTCCATTCTTGTCATAAGTGCATATAATTCGTAAACTGAACCATAGACTTTAAAAAATTATGAAAATTTTATTATTTATTTATTTTAAAATAAGGATGAAACAGCTGCTAGCTAGATCTTCAGAGCTCCCAGACGATCAGAAATCGGTCAGCTCTTTAGGGGATGCAGTCATCTGCAGTCTAGAATCACGGGATTCCTCTCGGTGCTCGCATTTCCTGCGGCCCGTTGTCTCTGCGGCCGCTTTCTCCGCAGTCTTAAAAAATAAACACACAGCTCGGTAGTGTCTCCGCGGTTGCCCAACGGGGAATTATCGCGGACCAGTTGGCGAAGTTTCGCCACTCTCCCGTCGTAAAATTAATTCCGTCGCGGGGAGCTCACATTTCACGCGTGCCCGCGATCTCTATCGATCGTCGTCGTCCCTCCCCGCAACAGCCAACGAAAGCTCGTCGAGCACCGCGAAAACTGCTAGGCATACCAGAGATTTTATCTCGCGCGAGTTGCGGCTCCGTAATATTCGCTGCGGAACGAAACTTCGTTCCACCGGCGAAGAATGCGACGTCGTTTTGGTTTGTAAATTCTTTTCGCCTGTCCGTCTGAGCGCCGCCGCGCTCTGCGGCCGGCTGCGAAAGTCGCCTAGTTTCCGCCTGCATAACTGCATCGGTTACCTGATGCAGCCGGAGTGCGAATCAATTTTTGACCCCTATCAAAACAACAATTTTCTTCATTAATTTTAAGGGACGATGTTTGCACAGAAATTTATTCTCTTTCATAATAATTTTAACAAGTTAAGAGTACGAATATTTAATATCTTCTGTTTAATAAGAAGATTCATTGATGTATTGTACGTTTGTCTAATCTTTTACGAATGAACTCGCTTTAATTGCAAGTGGAATTAAAAGTAAGTGGCATGTTTTGTCTTATAAAAATGATGTATCTGAATTTATTCAGACATAGACTGACTTCATTATACTATAAATAATTACAGAATGTAGTATGTAGTACCAGTTATTTGTTTACTATTGGCTGAATAAATAGAGACAGGATCCGGGATTACAACAGTGAATTGCATCCACTAAAACAATAAGAAACATCATACATGTTCTAACATGATAAGAAGTGTCCACAAAACTTCATTGTTTTATATTCTTGTGATCATGGTCGGTGCAAGACACAATAAGTGTCCAATATCGGGGTTCACCGGTCTTCGCGAGCAAAGGGACCGCCGACACCCCTAAAAAGGTAACATTCCCGTGGAAAGCTGGAAGTGATTTTGTTCTTTTTGGCCCCGTCGAAGAAACTGGAGCGGCAGCCTGAGTATTCCGTATTATCGACGTTTTGTACTTCAAGACGCGATTCACGTTCCACGAAAGATCCCGGGAATTCTCGAAACATTTCCGGCCGAGCTCCGGCTAAACGGCGGACACCGCTGAAAGCTGCACGACCAAGACGGGAGAAGAAAAAAGAAAGAATTGTAACAGTCGCGGGACAAACTTTTCCGCGACGACGACGACGAAGACGACAACGGAGACGACGACGGTGGAAGACAATGGAATTCGACGAGGCGTGCCAATCGACCATATCGATGGGACGTACGTGTCTCTGCAGAGGGACACATACGCGTGCACAGCTGGGTACGGAAGAATCCCGGAAGAAACATCCTCGTCGAGACACCAGGAAACGACCCGGGGAATCTAGGTCAAAGGAGTAGCTAGGTTATTTGGTACCGGGCTGGATTTGGTGTACACGGTCCATATTCTGCGTAGAACCCATCGAAACCGCTGTGACCGAGTCGCTCGAGCAGACACCAAAAATTTTCGGATACAGAGTACACTGGCGGCGAACGCGATCGGAGATCACGTTCCAGACGATTGGAATACCAATGGAGGCGAACGCGACCGACAATAAAGGCAAACAGTTAGCGGTCGAGTTATGAGACGAACGAGACCAATTTCGCTGGGCAAACTGGACAAGATCCTGAGATCGTCCGGCGAAAGGATATGGACTCTAACAAGAGACAGAAGTGATTAATATTGATACAGTTCGGCGGGAATGAAGAGATCGTCAAACCTGAGATCTTCCAGGGACATGTAGCCCGGAGAAGACAGTGGTGATTAATATTGATACAGCTCGGTGGGAATGAAGAGGGGATATCCTTTTCGGGGAAACAATTGGGAATTGAATAAACTCCAGGGGCTTTGGAGTCGCGAGTCTTTGAGGATACAGAGAATATTATACTCGGAGGTAAACACAGTATACGCCGGAAGAAATCCGAGCAAGAAACCGTCCGCTGCGAAGCGAAGCAAATTCGGCAACCGTTCCGAGCTTCTTTTCGGAAGCTCTTCCAATTTTCTGGCTACAGATATCTGAGGCCGGCGCAAAAGCTGGACAGAAGCTTCGGGCGAGATGGCCCGGAAATAATTTGGCCAATCACATATAAGAGTCCGTCTACGTCGGATCGGTTCGCCCTTCACCGAGTCGAACTTCCTCCGACATTATTTTTCTTCCTTCCACGGTGATTCGATCTGTAAGTAGCTGACCGGGAAATCGGCTTTTCCGAGCCACGGAACACTCTATCGGCTACCTTCAAACATGACGCTAACGGGTAATTAATCGAGTTACTGCAATTCTGTATTCAGATTGACTATATTCTTGTCAGAAATATCTTCTCATTCCCAATGTGAATTTACGACGATAATTCATTTGAATGCAACTAAACAAATGTTGGACATTCAATGCAGTTTATTGCATTATGAATTTCATCCAGCAACAATCAATGACGAAGTTTGCCTGACAATTAGAAATTGACATTCCATCACCTCCCGAAAAATTTAATGATTGACTATATTCTTGTCAGAAATATCTTCTCATTCCCAATGTGAATTTACGACGATAATTCATTCGAATGCAACTAAACAAATGTTGGACATTCAATGTAGTTCATTGTATTATGAATTTCACCCAGCAACAATCAATGACGAAGTTTGCCTGACAATTAGAAATTGACATTCCATCACCTCCCGAAAAATTTAATATTTCACGGTCACAGTTTCCTCCGGCTCTTCGAATCTCTTAGCAAAAACGCCACCGGTCACTCAGCGAGACGTAGACGGATGTTGGTGGGCAAGTAGATCGCGGTTGACAAATGGCCGACGATTATTGCCGGTTTAAGGGAGTGATCGGAGGGGGGCTCGTGAAATTATTACCGACGCGTTGACAAATTATTCGAGGATGACGCGCCCGGGTCTGGTAGGCGTTGACGTCGAGCTACGAGGCTCGGAAGTCTTAGCCTGGCGGGTATAAATCTGCCAGGATCGAAACTCGGCGTTTCGATCCGTGCCTGGTTGTCGTCGATTGATTCGAGACGGAAATGCCTGTCTGGGAATCAATTCCAGTTTGGTCAGGGGCTTTCTTCGGCCGATAATCGGTGGCATTAATCCGCGGCGGAGTGAGAGAAAAATATCGTGAACGTGGAGAGGGCGAGAACGGTTCCTCGCACGCGTAACATCTGACAACGCATTAGCCCAACACCGGCATGTCAGCTCGACAGGCGTCAGGCCCTCCTCTGGCTTTCGACTGGTCGTTTACGACGCGACGGCGTGTCACTGGCTCGTCAGACCGACGACATTATATTTAGAATGCCTTCTAGAAAACGCCTGGCCGACGAAACGTCGATGCCCGCGCCGAATCGAGAGCGAAACGTCGATCGCTGAAGCGTACTGTCCACGAACTGCCGTTGTAAAATCGGCACCATCGTCCTACCGCTTTCTCAGAACAGATTCGCTTCGGATTCCTGTCTGTACAGTCTACTAACGTCCGTTATGGGACTTCTACGAACATCCGGAGTCGTAGATAGTCTCCTAATAACGGAATAAGATGATTTTTGTATATACTGGGTGAGGCATTTATAACAGGCCACTTGAATAACTTGTTTTAGAAGAAATAACCACAGTAGTGTTACAACAACCAGAGAAGATACACAAGTGTTTGATGAGTCGACCTCGAGTGATCTTGTATTCATCTTGAAATACCCTAGATGTGTTTTTAACATTTTTCTAAAATTGAGTGAAGCCTTCTGATTCTATTCAATTAAATAATACGGAGCGAAAATAGTGTCAAATAGAAAATATATATGTATATATATGCGAACATCCGCAAGAAATCATGATATTAAAACGCAGCCAATTTAAACATTACCAGTCTGCATTTCAGTTCATCATTTTACTACCATCTACTAAAACATGCATGCATCATTTTCCCAATGTAAGACGATGTATTAGAACTCACCAATAAAATCCAGAACTACTCCAAAACGTATTCGATTCGAATATCGGTAAACTCTGCCTGTTACATATAATATTCCTAACATCTACTGCAACATGCATTAGATTCAATCTCCGGCAATAAAAGCTGGCGTTCTGTGACTGAAAGTGGTAAATCACAGTATCTCCGTGGCGCAGCGTGACCCACTAAACAATTTCTAGGATCACGAGCACATCGCTAGGTAAAAAGTGACCGGGTCAACGGCTGGCAACTGAATATTTCCATTCAAGGAATTCGAAACGAGAGTTTATCGTGTGCGGGGCCAGCGATGCGGTAATATGATTTGACAAACGTACTCGTGCAAGAAACGGATCGTGATTCTACTGTTGATCTCTCCCTCCCTCCGTACATGTGGATCCCTCCTGGTTTTCGCGAGATCGTGTTCCCGTTTCCCAAAAAGCGAAACGTTCCCGCCGGTCGCGTTCCGAATAAAAATTTCATGCCGAACTTTATTCGCCGTGGCTGGACGATATAATTCTCCCGATTTACAGAATGTACGTACAGCTCGGAGCTGAGATACATACGTGTAATTCGCCGATCTGCATATCGCGGCACGGTATCGCGGAATTATTTGCTGTTACGGATAAGGCGGGGCCCGCGCGCGTAAAACTCTCCCGATGTCCCATAAAGACTCGTAGAACGGCGGAACGCGCGCGGAATTCTATTTCGTAAGAATCTTACGAGCCGATCCGCCCTCGTCGTTGCGCGATTTCTGCCCGAGCAATATGCACGGGCCGCCGCGCCGCCGTCGATCCCATGAGTCACGATATTTATTTACGACAGCACACCCGAATATTTCTTGCGGGATCGCCGTGCCGGTGTAATGGCGGCGTTTTTATTGGACCCTTGCGAACGGCGCACTCTTCGGAACGATCATCGAGCTCGATCCGAAATTATTAGGGCGAGCCGAATGAGCCACCCTTAAAACGCGATAAAAATTCTAAAGAACCCGTCTGATTGTCTTGCCAGTTGGCAGGCGTGGTTATCGCGGCTGACAGTGATCGAAAATGTAAAGATGGCGGCTCCCTGCCGCGTAAGCCAAGGACGAATAACGCTTCGTATCGCATGTTTAAAGTAGAGGTGGCCTTTTGAAAATTATTGAGAAATTACGTTTTAATAATGATGTACCTTCATCTTGCCGTATTTAATCGATCAATAATCTGGGAAGCTTATGACGATGTTATACATTGAATAAGTTCTTTAATATGTTCCTAAGTGCCTTCTCCTCAAGAGAATTGGCTGTAAGAAAATGAAACAAGATTTCACGCATTTATTGATGAGAAATTGAAATTTCAGCATTTGGCTTATCTTCGTCGTTAAGAAAATACGATCCGAATAAGGGAAATTGTACAGCCATAGTCAGACCAGACGGTTCCGTAACGACCAAACGGAAAGACGCTGTTGCAGGTAAATACTGCCAATGATAAAAAGGGAATCTCCAGACGCTGTCTCGACGGAAACGGTGTCCTTGGACTTGGAAGTGTATCGGAGGAAGTCCCATGTGGACCGTAATCTCCGCCATGTCAGTCGTTATTTCTTCCGTAACGTTCTCGATCCCAGCAACCCTGGCCTGTGGATGCTGTAGCCTTAGCCTCTATCGAGATCGGCAGTACACTCTGAAAATGGCAAGAGTCGAGGGCCGATGCTATTGCTTCTTGCTATACATTCCCTATAATCTTGTATCGCGACGTTGAATTTCGTGCTCGATGGACCTCGCTTTCTTAAATTGTCCTTGAACCCGGAAGCATCGCAATCTTCTGCGATGCGGTACAGAAATCTTCAGCGATTTTTTTCAAAACATTGCTGTAGAATATTTCGTGCTATAAGGATAATTAATATTCTGGGTGGTTGTCTAACTTGATAATTACAGTTTTATTTAAATCTTCAACGGTGGACCCTCTCTTTTATAACTACACAATTCTTTCAAAAATTCATGGCTTAGTCATCAATCTTTTAAATATATTTTTTAAGGTACGTCTTTAATTGATGATTTTATTTACACGATTTATTTCAGTTTCTCTGGTGTAGCTTGTTGAAGACTGGACACAATTCATAACCATTACTAAAATACGAATTTCGCACATTAACGACGAAATTGAGTAGATAAAATTACAAAATGGTGGATAGGTTAATAATTTAACTGCCTCTTAAATTATTTGCCTTGTCTGTTAAATTTGTCTGTCGCAGACCATTTTTACTTAAAAATCCGGAGTCTAGCCATTGGAAATGAAACTGTAATAAGACTACTTGCTTGAACACGTTCGTTCCCAACAAAAAAGCGTTACATAAAACATGTTTGGTACGCGAAGAGCGAGAGAGAAGAGAAAGAGAGTATCGGACACTAAAAGCTATTTTCTATCGACAGAAGGGTCCCAGCGCGGTGAATACTGTACGAGTTTGATAGGTCGCTAAAAATATTAAACAAAAGGTTAGTATGCCCGGGAATACATGTCGTCAACGAAAGGTTACGGTTCTATTTATTACGATCGGGCACACCAAACCCCGAAGCCAGGGCAAACACACGAATAAGCGAATATCGAGCGAATCTATCAGACTGTAATAGCAAATCCGACCACGAGGAAGCCTACGAAACGTGTTTCTCGGAAGAGTGAATATCTCGAGCACGGCACACGAGGAGGTCCGCCGATGTTTCCGCCTTCGGCTGCCGGGGCTTCCTCTCGCTGTCAGTATTTTAACCGACCACTCTAATCGTCGCGTTCGTCTGTCAGCAACTCGTAGAGAGGTCAGCGCGTCGTCACGAGCCACGATGATACCGCGAAAAACCCGACGCCTCGTGTCCCATACGACGCTGGTTAACGACGTTCTCGTGACCGACGTTTGCAAACCGGAAGAGGCGGCCGTCGCCCATCGAAAATTGGCTTCCGTGAACCGTAAAAATCCGCTCGAGACGCGAACGGACCGTCCTTGAATTAATGATGGACGCGTACGCCCGGGATCCGTTCGGCCGGTTAAAAGTTTTCTATTTTTCTCCGCCTCGGACGGTTACGGGGGTCCGTCAATGAAATTTTCACGACCATGACTCGATGGAGCTCCGACGAGTTAGATCTACCCGGAAACTCTAGATAATTGTGTTAGGGAATTTGCTGGACACCCTGGAAGGGTAGGGTGAAATCTGATATTTCTAGTTTCTTCGTAAATGTCAATATTTTATCCCCACCAGTAAGAGATGTACTCACAAAGAATGTAGCACCTCTACTATAACTGTCGCTCGGCAGGACCAGACAATGCGACAGTTACGGTAAGACTACTTGAGCGAAGACAATTATAAAAATGTTTATGCTTTCCTTGCTTCATTCATGTTGAGATAGGAGGGTGATTTCTTAAAGTTTGTGGAGAGGCGAGTTATATGCAGCGAGCAGTGTTGGTCGTAGCCGTACGAATCCGGTTACCCGGTAATGACGGCGTAGGTAGCGAACGATCGCAACAGCACCGGTCCAGAACAGGAGGCGGACGCGTACACGACCGTGAAAAGTAGCGGTCCGTGTGGTACCTCGCGCGAGTCGTTCCCTACTAACGTAAAACCGCGATTAACGGTAGAAAGGCGGCGGAGGCGCTATCGCGGTGCTATACGAGCCGTGTAACAAGTATGGACTTTAAACGGCAATCGGGCGTTGCGCGTGAGTCATTACCGTGGCCGTCTCGGCGAAACGAATGCCCTTCACGAGATTTCACGGCAGCTTCTACGGATCTACCACTGTCTAGACTATCCACGAGACGAGACATTGATTCAGATCATCGGCTACGGTAATCACACAATTGCAAAGTACTGGAATCGAATATAAAATACCATTCCTGAATCAATTTTATAAATTCGCAATATTATAATCAAACAAATTTTCTTAAAAAAAACAACGAACTAACAGTTTTCCACAGACAATGTTAGAAATCTTAAATGTCCTTGAATTATATTGCTCCTTGAGCAATTCCTTTCTCCAAAGCTATTGGTTCTCCACGATCAGATATATTCCTAGAAAATCAAAATAAATTTCTCGACTCACGCAATCAATCGAACGGTTGCTATTTGATTAGCTGGTCCCACGCACTAAACGCACACGCGTCTACGTCCATCAGACTATAAGTTTACCGTCACGATGGAAAGGTACTTCGGTGTCGGCAATAACGACAGGCGTAACAGATACTAGTCACCGTTCGTTCTCGGTATCCTGAATGGATCTAGTGTAATGCGGGGCCCGAGTTGCCGATACTGCCGTCAGGATACCGTAAACCATAATAACTCCTAATGGTATAGCGTGGGAGGGCCTCGGTGGTAGCTATTCGAAGGGTGAGGCCGCGAAATGGGAGAAGCTCGTAAGGGGATGCGACGATAAAGGTGAAAGAAAGGAACGTCGGGATGGATCCGCGGCGAAAGGTCTGCACAGGAAGATTGAAAACAGCCTGCAAGAAAATACTTTACCCTGTTTGCGAAATGGGGCTGCAGTTTTTCCCCCATGAAATTTGCATCCAACAGCCCCATAATGGCTGTCTCGGTCAAATTGGCTCGGATACATGCGAATTTATCTTTCACGCTGACACACGTATCGAATAAACTCAAATAGTCACTATGGACGTATAATTTTTCCTAAATAGCATTTTGTTAGCCTAGAGATCACGTGAAAGTCAGACATATATTTTTAAATGGTAATTCATGCTCTTCAGTGTACTGTTTTATTTGTTGTTCTGTGACCAAGATCGTTACTCCCTTTGACAAAGAACGATTTCTGCGACTCAAAATTATTAATTCAGAAGACATTTTTATTTGAACAATGCACGTGTACAATCCTGAATTATACAGTGGGTCCTCGTATAACACGATCAACAATTCCATAAACCACTGTAGATTTTAGCGAGAAACATTACAAGCGAAAGTAGAGTTTAACTTTCAGATCAAATTTTTCAAAAGAATTTACGAGTAGAAAACAACTTTGACGCGTCCTGTGGGTTCCCTGGAATAATTCAACTTCTGATCATTTCTTCGTGTCACCGAAAGTTTGTCAGACGTTTGACAGGACACCCAGTACAGCCGACGAGGTAAGACATCGTGAATAAGGGATCTCGGCGAGGGAAAAAAGGGCTCGTCCCTAGCGTGCGGAGAGGACGAGGGCCCACGGAACGATGAAATATTCACGAAATTTTTTCTCGCGGTCAGACGCAGCCGGCCGGATCGATTATAAAAGCGAGGCGCGAATTTTACGATCGTCTCGACTGCGGGCCGGCTCTCGCGTTTTGCGGTTTTCGAGACTTTTTCTTCGTTCACGTCTGCGCCTCCCCAATTTCCGCGCGAAAGGGTTGCGGAGAGAATTCCCGCGCGCAGAATATTTTCCATGCGGCGGTATCTTTGTTTCCCTCGCGCGTAAACTGCGAGGGCTATCGAGGAAACAACGCGGAGGAACACTGCGTCCGACGTCCCCGCAGCCGGAAACTGCACACCGGATTTGTTTGTTTCGAGAAAAAAGAAATACAATAACCAGGGGGAACTGCGACGTTTTCAGCTCGGTCGCGGCGGGCCACGTAGTGGCGCGTTGTAGCGAGAAAATCCGATCCAGTGTCCAAAAATCAGTGGCATATCGTAGTGAACAACTGAATCAACTTTTAATGCTGGTACAACGTTTTTCTAATCCTGCGATGTTTTTATTTAAACGGTAGAGACACGCTCCTGTTATACCAAATCAAATACAATGAAAAAAACTACATTTATGAATCGTACGTCGATATTTGTGGTGTTCGGATTTTTGATAAAAATAAACACATGAATTTATATGTTGTTAAACTCATCGTTGCTCTCGGTTTCAATTTACTTATAAATAACAGAACTTTGAATGTAGTTATTTGAATTTCATTGAACTTTCTGCTCATTTCAAAACACTCTGTGCTTTTGAATTTTTATTTGCGGAACCGTTCGTCGGATTCTGTTGTATTTTGTTTCGTTTCAAACTAGAAAGTTTGACTAATTTGTTGAACTTTATAATGTATCTCGTAATTGCACGATCTTATTTACAGCAAGTGAAGAGTCTCGCTAATCACTCTAGTTGCATATCACTTGTTTCAATAATTATAATTTTTTATCTTGTCACATTTGGTACATTTATTTTCAGCTATAACTATTAAAGAACTCTCTGCAATGAATAAAGAAATGTTGGTTTTTGCGCACCCGTTCGAAAGCTATTGATTTTCGGCCAACGAAGCTCCGCTATTCCCGGCAGTCTAGCGCAATCGGGACGGCAGGAAAAAAAGCGACTGTCACCCCCGACGAAACCCTCGTGCCCCTAATTTATGGAGCCGGTCCCGAATCCTTTTGTCGCCACCCCCACGACCACGGTTCCCCGTTGTAATAATTCCGTCGCCCTGGGGATTAGAATAACCTCGCGCGTGCCGAATCTGCGCGAGCCCAGGGACAACGGGGGAAAATGAAAAAAAAGCCGTCGGTCGAATTAAAAATTAACGATTCGACCGTACGTCACGCATCGTAGGAATCCGCCGGATTAAATTGCGCTCTATTCTATCGTCGATAGATCCCGAGGGTCGTCGCGCACCCTTCCTACCCTAAATATAAATCTTCGTGGCCCTGCGAAGCGATTCTTACCTGCTGTACGGGAGGAACATCTGCATCGAGGGGGCGAAAGAGCACAAAAGGTCAACGAAAGAGAGAAAGGACAGAAAGAAAGGAGGGAATACACCAATTAAGACGGCCAATTTACGGAGGTTCCTTAAAAGGGTATTCCTTGGAATCGTTTTCGGAAACTTACGATTATCGCCGGAGAACCCGCTTGGATCGCTTGCTGCCGGCGCTCCAATTATTTAGGTACGTCTTAGAGCCGGGCTTTTTGGAATGGAAGTTTCGAAAATTGATATTTTTGTTCGTTTTGTTGAAGAACGAAATCTCTTCGAACAGTATATTTAATTAACTTGAGGGGGCAGTAATAACACTATACCATCCTTTCTAGTATGAAAATTTTCAATTCCTCTGAAAATTCTGAAAAGGGAAATATAGCAGAACTACTATAGAATAATACTTTTAAGATTTTTTCAACGAAACTTATGGACTTATGAGATAAAGGATACACAGATTAAAATGTATATGATGACTTTTTCAAATGATTCTGCTTTAAAAATATTGCCAATCTCACCCCATATCTTGGTATTTCAAATCTCCGAGACTTTTCAGGGTTGTTTCCTTGGAAATTGACTTTTTCTCTCCGGTTCTTGAAGAAAAGGGATGGACAGACATCGAAGGGGTGGTCCCAAGGGAACTGCTTAAATTGAAGCACTCGTGGGAAGGAGACTCTCATTGAGGCGAGCCAGCCAGTGGCTGTTACTGCGTCGGACTGCACGCTGATATGTATATGCAGCTCGGAGCGGCTCACTGGCTCAGGCGGAATGCGCATATGAAATTTACAGCCACTATAACGCAGGAAATGCTCCTCGGCCACCCTCGGCTTCAGTCAGCCTACAGCTACCCTCAGCCTATACCTCGCACCCTTCAACCCTCCGTATCTTTGCATCCTCCTCCAATTTTGCCTACAGTGCCTCGATTCTCCTCGTTTCACTGGCTTCGGATCGTTCTCTCTTGACGACGTCGTATTCGGGGACGTTTCACACATGCGATCGAGCCTTGAGGACCGAGTGAATGTCAGGAATTGGACCCAAAGGTACCCAGTGGCAAGGTACGTACTCTTACATAGCTCGAAACAATTTTAGTTTAACGGGTTTCGTATTATGTATCAAGTAACTAATAGATCGTAGCAATTTTATTCGAAAATTTAAAATATGCGTTTGATCGACATGTTGAAAATTTTATTAAAAAAGCGGTGTGTTGCAGTTTTCATGATTTTCAGCCTATTTTTGTCTTTTTACGCTATCACCCGGAGATTTGCATCATTCTTAATCACGTGTACCTCGGAAACCAATTGACCATTTTGTTTTCGTCATACAGACCAAATGAAGATCCTAAAGTTTGATCACACATGTAGTAAACTTATCCTCCTAGCTTCGCAGAGAAACTGAAGTCGTTTGGTTCATTTATAAAAACGTTAATCCGATTTGAAGTGCATCATCAATTACGTGATTGACTGTATGATTTAACAGTGTTAAAAAATGACGAGAATGGGTTGAACCCACCGGTCTAGTGCTGCTTCGTGGAGTTTCATCTTGGAGCAGGTCGCAGGGTCGAGCAGAGTAGCGAAGCCATCGACGTCGATCGGAACTCAATACCCGGCAGTGACTTTACGAGTTGTTCCCTTAACACCGGGCTGGAGGAAACTACTCGGATGAACAAACAAGCGAAGAGAAAAAGGGGGATTTAAAGACTCAACGGTGGAAGCTGCGGAACGAAGGTCTCCGCACCTCGTAACCCGCGAGAAAGTCCATTGACTCCCGTGGGATTGAGGGATTTACGGTAAAGACAAGCAGCGGCAACAGCCAGCAGAAGCGAAGGCAGGAGAGCAAGAGCACAGCAGGGAACACAGCGTCGACGTCGTCGTCGGCGGTAGCGTCGTAAAAGAGGCGAGGCAGGGCGATGTCGTAAAAGAAAAAAGCTTAATATCTTTCATGGTTCCCGTAGGCTCGACTATCGCGCTAAATCTCGAGTCGCGTCGCTACGTTGCTGCGAGGGAATTCATTTCTGCGATAGAGCATGACGGACAGAGCCGTTCCACTGCGTCTGGGGAACAAGGCCGGGACGAAAAATCAATTTCCTGTGGCCCCCGTCGAAAAGCCAATCCCCGGCTACGACACGGTAACAAGTGTACACCGGTCGGCCGCGTAAAACGCTCAGCCCTTCGAGATCACGCCGTTGGAAACACGGTAAACCTCTTAACGATCATGTCAAGACTGCTTTCGGTAGCGCAGGACTGAAATTTGATTTTCCCTCTTTGAACGCGATTTTACTCCAGCTTGGAAACCGTACCAGCGAGATGGTCAACGATCAACGATTCTCCTAGCAGAGCCTTGCTGCTTTGCTCCCTCCATGAGCCAAGACCTACCAGCGTAAACTGTTTAAAGCGAACCGTAGGACGCGTCAAACGAACGTCGGCCGCAAGCATTTTACGCTTCCTCTGACCGACCCTTTGATTAATACTTTGATTACCCGAATACTTGGCGAAAATGTTTCTAGTCGGTTGGCTCGGAACGAGCAGCGACCAGCATTCGTTCTGCCGGCTGCGGGATCGTGGTTTTTCGATCGATCGCGGCCACTGAACGATTACAAATTTGTGCTCGACATCATTGAAATTGAAATGAAATAAGATTACTATTAAAATGTGGAATTTTACTTAAGAGGACCAAATTGACCTTGATGTGACCTTGACGTGTATTAATGTATTCCAACGCCTACCTCAATTCGAAAAGAGAAACATTACGATCATTCTAGAACTCGCAATCATAGAAATATAAGAAAAAAATATTCACGAATGGAAGCAAATTAAATTATTAATGTAGTCCGTGTACAGCAGCGGCGAATAAAAAGAAATGAAGTGTACAGAGTAGTGGCTTAAGAGTCCCAAACCACCGGTAGGAAATTCTGTGAGATCGTGGTTTTTCGATCGATCGCGGCCACTGAACGATTTCATATTTGTGCTTGATATTGATGAAGTTGAAATTGGATGAGATTACCATTAAAATGTGGAATTTTACTTAAGAGGACCATGTTGACTTTGATGTGATCTTGACGTGTATTAATGTATTCGAACGTCAACCTCAATTCGAAACGAGAAACATTACGATCACTCTAAAACTTGCGATCATAAAAATATAAAAAAATAGCCACGAGTGGAAGCAAATCAAATTATTAATGTAGTCCGTGTACAGCAGCGGCGAATAAAAAGAAATGAAGTGTATAGAGTGGTGGTTTAAGAGTCCCAAACTTGAAAGAGAGGGAGGAGGTGGCAAAGATGAAAAGTGTTTTGAGAAGCGACGTCGCTCGGCCATGGGTCAATTTTTCATTCCGTTTAACTCGCTCCGAAAACGACGTCGCCCCGCTGCGTCCCGAGACTTCTTCGCCGCTGTTCCGCATTTCAAATCGCTCGCGGATACAAGATCGAGACGATGGGACCATTTGTACGGTAGGAATTCACGCCTCTCCGCAGCTCCGACGAGTCGAGGCGAAGCTTTCCTCGCGAAATCGGGGTTTTAACGTGTTCTCGTCGACTGCCGGGAAAGTTTGCCGAAGAAAAGAAGAAAAACTCGAAGACAGAGAGAAAGAGTCGTCGGGAAAAGCTGGCGAGCAAGCGCGGGACGCTGTGCGTCGCGACGACGACGGTGAAACGCGGCTATCAGCGATTCCGTGGCGCGGCGGTACAGAGTCTGGTGGCTGGAAGATCGATCCACTTTTCAAGGAGCCGTTCATTCAATTGTTCATTGTGCTAGTATTTTCACTGCTAATTTATACGGTGATGGAATGACACGTCGAGGTACAGCATCGTGAACAAAATGTAACAATATTTTTAGAGATGTGTCAATTTTATAAAATTTTCGAAGAAGAACGTATCTTCAATTTCTCACTCAAACTTTAAAATAAGTCTTTTTGTACGACACGGTTGATCGTGTGCACATCGTGAGCGTATAATAAATATAGATTTCGACGACGAGCTGATGTATACATAATTATTAATAGTAGATACATTACGTCAACTATAATATTAAATCTCTTATAATAGATGGAACGCGAGGACGAAGGATAAGGGATGAAAATTTGCAGGGCTGAGACACAAGGGAGAAACGAAGAGATAGAGAGGGGGGGTTGAAATTGCAGTTAAAGCAGTGCGTGCAGACGCTCGCGCTTACAGTTCGCAAGATCCAGCGCTGCATACGCCGTAAAGACAGAGCCGCCGTGCGGGGGTGTACGTTTCGATTAAACTTCTCAGACGGCAGGAATTATCGCTGTCGCGCGATCGTCCCCGGGTATAATTCGTACGTGATGGTTCTACGTGCTCCTTTATGCCGAGGCAAGTTGCCGAACAGGCTGCAGACGAGCCAGGGAATCAGCGTGGGTAGACTTTCCACCATTACGTGGGGCGCGGGCTCGTAATGGACAGCGTCGATGAGCGGTAACGACCCGATCCGAATCGGAAACTTGAGGGAAACTGGAGGATTCGAAATAACCCTTTCTTGATCCCGTAGAGTCGTGCAGTTTTAGTCGATTGACTTTGTCTCCTCGGTCCAGCGAGCAGCGTCGCGACGCTATTCGTTCGTTCTTTTAGTTCTCTTCGGTTCTCTCTCCCTTCAGACGGGGAATCCGGATTTATGCGGGCGATAAAGGACACCGTGGTAATCGCGAGCCAACCAGGACGCTATCGACACCGAGAGCGACCAGGATTCTCGAGGTTTTCCATTCCGGTATTACCATTTTTATGGCTCGATAACGCGGGTCCCCGCCGAACAAGGCGGTCGTGCATATGCATGAAGTTCAAAGGCGGGAACGCACTTACCACCGACACAGTGTGGACAGGAATTATCGGACGGCCGTGATCTTCTCGATCCAAGAGAAATCCTCGCACGTGCACGCGATCCGGGAAACTACTTAGCGCGAAACTACGCGAAATTCAAGCCTGTAATTTGCGATTTTTAACCGGGAGTGTTGCGCTGGTCTTATGAACCGCCGAACAATTCGCGAATTCCGGCTGTCTGAGCTCCTTCTCGAAAGTTGCTTATTTTTCCAACCCCGAGAGAATATAAACAAATCTTTTTATCGTTTTTCTATGAGAAGTTGTTTATACTTGACTTTACTTCCTAGACCATTTGCAGTAATACCATAGAAGGCTGATTTTATTAAAAATCTGTATATCGCGTCTTGGTGAACGAGGTTGCGTTCGCTTCGAGGAGTGCGGGTCTCGTCAAACTATGTTTCAAGCTACACAGGAACGAGGAAAGTTTTGTAATAATCTCGCCTGCGACTCCTGGATAAATAAGATCGAATAATTGCTGGATTCGCGCTAGACGGAGCGCAACAGAGCCACGCTCGATGGAGCCCGGCTGCCTCGACGAGCATCGTGGCTACCATAACGAAGTTACCGTACACGGAATCAAGGAGAGACAGGCGGATTGCGAGATCAAGGTAGACAGAGAGCGGAACAGAGCCTTGGTTCTTCGAGGACTCGCGTGGAAGAAACTTGTCCCCGGCTACAGACGCCTCCATTGTCGCGAACTGTGCCGTAAGGCGACCGATTCTCGGCGAAGTGACTTCCATCGTTCCGCGCTGCAGATCGGTAACGAGCTCTCTTGATTCCTTCGACAAAAGGAACTTCCACCGAAGACAAAACTTTCCTCTTTCCTCTGTCCGAGCGCCAACCCACCGCCCTTGTCACCTGCGCGCACCTTACCCCCCTTTCCTCTCTCTCTCTGCCGTTTGTTCTGTCCTTGTCACACGCCGATTTGAAATAAAGGTTGTGCTCCCTCGTCTTACCGCGACAACCCCCTCCCCCTCCACGTTTACGTAATTGCGAAAACAGTGTTTGAACCGGGAACTTCTGCGGACCTTTATAATTGTTCGATCGACCCGACGGACGAGACACGACGCTTACGGAAGACAAAGAGTGGAAGTATAAGGGTGAGTGACGAAGAGAAATTGAAGATGGTGGGACTACTGGTGTTCGATTTTTTCAAGAAATTAAATCTTTGTTGTTCAGTATCCGCTACAAAATAATTTTCGTAGATAGCTCTACTAACCTATTTAGAGCAGAAACACTACAATTGTTCTTACCGTGCGATACAATTGTCTGAATCAACATTGGACCAAAAAAAGTTAAGCAATCTGAACTAGGTCTGGACAACTGATTGTTCTCGCACACCTCTAGTCGCAACAGTTTCTTCGTCCCCGTTATCGATCGTACGTGATTGATATCCAAGACCACCGATTTAAATTTGATCTTGCTGGATCTGGCTGAGGCTACCGAATGGTCCAGCTTGGTCGCTTTCTTCGTCCCCGTTTCGCAATCGCAGAAACTCCGTTTCATCTCCGCCTCGATCCTTTTTCCGAGGGATCGATTTACGCGTGGCGTGTTCCTTTTTAACCCCGGAGGGCCGTCAATTTGTCACGTTATCTGTTCGCGCGCATCAGAATATTTCAATGCGGCTTGGCGAACGTGTTTCGGTCGTCCCTTGTTCGCCACTCGTAAATCGCGCACGCCTCCGGTATCGCGTTGCGATCTCGATTCCGCGATTCCGCAGCAGCAACAAACAATGCCGCTGCCGGCCGGCGCGACCCAGATTGTCGAAATCGGGGACCGCTGTTCCACGAATTTTAATCGAAAATCAACTCGCGAACGAGCTGCCTGGCTCCGGATGCGGCAAGTGCGTCGACTTCCCCGGAAAATCGAACGCTCCCGCGACCTATGGTTTCCGGGGGCAGTATCGGGCCACAAAAAGAGCGAGAGACAACGAAAAAATAATCACTGCCTGGCTGGCCGGGCACGGCAGATCCGCGCGCGCGCGCCCATTGCGACCGGAATTCACGCAGAATTAATTTCTACCCCGGCACACAGCGTCCCCGACCCGCGTAATTTTCGTACCGCGGGGCGAATTAAATTTGAATTTTTCTCGGCGTCGTTATCATGAAATGTGTCTCCCAAGGGGAGACCCACGCGCGCCAACTTTTGCCCGCGGAGTTAATCGTAACTGTTGCTTTAGTCGGAACGGTGGAACCCGAATAAAAAACTGAACAAAATGAAAAAGAAGAAGAGCATTTTCAGCACGCCCGCGGCAACGTTTAAAGGAAACTTTTACGCAGAGGGGATGTCTAGGCAAGCGCGCGTAATGAGACGCGGATAATTATAATTCTATTATATCTTAGTCGTTAAGGCGCCAGGCTTGTTTCATCCATTTATTAACCGTTGTCCCGCCACTCCGTGGCCCGCGGAATTTACAGAGTTCCCCGCGTCTCGCGACAACACTCGTCCGGCCTCCTTTCAGCCCAGTCTTTTTCGATGGGTTTCCCATGGGGGGGTGAAAAACGACGACAGCGAACGGAGCTCGTAAATCTATCCTCGTTAATTTTATTCCGTCCCGTCGTTTCACGCTAGCTCGACGGTTTGTAGCCAGTGTAACTCGTCGAAGACTCCACCAGGACCAAGGGGAAAACCGTTCGACGCGGACATAGCGGACGCCAGTGACACGCACGCTGTGTAAAACCGGCCATTAACCGGTAAAGTCGTTACTCCCTCGCGTTTCCATCGGACTCCGACTTTCGTTCTCGTTGCAACGCTCAGTCAACTGTCTCTTCCTATCACTGTGACGATCTGTGACGATATCTGCACCGTCCATCGATTAGCGCGACTGTTCCTGTTGGAACAAGGTTTCTATATGGCCGTGGTCGAAACAGACGGTTCATGAGTAAATATTTGTACTGACAACATCCTTTTGTAAATATAGTATAGATAAAACCAGTTTGATAACGATGAAGCTTTACCATAACTTTTTAGTAGAATAGTGTGTCCGATGGTTCCTTTTGCATTTTTCATCTATGTGATACGTAATAGAATACGATGTAACAAACAAATTTTTTATGTGACCAAGTATGTATGTCTGTTACGCGAGGAAAAGGTATCGTTCCTCGAACAATATTATAACGCGAGGTCGTCGCCTCATATTTCGTCTTAGGACAAACAGCTGATCGACGACAACTCGCGCTCTAAGGTCAAATATACAGGGTGTCCCAAAATTCGTGTACCTCCTGGAAATGGGAGGTTCCTTAGGTCATTTGAAGCGACATTTTCCTTTGCAAAAATGGCGTTCTCGGCTTTGTTTAAGAGTTATTAATGAAAAACACGGACCAATCAGAGCGCGGTTACAGCAGATTGATTCTGGCTCGGCCAACGGCTATGCCACGCTTAGCGGAACCTGTCGCCGAGTCGGATTCAGTTCGCTATAGCCGAGTTCTGATTGGTTCGTGTTTTTCGTTAATAACTCCTAAACAAAGCCGCAGACGCCATTTTTGTAAAGGAAAATGTCGCTTCAAATGACCCAAGGAACCTCCCATTTCCAGGAGTTACACGAATTTTGGGACACCCTGTATAAAAACCGCGGATAACGTCAAATAAAATAAATAAAACATTTCTACATTACACGTTTCGATCTCTCCTGAGAAACCCTACCGCTCTACACTTGAAATTAATGTTGTAGACTCTTGCTATGATTGAAACACGTTGAAAATCGTAGACTCCAATCGTAGCAGAAAATGAAAAGAGCATCGTCGCCAACATCATTCCGAGGTACACATTGCAACCACTCAATCCGCTATATCGCTAACACAGCCCCAAACCGAAAAACCCCTCATCGCCAATCTCGCTCCGGAGCACAATGATCTTGCGTTCCATCGCAGCGCGAAAAGCCTGCGGATCAAACGGTGATAAGAAATAAAGGGGAAGAAGGACGGAGCTTTGAGAGAGAGAGAGAGAGCAGTAAATGTCGTCGTCTCGCATCATCCGGTGGTCGTCGGAAATTACGAGTCGTCGGGGCGAACGTTTTCATTCGGCGCAGCGTCCGGCGTGTTCGAGCGGGAGCTTGGCTCTCGTTCCGGTGCGGCGTGCGGCGAGAGTTTACGTCGGCGTCGGTGAACGACGAGGACGTCGACGACCGCCCTTGCATTGTGCGAGTAAACGACGACGGGGACGGGAACGAGAACGGTCACGTCGCAGCGTGGTCCGCGAATTTACCTTGGTCCCGGCGAGCGTGATACATTCTCCGCTTAAAGGCGAGCCAACATCCAGAGCCGCCTCCTCTTCGTCGACGACGGAACGGAAACCATGGGACGCTGGTGTGTCTTTCTCTTCTCGAAATTTCCCCTGTTTTCCCTTGCTCTCTATCTCTCTCCTCTCTCCCTCTTTCTATCCCTTTGTCTCCCTCTTTCTCGTTTTCTCTGTTTCTCTCCCTCGCTGACAAGCCGCGTCCTCTACGCTGCCGTTGTCAACGACCAGTGTGTGCAGCACTGCACTCCGTGCACTCGGTGCACTCTGTTCACTCTGTTCACTCGGTGCTATTTCAACGGGAGTACCCGTTGCGGGCGTCGCATCTCATTTTCATGCATTAAGGAATAGATCACCGAAGGGAAGCGCGGAGAAGGACGGATTGAGGGGAACGTGCCAGAGAAGTTTCGGACGAACGCTAACCGAGGACGTTATAGGGGACGTTTATGGAGCTGCTATTAGGACTGCCATCTGTGAAATCACTAATCTACAACGGAGAACGTTCAAATCGAACATTCAAACCCGGATACGATCGTTTGAAATGCGGACACCTTTGACACTTATGATGATCCGGCAATTTACAAGGTTCTATAAAAGGTTGGGGCAAAAATGATTTTGGTTTTATTTGGCTGAAATTTTAGCAGTTTTTAAATGAAAATGTATCAGCCCAAACTTCCTCGGTAACGAGGGACTCATAATCTGATGTTGCTAATTATTTACAGGTGGAGGCTCCAAGGAGATGTAGAGGTCTTCCAACGACGGTCAAGAAGAAAGAAGTTTTAGGTATGTTTTCTATCTTGTAAATTCCTATTTTTATTATAAACTAATAAATAAAGAATAAATATATCAATAGAATGTGTAATTGAACCACATCAAATTTTTACCTGAAAAAACAAATTGTACCTGAAGGATTAAATATAATGAAAGGAAGTGGTGACCACATTTTGGTCTCTGAGTATATTCATCTGAAATTCTTCCTCGCCATGAATGAAAGACGGCAGTTCACGTCAAGAACAATCGCATTTTTATATAATCGTTGAAAGGGTCGCGCGACCCCGCCTTTCATAAATTTCCCGACCAAAGATTGAAGGGATGAAAGCACGAGGAGAAAGAATGAAATAAAAGAAAGACGAGAGTGGGTCTCGCGCATCGATGGGATTTCGTCGGCGAAAATCGAGGAGAGGAACGAAACAGTTCCGTGTGGTGCATTAACAACGAGCGCGTATCAAAAAACGATAAACGCGTTTCTATTCCGCGGCGGTTTCTATTGTTTCGTGACCCGGCGATCAGCGCTGGCATGGCGTTCGCTCTCGCGCCAACGTTCCAGGAATCCATGGTAACGGCGAAAACAAAGGGCGGCTTCATAACGTTATTCAGGGCTTGTTTATCGACAGACACTGCATACGGATGGTGATGGATGTGTTTTATTTCGGGCGTCGAGCGACCCTTCCCCCTGACGGAGGCGAGACAGAAAAAGAACCGCAACGTCCAAAGAAGAAGAAGAAGAGGAAGATGAAGAACCGAGAAGAAAGGATGAGCCAACAGCGAATAAACCGAGAGTGGAGTGCGCAGGGGGAAAAAGTTGAGCGGAACGAGGAGCCGGCCTCGCGCGGTGATGGATTGGCCAGGGCCAATCACCTCGTTTGTATCCATTTGCACCGAATATTGTTCCTAAGATCTGCTGGCTTGCGCCTCTTTTTCCGTACGGCTGGCTCGTGTGATTCATCTTGGCCGACGGACGATAGGACAGAAAAAAATCATTATGGACCCGGAGCCGCTCCCACCCGGGACGGAACAATGAACGATGACAGCAGCGAAAAAGATTCTGCGACGTCACCGCGCCGTATTATCGCTTAATCACGATTAATTGCCAGGCATCGGCCGCGCGGGTTCGACGGCGAATCCATTAGCGGCAGACAGCGGGAAGCTTTTGGTGTCGTCGGGGAAATTCGGGGAAAGTTTGCTGGAGAGACCGAGATCGCTTGGTGAAGCTGAATCGCCGCTGCGACGTTCAATGGATTGACTGACACTTCGGTTGGACTGTCCTATTCCGTTAGCCAGACTAGACAGTAAAAATGGTAACTAAAAATCAACGAGGGATTGAAAAATTGTTGGTCTACATTTTTTAGCGAAATTAATGCTGTTTAAACTGATCGTGGATAGTGAGCTGACTAGTTTCTTCCTATTAGAAGGCAAGGTAGCGAGAATTTTTCATATTCGTCGACCCGGAGGATTCCGCGCGGCGTAAATGTCTCCCGGTGTTTGCTCGCGCGGATGTTTGCCCTGCCACTCGCAGCCGTCCGGTGTTTTCGAGGCGGATAGACGCGAAGGAAATGGAACGAGGAGCGGCGTCGAAGAAGCGGTGACCCTGTCGAGACCTTGCCAGGATCTCAGTGTATTTGGCAATGACGTGAAAAAGCGACGGGCGAGAGGCATTAGGATCGCGGAATCGTCCGAGTTAGCGCCGGACAACGGTTCAGGGGAACAAACGGCGAGCTCTCGAAAGGGCATCCTCGGAGGCAATCGAGGGGGCGACTTTGCATTTTATATTTTCCAATTTGCAGCGAGTTGTCGAGGTCGTCGGGGAAGACCTTACTCCGCCTCCTCCTCTTTATTCGGTCTGTTCCTCCGGCTAGCTGTAAGGGTCGCACGGGGAATGGCAGTTAGAGCTGCGAAAGCGAGAGTGAGCTGAGGAAACGGGGAAACAAGCGGAGGGTGTGGGGCAACGAGGAGGGGGTTGAGCCGGGACGAGAGTTTGTTAGCAAGTTTTATAGACAATCAGTCGACTCGTTAACCGGTAACTACGAGACCCCTTTCCGGCTGCGTTCCACCGTGTTATTTCCATTCGCCTCCTGCTGCCACTATCCCCCCACAACCCCCACCCCCTCGGCCGCAGACGTTAGACAGGCCATTCTGAACCTATTTGACGCTCCCCCGAGTCCCGCGGGACCAACCCTCGCCGATCTTCGCCGCGAGAGAGCCTTTCCATCCAGAGCCCGCAAGCTTGTCGACTATGCTAATGTCGAAGAGCCGCTGACCCCCCACCTCGTCACCGACGGCGAATTACCATAGCGCCCGAACTATGCGAAACATACAACAGAAAAATTCCAATCCGCGGCTTCTGGAATTTGTGGCCGATTCCCGACCACGGTCGCTGCCTAATTGTTATCTTCAAGACTGCGAATGTGTCGATGATTGTCGAGCAGTCGCTAAAAACAACCCGTTTATTTGGGACTTGAAATGGAGATGTTCACCGTTTTTAATAAATTTATGAAAAATTAATATCCCCACGGTGCTATTCTCCCTGCTAGCTCAGAATTTTTCCAATATCCCATTTAAATATGGCGACAAACAGATTCTATGGAGCTTCGCGTGTCGAGTCTCCCCGAGCGAATCATCTTGAGGCAGAGCCATCGGTCAGGTACGGCATCGATGCGGCGTTTCACGGAATCGATTATCTCCGGAGTACGGGATCGACGCTTGTAATCGTCCATAAACAAACCGCGGGCCGCGTGTCCACGCGATTACGCGAATTTACATTGATTCGATCCCGTAATTCGACCCCGGAAACAAGTTCCCGCGACTCGTAGCCGGTGATTTTCTACCATGAAGATTATAAAAAGCAGACGGTGTTCGAGTCGGTAATGCTCTCTCGATGGTAACCGCAGGGTAGTAAGAGAAAGGAAGAGTAACCGAACGACAGAGAAAAAGAGATGAAGCAGATAGATAGAGATAGTGGGTTTCAGAGAGGGATGGCGGAAAGAGTCTCGAATCCCCGATCTATCATAATATTGTTACGGGCGGCTGCCCTCGGAGGGATTCATTAAAATCGGCGCGTAATCGATTCGTTTGGCGACGCAGACGAAGATCCTCCAGGGAGGGGGTTTGCGCGCGACGCGACGTCTGCTCGCCGAGGTCGTGTAAATGAAACTGCGCGCTTAACAGCGACCCTTGCCAAGGGAGGGGTTGCCGAAGAGGGAAATGACAGTGGAGGATGCGGACGAGAGCGGAGTAGGAGGGCCAGTAAGTTCGTTGCGAAAATGAGATTACCGCACCATGAAAGCAGTGCTTTGCATCGAGTCTCTCGTCGTCGTCGGTGTGAAAGAGAGACGAGGTGAAGGGCTGAGAGGGCGACGAGCGGCAGACGGAAGGGAGGAACAGGGCCGCGGCGCTGCTGCGACAAAAGAAGACCATCGACTTTCGAGCCCTCTCGTCTACAGCTAGCTTCGCCGGCACTGAATAACTGAATTTCCACGCGTTTCGGACTTTTTCCGCGGCGATTCGACGCGACGCAGGACGACGTTGTCCTTCCTCGTTACTTTCGCGTCTATCCGGCTAGCAACGGACACCCTTCTAGCTCGCTGTCCTGCGAGATGCTCGCTCTGGATGGAAATATCGCGTGATGGTGTCCATTACACCCTCCCCTCTACGATTGCTTCCTAGACAATAATGTCTATGCACGGTACTTCAGTTTATTTAATTTTATTCAGCAGTGGTAACACATTATGATTATTTCATGATTTTTGAAAATTTAAGAGCTGCAGCAATTTGAATTCTGACGAATCTCTCTCGGTGACGTGATCTAATAATTCCTTTCATATTGTTATTTTAAACAAGATTCTTCTACAATCATCTTTCCTTCTAAAAAAAACTTTGTTCGAATCTATATGTCTTGTTTAGGAAAGAAATGTTACTCTTACGCGCGAACTTCTTAAAAATGTATTCTCGTGAACAGATATTTAAGAATGGGTATAATGGAAGTTCCAGAAAGAGAATTTATTTAAAAGTTTATTAGATAAGCTTTCATAAGAGTCAATTTATATCTTAAAGGTATTAAATACCTACTAAAAAGTTGTATGACTCTTTCGCTCCTCGCTAGAAAGATTACTAAACCATACTTCGAAATCGACGAACGTCCGTACGTGATACTATCATGAGACGTCCGCTTTGGTTTCCGTTCAGGATGTTCCTCCGACGCGAGCATCGATATCCCGCGGATTGTGTACCCGACGAGATCCGGGGGATTACTCAGCACCTCCGGAACGGTAAACTACTTTCTATCGTGTTTTAACTTCGTCACTTGTTATCGGGTTAAATCGAGCTCTCTCTCTCTCTTCCTTACGCGAGGGGTGGGGGTGTATACCCGTGAGCACGTGAGAACGAACGGAAAACGCTTGTGGAGTTTCTGTACGTTTCCCCGCCGTCGTATTTCTCCGTCAGACGTCGCGGACCTGACGTCGATTCACGATAACGAGCTCGCCGCCGGATTAGTTGTAAGCCATTCGACCGTATAACTGATTAAAGTTCGATTCACCTGAGTGCGATCGACTCCAGCTCGACGCGCTCGTGTACGCGTCGCGTGTCCGTGTAAATCCGTCTCGGACTCTCCGGGAACTTCCGAATGCACGCCTGTGATTTCGAGCTAGCCGAAGTGTAAAGATATCGTTCTATCGGAGTGATCGCCCCTCGAATGCCGAATGGAATAATGAGTTAGTCGGTGCGCCAAGTTTCCAAGTTTCCCTCGCTTACATTCGCTGACGTGCGGATGCTCGCAGTGTTCGGAAAAATTGTCTGCTACACGATGGTTACGTAACAGTCGTTAACACCGGAATCGGTTAAAGGGAATTTTCAGGAATTAAAAACAAAAACTATTAATCCTTTTGGATTGGGATCTTGCACACATATTGGGGTTTGCAATATATGCGTGATTTTTTCAAGTGAAAATAATCGAAATTAGATAAGTTGTTAACCGGGAAATAATAAAGATGATTATTAATCATAATGTAGCTACGTTCCGAATTAAAATAAATAAAAAATCTTTATTATTCATAATAATGGTTGCATAACAGTCGTTAACACTGGAATCGGTTAAAGGGAATTTTCAGGAATTTTTTCAGGAAGAACTATTAATCCTTTTGGATTGGGATTTTGCACACATATTGGGGTTCGTAACATATGAGTGACTTTTTTCACACAATCAAAATAATCAAAATTAGATGAGTTGCTAACCGGGAAATAATAAAGATGATTATTAATTAAAATTTAGCTATGTTTCGAATCAAAATAAATCAAAAATCTTTATTATTCATAAAACGATGGTGCTTCGAAGTCGAATTACCAATGTTTGTAAAATAGTTCTCATGTCAAATACGTTTCCCACCCCCAATTCAGGTTTCCATTTCCACCCTTTAATACGATCAGGTAAAAAAAATACGTGTCTGGTATGTTCGTAAGAAAGTTGTATCGAAACCAACGAACGTAAGATCGACCTATGCCGAGTGTGAAACTTCCAAGGGTTCTTGCACCCTTACAGGGTATCGATCCGGGAAGAGGGTGTACTTTTGAAACATGTAATGGGAGGAAAAGGTTCCATCGATATTGTTTATTTGACCGACGGGGAGAACGGGTGCAGGAAAGTCACCGACGAGAGCCAGGAACGTGGCCAGAAAAGCGAACCGATGGCTCTGATGCAATCGAGATGCAATACCTCCTGTCGAACGGCAAACGAGCCGGGGAACACAGGTCCTCGTCACACCTCGGGTGAAAATTGGTGGTCGCCGTTGACGCGGAACAGAAAAGAGGACCAGAGAACACAGGCGTGGTTGGATATCGCAAAAAGAACTGCGAAATCTAAAGTGCCTTGCTGCCTTGCCTTCAAAGGCCAGGCTTGACGAGTCCAGGGGTTGTTTTACATGGTAATTCTTTGCCGCTCTGCTCCGAGATAACTTCCACCGTGTTAGCCCGGCTGATATCCGGCCTGGCCGATGCGCCAGGGTATCATGCAAAATTATGTTAACGAACGGGATTAATTGTTCGTCGGTATCTCGTGTCCCGGGCATTAGCATTCGTAATTGCGATAGCCCGCACCTGGATAAGTGAAAGAGAGTCCACAAGTTCTTCGGCTCTTTTTTAAGGAACTCTGATAAGTCGAGTCTGTTGGAGCTCGGAAATTGATTTCTGTGGAGTGCACTTGGAGATAGGTGTGCTGGTATACAGCGGGAGCAACAATTGATGATGTTATAAACGAACTAGGCACTGAGAGTTTGGTCGCAGTGTTTCATTGACTCTGTATCCTGTTAATTAAACTTCGGCGCGGTAACAAAAAATAGTAAAACAACAGGATGTATGAAACAGCACGGATCTGAGAGTTTTTCTTAGATATATACAGTAAGACTGTACTGTATATGGATGTTAAAAAATGTTTCTTTAAATAGGAAACGAACAGGTACCAATACTAAATATATTCTCCTTGCACGCAGTAGAATAATGTAAAATGTATGTCACTTCACAGAAAATGTTTCACAGCGTAATAGAAAATGTAGGAACTCGTCATTTCTTCGATCAGAGGTTAAGTACTCGCAAACGACAGCGAACTCAACTAATTGCCAGTGCGCGGAAGAATGTCTCGCACGATTCGTTAAAACCGTCACCGGGAAATCGTCGACGTGGTCTAATGGATGTTAAATCTTTTAACAAAACACTTCCGGGCGTTCCTACGGTCGTACACGAGTTACGGGGACATAAGAGGGCGGGGGTGTAGCCCGGGGGATGTTACGAACGCAGGGGTTAATTCCCCGCGATATTGTGCAGAAGTGCAAAGTTGGTGGTTACTCATCAAGTATGCACCATCCCGCACGGCTGACACCTCATCCACGACGGTGAGAGCGGTAGATATCGCGCAACCCCATTGGTTTAGACGAGGGATGAACGGGGGTTGAGACGTACCTGGATAGACGACGACGACGGGGAGAGAGAACGACGCGGCGCTCGATTAGTTCGCCGGCGAGCGAATACAATTCGAAGCTCGTTCGAGACTCGACCGTAAATTAACTTCCAGTCCGTCGGTTGCAATTTTTCTAGGGAGGTCCGCGAATTGAAAATTCCATCGAACCGGCACGCAGTCGGATATACCCGCCATATATCTTGCCCGTCGCTTTCCGAAGACATCGAGGGGTGGAAACGTGGTCTGGGAGGCTTGGGGTACGACACAGGGCTTTCGCATGCGCCTAGGAAGTTGGGGAAAATATGGGGATCGAATTGCCAAATCTGGCCGAATTTTAAAGTCAGGTTGATGCAAGGAGATGCTGCTGCAGAAGATGTTGACATTGGATTCGGTTGTGTTCTTTGATCGCACTTGCTCCGTCTTTTAATATTTTAAGGATTCCGATATACCTATGTATGTATTCTATGCTATACGTAAGGGTTTTTTCCGGATGCTTTAATTTTTTCAATGCATTTAATCACTAGACCTAGTTGAATTGGTAGCTACTCCATTAGCATCAACTATACCTAGTGATGAATGCATTGCAAAAATTAAAGCATCCAGAAAAAACCCCTTACATATAGCAAATAATTAAAATATTAAAAGACGGGGCAAGCGGGCTCAAAGAAAGATCTAGAAGCTGAATAGACAATGTTGTGAGGATTTCCGGTATCTTCGCTGTTTATATGAGAACTACATGATTTTCGAGAAGTAAAATATCAACCATGAACACTTCCGGATTCCCGGAGCACGAATGGCGCACTTAGCCACGCAAGACAGGGTCTTGTGTACCTTGTCGATCGCTACAAATTTCCATGCGCGTCGCCGTTCGATCGCCGTTTTATATCGAGTCTACGACAGGAATTTGGAGCGTATTTCTCGCGACTCCGCCACGGAATTGCGGATCGGAATGGACGCGGGCGTGTATCCTGTATGCGAACCGTTTACGAGCTGGTCGCGCCTCGTGTGCGGACACATTTGCACACAATGACGAGACAGCTCTTGCTTCCTCTCTCCCTGCTCGAGCAAAACGAAACGAAAACGACCGCGGTGAAGAGACAGAGAGAGATGGAAAAAGAGAGATACGTGACGACGGATGAAGAGTTACGGGCGGCGGCGTATAGATTTTCCGATTCTTTCGTTCGCGATACAGTTATCCTTCTCCGGGAAGGGGTGCGCCGATTGCATCGAGGATTATCTTTTGGACGTTGCCTGCCGACATAATGGAAGCCTGGACGATATCGATGCGACGATACGTGTCTGGGAAGGATTTCGCGAGAGATTCGAGCTTCGAGCCCTGGGTTCACCGGGCGAAGGCGGCGAAAATATTCCCCGGGCGAAATCCGACGGAATCGGGAGGAGAGAGCCCACCGGATCCTCGCGTTCGATATCCGCCGAGGCTCGAGACTTTAATACAGTTTCGACGGGTGTCTTCTCGCCCCGGCTACGGGAGAACGGATCCTAAAACGCGCTCATTCGAAAATTACGATTTCCATTCGCGTTTTTCTACCATGCCCGCCGTAGACGGCATTTCTCTCTCCGGAATTCCAGCGCGGAGAGGCCGCGGTATTACGGACAGCCCGTAGAAGAGGAATGGCCGGCGATCAGAATAAAATCCCGAACCCTTCGGAATGCCATCCTGAGGATTCGGCGCGCAGACTTAAGGGTGAAAGCCAGGGATGGATAGAAAAAGACTGGCAACTTCAGCCTATTTTTTTAAAAATGTTATTCGACGCTTTAAGGGGGTTGATCACCTTATCTATCTAAAAATGATGTATTTGGTAATTTTTTAAAGGAGAACTAACAAGTGCAAAATTCCGATTTTGCACAGTAGTATTGACATAGTTGTTAACTTTATTCTGAATTTATTTCAGAACAAAATATTTAATAGACAGCGAAATTATTTGCTATTTTTGAAACAGCTTTTATTGGTATATTGATGGGTGACAGTCAAAAAGTATTATCCGAAATGTAGTACATCTTTTTCAAGAAATTCAATACTTTCTATCCAAAAAGTCATGAGTTTGTAGGAGGAAGTCCCGGTGTCATCGTCCCGAATGATCGTTCAAGGAATTAAGAGAGGTCAGACGAAGGATGAAAGTCTCCGGATGCCTAGGTGGCAAGGGGCGAGTCGCTGAGGGCGCGGGTGTAGAGCGTGCCTCGAATCGCTTATGATATTGTTCCTCCTACCCCAAACTTCTGCCTCGTTTCTTCGTTCTTCTTCCTCTGTCCCAGGCCCGGGCCTCTGACGTTCTTCTATCGGCAGGTCGATAGGATTATCTCATATAACCCTGCCGCCTTTTTTTCTTCCCTCATCCCGAATAATCAATGTCGCCTGCAGGCGGGACCTCGTCCGCTTGGGTGACGTTCCCGACTACACGCGCGAAGATAATCTTTATTGATTGCAACCCGGTATGTACGGCCACGTGGGGGACCTCGAATCAAATGCTCGATTAAGTCTCGTTCGATCTCTTTGACTTTAATTCGCGATTCTTGGACCCTCCTGGACGAGAAACTGAGGTAAACATTGTTTTATCGCGTGACCAGCTCTCTGTACTAAATCATCCTCGAAAAGACTAGAAAAGCTGCTCCGAAAGGAGAAAAATGTTAGTTTGTAAACTTGACGCGCCCCTCGACCTTGTAGGGTCAACGCGAAAAATTCGGGGAAAAAAAATTCAGATCAGCCGCGGCGAAAAAAAATGCGTATCATTTGCAGAAAACCGGGGTGAATCGAACAGCCCATACTGCTTTATAAATAATTCCTGCTGCTCCCCGTGTATCAGCCTTCTCTCCATCTCGGCCACCCACTGAGGGGGTGAGAACCGCCCCTTGCGAACCCAGCGCAAGGGTGACGCGGAAGTTTTCGAGGAGCATGACTTATGTACACGGTGATTTTCGAAGTCGACGGAAGGGCGGAGAGAAGAAGACGATAAGGGTGAGAAGCTGACGGCGCTAAAGTTTATACGCGACGATGCTGCATAAAGTCTCGTTTCCGGCGTCGACGCCATCGACGAGGACTTAATGCGCGGCGATTAAGAGTTCCCGAACGACGGAACGCCTATACCGTCGTTAAAGAGACGAACCAGACTGCCGGGGAACGCGATCGTTTTACGAGAACGATCCCCGAAGCTCGAAACTTCGCGATATTTAGCTCGCGGGTCTGTCAGGACCCGTTTGCACAGGGTATCTTACAGAATTTCTTGTTGGTGATGCTTCCGGGGATTCTACGGTGTCCTAGCCTTCCACAGAAGTCAGCTTCAGCTTAACATTATGGAATTTCTTGTCGGCGATGTTTCCAGAGCTTCTACTAGCTGTCCGCAAAAATTATAATCGGCATAATTATTGACTTTCATATTTTCTTTTATCAAAATCGTAATAAAAGATTTTGAAGATTCATCGTAGAGAATTAAAATACAAATTCATTGTGAAAGAGCAAAATAAATATTCACTGTGGAAGAACAACTGACATTCGTTGTAGAAGAACGAAATAAAAATTCATGATACAAAAACAACATTTCATCGTGGAAGAAACATAAAAATTCATTGTGGAAGAACTAAACGAGAATATTAGAGGTGGAAGAACGTAATAAAAATTTGTCGTAGGAGATCGATCAAAATTCATTGTAGAAGTGTAAAATAAATATTGAATATAAAAAATCTTCGTGGACAAAGGAAATAAAAATTCATTGCGAGAGAACCGAATAAAGATTCATCGTTGAAAAAAATCAAAATTCGTTGCGGAAGAGCGTAAGAAAAATGGCTTGTGATAGGAGAAAATAAAAGTTCGTTATAAAAAAAAATCAAAGAAAAAATTCGTAGTAGTAAATACAAAACAAAGGCGATCTTAATTGTCATTAATGCATCCGTTTCGTAACGTTCCACGCGATAGGGATGCACGATCCGGTAATCACAGTAATGGATCTTGACTCCGCCGTTGCTGTTTCCTTAATTAATTTGGTCCGATTTCTAGGGATTTTTCTGGCTTGGTTTGCCAGTCAACAGCACGTTGGACCATCTTTATTGTGTAAATTCTCGTCCAGAGGTCGTTAATCAGCGCGATATTACAGAACACTCGGCAACATCTCCATTTGCGAGCAAATTGGAGAGTTCCTTTGTTAACCTAGTCTCGTCGCGAGAACTCGCAGTCGAAACGTTTGAATTGCGAGTCAAAATTAAGACGTTCGCGTAACTCCGCGAATTCCACGGGGCCTCGATACGACAGATAAGATTTAGTAAACCATTTCGCCCCGGAGAACGATGTATATGTCGCGCGTTTCACGCAGAGGAAGCGGAGCGCGTTTTGATCGTGCAAATCAACACGGTCGCGGAGAGCTCAGGGAATGAAATGCGTCCGTCGTTGACGAACTTCGAGAAATGTCTCGTTAATGTATCCCACGGACTGTAATATGAACGCGGCTCTCAAATATTTGCCGCATATAATTTTCATTAAAACACGATGATGGGAGCGAGAGTAAACGCAGCCGTACATCGTTTCCAGAGACAGACGCGGCAAGCTTTGCGACGGGCGGCGTTCCTGGAAATATTCTCGACTTTTTAGCCCATAAAATTCATATTTTAATTGACGATTTAATGATTCCGGCCTAACAAAATTATTTGGAACCAGTAATGAGGAGCTTGGCTGTTTTATTAATAGGTGTAGTTGTGACCTTAATTTTCAATTATTTGATTTTAACTTGGTGGCACTGTAATAAGTGTCAGGGATAGTGTAATGATTTATGTGTCAAGCTCTTACCCTGTTGCATTGTAAGCTTGAGCGAATTTCTTGGAATAAATCAGTGAAAAAGATTGATGAAAAAATAATTGTATCCTACATGCAAGTCTAACGCATCATGCACGTCTTAGAACGGAATTTCAAAGGGCGGATAAGGGGAAAAACAATACGGATTGGCGAGTGTTGCGAAGGATACGTCCGTAAGCCGTTGCAAAAAGCGCAGGAAGAACGTCCAGAAGAACTCAGGGGGTTACAATACGTTAAAGCTGAAAGTTAGACGACGTAGTCGGTGCCTTGTAAGAAGATGCAAGCGTCGAGGGCGAGGGTGGAGGGCGATAATAGTGTCGGAACGACTTGGAGAAGGGTTCCGAGCGTCTCGGGTTCAAAGCTGCGAACGACCAACATGCATGACCGGCCGAAGAATCCTGGGAGAGCGAGAAAAAGGGTTGGGGGCAGGATCGGTCGGAAGAGCCGGAACCCGCTATCTATCGGGATACGGTAGTCAATCGATATTCTAGCCGTCGGTCCGCACGCCCCGGCGAAGATGGAGTAGGTACACGTAGGTATGCCACCTTCCGTGGCCTCAGTCTCCATTCTCCAACCTTTTTCCGCCGACCTGGCCACCCTGCACACGCCAGCTGTCTTCATGGCAACCGGACGTGCTCCATGTTCGCGCGTAATATCGGCTCCGAGTCGATAAGAGTAACGCGCGAAACTCTTTTTTCCCTGGACAGCTCTCGCCGGCGAAATTAAACATTTTCACGATACGCGATTGCTCGCTAGCCTGACACGGGAAAACTTGGTCGTGGGAACTGGTAATTAATTGTTTGGAAGTTCCTCTAATGTCCTCAAGCAGATGGACTTTTAGAAATTGAAGAAGTTAGAAATGTGTGTGTGGTAAATCCTTTATCTACCCTATTTTATGAAAATCAGAGTAAGGTAAAAGTTTCTTCCACGTAATCAACATTTTTAGGTGATGCAAAATAATTTTCGTTCCCTTGTATTTTCTAAATTTACGAAAACTGTAAATCCACTAGGAATAACAAGGGAAAACTGGATTCGACAAGCGATGTCTGCCGGAGCGAAGAGGGAAGCGATACACTGCTGGCTAAGAATTCAAGCGAGGTGACACCCTCGACGACGAGAGAGTTAATTACCGCGTGTGTTCGAACCAGCCGGTGATTAATCGTCCCGTTAATTACCCCCGGTTAACTCGCTGCGTTATTCGTTCCACGGGTTCATACAATGTCGTTCGAATATGGTTACTTTGGCACAGCTGCGCGGACAGGGTCTTCGACGAAATGTACTGCTGATTTTAATGCAGGCTCTCGGCTGCTGCGTGAAAAATCTCTCTGCAATTTGTATGCGAGACTGTGCCGAGACGTTACGGTATGAAGCAACAATTCCATTTCTAAGGTAATGGGAAATTTTTCAATTTAATGCAACTCTTCTCCGGTAAGGAATGTTTGTTGCAGTCTCCTTCTGGAGTATGTTCATCGTTCTTTAGGAGAAATATTTTGTTTTAATTTTTGTGGTTAATTTACTAGTTTTTTTAAATCTATCATAGCCATTGTAAAGGGTATTATTGTGTATGAGGATATTATAAATTACATGATTTGTAATACAACACAATAATAATTAGGCTGCAGATTTGTATGCAGAATAAAAATTGTCTGCATTAGTTGTACGACGTAAGAGACAAACAAAAAGTTCTTTCTGCCTTGAATGTTTTTAAGAATTATATTTTTGCGGTTACCAGCGCTGGTTCACCATCTCGAAAAATATTTTATCCCCACAACACAGCCACTATCTTTCTAAAGCCCACGTAACAGCATTGTAATCCAGATCACGGTCGACAGGAGGGCCCAGAAATTATTAACATCATTTTCCTTGGTTCCGGTCTAACTCGGCAAATCGGACACGGGTAACAGCGTGGCGTGGTTCGCAAAAGAAGAGAGTAGATATCAGAGGTTCTTTCCCGCGAGCTCAGGAGTCCCCATTCTGAGGTAGCTTGCCGAACAAAGTAAGAACGGTAGCAAACTGTTTTATGCTTCGCGCACAGAATCCCGGTGCTTTGAAGCCGGGGGAAGAGAAAGAGAGAGCCGCTCACCTAGGGGAGTACTCTTAAAGATCGGGGTTTATGTCGTCGCGGTTACCAGCCCCTCTGGCTCTTCGTGTCTCTCGTCCAGAACTCGTTCGGCCTCGTCCTCGCGCTCTGGAGTATCGTCTTAAACATCGAACCGTATCGCCGGCATAATCCAGCAAGACAAAGGGATCGAGCATCCGTACTCCCGCGAGAGACTAGACCCGCCTGTGCCTCGAAGAAGAGGAGAGAAAAGTGCGCGAGGAAGAGGCCAGGTTTAAAAAAGAGGACGAGGACGGCTAGCAAAAGAAGAGGAAGGGTAGCAAGGTGGTTGTAGCCGCCGCCACCGTCGCTGTTCCACGCGAATAGGGGAGAGTCTTTCCCCGTGGGTCGTCCGCGAAGTGGGAGCCCTCATAAAACCTGGAAGCATGTGATTTCCCCCAGGAGGGGTAGACTCCGAATGCCGTCTTGTTCTTCCTCCCTTATTCTTCTATACTCCCCACCTCCGTTGCTCTCCCTCCACAGCGGTTTTCTTCCTCTTTTCTGGCACACACGCCTCGCCGTGGCTCGCTTCACGGCTCCCTCGAATAAGCATCCTCGGGACAAAAACACCCACGGAAAACCCGCCCGCTATTTGCCCGGGGAAAATCTCTTTCTTGCCGACAAAGTCGAACTTTCTCATTTGGCTCCCTTGTCCGACGCCGACGCGGAACAAGATCGGGGAATTTAAATATTTTTCGAGGAAGAGACACGCCATCGCGCCTCGCCCCGACGCGACGTCTGATTTCCTTTTAAGACCAAGTCCTTAAGATATTCGCCGGGAGTAACTTCCCATTGAATCGAACCGGCGGATTCCGTGGCTTCCGGCTTCGTTGCCGTTGTTCGTTCACAAGAGAGCGAATCACGGCTATGTGGTGCGTGGAGCTGATCAAATATTGGGTGTGGAAATTCGATTCCCATTTTGGGTAATCGATAGCGTACCCGGGACGAGAGATATTCAAGTGTTCGTTATTAAAACTCTGCGACACTCTCCAACGTGAAACGTTGGTAATCGCTATGGCCAGCTAAAATAATTCTTAATATTATTGCTGCAGTGAATGTAATTATATTGTATAAAACTTTCTTGAATTTTGTATAGTGGATTTTATATCTTTCATTTATTTTTATACTCTGTCCTCTTTAAAGAGTTGAAGACACCGAGTGGAAAGTTAACAGACAGGGTATACTTCTCTTTTGCACGTTAACAAAAAGTTGGAAAAATAAAGAATGTTGCATCGGAAGTTCTGCCACAACCTCTTTATATTTCAGAGACTTGTTTCCTTGCGACTGTCACTTGTTTTTTTGTGTCAAACTTTCTTGCAAAGAAACGCTTTGAAAATGGCGCTGAGCTAAACATGGCAGTTTATCTCGTGCAAGCGAGAACCGAAGATTTTTATACTGACTCGGAATTTCCTGGCTTATATATCGTTGCAGAGTTATAAGAACAAGTGATTTTTAAAGTACATTTTAAAGAAATTCTATAACTTTTAGTTTTTAATTTATGGAATACTTGTAAAGACGAATTTAATATCGTAAATTTTCTGAGGTAGACACCGCATATCGTGAATTGTGAACTACAGCGGAAAAAATTGAGAGTAGAGAATTGATGTTAAAGGAACGTTTCTCTCTCGTTTTTTTTTTCATTGCAACGGAAGTTAAGAGGAAATCTAGGTTAAAGTGTTCCAGTCGAATAAGAGAGTTTTATGACAAGCGTATTTCGACCGGAGTGCTTATTCGTAAAGCGATCGTTCGGCAAGTTTGCTTCGACGATAATAAAACGCTCGCGAATCTAATCGTTTCTCTTGGTGAACGACCCTTAAGGTTTCATTGGGTTTGAACGGGAGCACTTTGATGCTGCACTGATCTTCGTTTTAAGTTTCAAGTTGTCATGGGTAGGTACTGTTGAATTCAGCCTTTTGCGGTTGAAGACTCTTTAGTTGTAGGGTGCTATCAACTGGAAGTGTACTTGCACAGAGATTGATGAGACTTTTCATACTAAAGGCTACTTTAATCGTAATCAATCTAAGTGTAATACAATTAATGTATTTTCCACTCACTTTCTTGATTAAAAATATTCTCATAACGAAGCGATTTAGAAGCAAGTTGACCTTCGAATAACCATGAACATTTCTAACAAATAAAAACTAAATAGGACACTTGCATTTCCGCTTGAACCTGCGAATAAATGAATATCTCGTGCTAATCTTGGCCCAGAGCAGCGGCCCGATTCCTTGTAACCCGAGATCGTAAAAAGTGAGAAATGAATCCCGACGCAGACGTCGCGTGAACGACGAACGTCGAGAGCGGATACGGAGACTGAAAAGGAGCTTGCGAAAACAAAACAAAAAACTGAGCACCCTGCTAGGAAAAATGGAGTCGCGGTAGAACGATGAGGGTAGTAGGGGGGTGAGTGGAGGTGGGCCAAAGCCCGCTCGCAACGATTCAACACCGTGAAATGCTCGCGGGAACCCGAAGCGCCGCGATGTTTGCAATTAAAGCCGATTAAGCGCACCCTCTTTTCTACTCAATTCCCCGAATAGTCTCCCTTAAAAGGCGCGGGAGGTTTCGCGCGTTATCCGCCACGCCATAGCAGCATCGTTGCCGTTGCCAGGCCGCACCGTTGCCGCGCCGTCGCTGCCACCATCGGCAGCGGCAGAGCTACAACCGCCCCCGCGTGTTCACCCCAACGGTCCCTTTCAGGCCGACAGACCGACACGTATTCCGAAATGGATGCAAATTTACTGTTGCGTACCTCTTGCTCTCCCGAGGGCGAAAGCTTTACGCTTTAACGATCCTTCTACCAGCCGCCACCCCCTACCTTCGGCGCACCTGCGGAACGCATTAATTGTCCGTTGGTTTCGAGACCGCAGGATTTTCGTCTCGCATTAAATGTAAATCGGATTCCCAACTAACCGCCGCAAATTACTTTCCTCGACCCGGTCTCTGATGTGCTTAAACTGAAACGTTTATCTTTATGTAAATAACCCTCCCCTCTCTTCCCTCTCCACGCCTCTATCCTTTATACACCTCGCACACTCTCTCTTTCTTGCTCGCTCTGTTCCTTGGTTTGGGGTGTTTCGTTGCATCCTCCCGCGAATCAGAGCGCGAAACATCAAAAAGGTCCTCGGGAGACCCTCGCGGCGGAAAGCTTTCAGGGTCGAATTGAATTAAGGGACCCAGCAGAGACGCTCGTCGATTCGACGGTCAGGAAAACACTCGGATCCACGGAATTCCTGCGGTTTCTGCGACGCGTATGCACTGTGTACGCTGGTCTCTGATGGCTCGATGTTCGACAGTAGCCGAAAAAAGCTTCCACTTGAAAGTTTCTGTTCGATGTACACGGTAGGTTCCCATAGTATCGATGAAAACTACGAGTTCGATCGACCGTCGCCCAGTCACGCTGCTTCTGCATGTCGGTGCGAATGTACTGAGTGTGTTGGCTAGTGTTGAGACTAGTCTAACATCTTTCTTATTGTTTAAGAACTAAAATAAAGAACAAACTTATGTTCTTTTTTAATAAAATATTCTTTACGATTTAAATAGCAAAACCATCATTAATGTATAAAGAGTCAGTGCCGGAACCAGACCTTTAGAGGCCCTGAGCACAGAAAAGATTTTGAGACCCCTACATACACGTTCACATCAACACAATGTATGTAATAGTTTCACTAATTTTACTAAAAAGTGTTTTTAACAAAACGTAGGATTCTGCTCGCTCACTACTGATTTTCATCTATCCACTCGCACACACATGTACATAAACACTCAGAAATAGTATTATTATGTAAAAGAGGTGAAATTACGGATAAGAGAGAATGCTCGAGCACAGGTGATTGGCACGTATCCGTAGACAATGGCGTCGGTCTGCGTCGTCGAGACGTGTTTTAAAGATCCCGAATCGTGTATAATGGCACGGAAGGAAGAAGTTGAAGGCGCTCGTTCCTCGATGGACCATTCCGTTCGAATGGATGCTCTTCGCCCGTCGAGTTCGTCCCCTCGAAAAACAAACTCGAGACGCAGGGAAATTACCGCATCGTCGTAGCTCGACTCCGCAATATGGTTTCCGCTTTTCCCCATCGGAAATCGTCACAACGAATCGCTGGGAGGTCTCTGGAAAGTTCAGTTTCGGGTTGTTCCGTGCGAGCGGCCATCAAACGGTGCCCGGAATATTGGTAAATACTCGAAAATATTGCCACTGTGTCGGCGCTGTATCGATAAAACTCTCGACACCGAGGTTAACTCAATTTCCCGGAATTTCCCGCCGCGCCTCCGCAACACTTCCTCCGCTTCGATCTACAATTTATCGTGTTCCTGATACACTTGCGCATGCACTTAGCAAGTTCGGAGACAGGATTTGCATACATCGGCGTCGACAGAGACACGAAAAGAGATGGGTAGAGAGAACGGGAGAGAGAGAGGAGGAGACGAGACCATGGAACCGTGAGTTATCAGGTTGCCAGGAAATGAATGGCCGATATCAGGATGCACGACTTTATCCTGTAACTGCATCAACAATTCTTGTCTTCTCTCCCGATTGTTTTTTGTTCCGCGATGAAGTTTCGTTCTTCGCGGAAATATATGGGTTTCCGCGATATTTTGTTGCGTCCCAGGAATTCCAGTTTGCAGTCCGCTGTGCATGAATTCCTGCTGCAGTAAATAAAATAAAATACGAAGCCCTTCTACGTCCCATAATCTCGATTTATCCACGACAAACTTTTATTTTATTTTTCAAACTCGCGTGATTTACTCGGAACACTCTGCTACAATTGCGTTTCTGTAACTTGAGAATTTTTTTTAAAGGTATTGCCACAAATGTTCCATGAACAAATTTAACCCCCGTATGCAAGGGCCAGAAGTATCTATTTTTTGTTGATATTTCTTCTAAAAATTCAAAACTTCTCTTATATAATACTATTGTTGCGATATTACATAAAAGTGTTTTCAAGAATTCATTGAGAATTCTAAAATAGTTCGCAGAAAATTAAAACTGTACATAGTATGTCAATAATCGGGCACCCACGTTCAATTTTTTAGGCTATGGAGTCAAGTGAAGTAGTTCAGAGTGCGAAGATTATAATACTGGCAGTGCAAGTGGACTTTCGCGAACACGTGCGCAGCACATTGTCGTTTCGGACCGGAAATCGGCGACTGCGAACCACCAGCAGGCAGAAAAACGCGAACAAAGAGAGCAAAATAGTTAGTGCACTCATGTGGCTCGCATTGCGACCGTATGCACCATCTGAAACGCCTTGCACCAGCTCGTTTTCGAATTCTCGACTGGGAATCGGAATACACGGACGTTCAAAGTTACCATTTCTTTGCCAATACCGGATTAGTCACGTAACGTTGTGACGCATGCACAACGGAGACGAATCGCGTCACGTGACTGGACTGCAGCGTAAGCGTGGTGGAATAGCATAGTAGAGGAGGCAAGTATAGAGTGGGAAGGTAAATCTTAATTTTACTATAGGACTACCAGTATGTTTATAATAAATTCAGTGTGAGAACTTTTCGAGCACACTGGGTAGCTGTAAACATGAACGAAATAATTCTCAGCCAACGTTCACGGAGCACCGACAACTTTGCTATCATTATTCGGAGATTGTGACAGTCGCGAAACTACAGGAAGCTCCCTGGACAATTGATAGGGACTAGGGAATCCGCTGGTAATCTGTATCCTATTTTCGAAGCGGCCGTCTTTACGATCGGGGCCCTAGAATCTGGAATCCCCGGTTTCGGTTGAAATATCGCGCGCGGTGGTGCTCGGCGGAGGGGGGAGGAGAAAAATTCGGGAAATTGCGGCTGGATTTACGAGAAACGGAGAATGGGAATGGCTGGGAGGAACGATCGCGGTGATTTACAAGCGGCACGAACGACCGCATCGTCGCGAGCATTAACGCGTCTCGTCCGTTATTTAGGGACACCGATAGAATTAATAGAAACGTTAACCGCGCACGGCCGCCCTGCTACATTTGCCCCGTGATTTCCCATCGCCTGACACCCCGCCGCCTCTCAGGTAAATAACGGGTGATATAATTTCCCGATTATTTACGCCGTCCCGGCTAATTGCTCCGCGAACGCCAATGCGGATCATTAATGAGCGCCGAGGACCTCGGCGACGATACGCGACGCTTAGAGCTTTCATCGTTCTTAAACTGTCTGTAAATGTGGCAGAGTCGGTGGTGATACTCTCCGAGTCCTTTCTAATACACAAATATGATCGCACATTTTTAAAAAATTTTGAAACTTATTTTTATGTCTTTTTAGCGCATTGTAAATTGTTGTGTTTTATCTTCATGTTAGCTGATAAAATTGAAATTATATCTAAGGTCTTCAAATTAATTAATACTACGATGAAACCCAATTGAACGGTATGAAAAAATATAATATAAACTGGAAGATTAAAGACCAGTGTAGGCACCGAAGGGTTAACCTAGATCCCTGCATGGGATAGAGGATAGTAGAAAGAGAGGCTGAGTATGAGCGGACGTAATATAGCGGCCTGGCTTGGATAAATACGAGAGGATATTCATCGCTTCGGCCGTGATAAGACCAGTTAGTTGCGCGCTGGAAGCAAGATAATTTCCTTAAATTCGCGGAGGTTAATGGCGGCGTAACTGTTTTACGATCCTCCGGCAGGATTTAGAGGGCTCGATTAAAACGCGATATCTTAACGCGCCGCCGAAAATAGTTAAGAACGCAGTAAAACGATTTACGTTCTTCGGAAGCTGACGCTTCAAACTGGATTCTCCTTCCCACCGAGCGTCGGTATACAATTTTATGTAAAACTAAACTTTGGCCGATGATCGACAGGCGCCGCTGGTTTTTGATTTTAATGATATCTTACGATTGATCTGGCAACAATAAATACAATCTTTACACAGGTTTCTTTCACCAACTTATTTTTGGCATTTTTATTTTATCTTAATTTGAATACACGCGCTGTCACAAAAAATATAGTGAAACTACACGATTTAAGAAACAGCACGAACCCGAGCGTTTTTCTCGAAACAAGTTATTAATCATTAATACATTTTAAGGTTTAATAACTTCAAAGTTAGCATGTCTTTTAATTTTTTATTGACTCGCAGCTATTTGGCACCTTTTTACCATACTTCTACCTTAGTACGTAGTTGACGTGCGTTATCGAACATCCTGAATATAGGTAGTACACGATCGTATACTAAGTTCTGGGGACATCAGACTTGAATCACCCGGTTCCGCATGGGAGGCTCGTGTTGTAAGAATCGCGATACCCACGATGTCAGCCGGCAACGAAACGAGCCGGGTTCGTAAATGGACGGAAAATGGCGTAGCTTATGGTTCGACAGAGTTCGCACATAACCGATTTAATTGGCGTGGCTGGCCGTGTCCCACCACTTACCGCGTAGTTAGATATTTACGCGGACGTAAACCGAGGTAAACGCGCGCTTTATGCGCGCGCAAAGGGCCAACTTAGGCAGCGTACAATTATACGCGAAAGTCTGCAGGCGTAAATACGCCTTTGTGTGCATTTTACGCTCCGAAGTGGCGACCGGTGTTCACCAGTTATTCACGAGGTCCAGGATTTCCTGGGATTCGCCGATGCAGCTTTCTTCGCTCGCGACTGCATCCTGACCGTGGAATGCCTCAGGCGCTTCTCGATCACCCCATGCATCCCTTAGAGACACATGACAGCCATAACAACCAGTCATTTGTAATCTAATCTCTTTCAGATAATATTGAAAATTTTTTGCATTTTATTCGGTACACCTGGCTGATTACCTGACCCTTTCTTTACTAGAATTTTAACGAATAATTAATGAATACTCTAATTTTTATTTCTTCTTTGGTACACTTAAGTCAGATTTTTTTCCGTATGTATTTTAATTAACCCTTTAAATCCTAACAGATCATCGCAAACGCACGACTGAAATATACTAAAAACCTCCTCTCTCTCTACTTTGAATAATTCTCCTGAGCACAATTTTTATTTCTTTTTAATTGATTCAAACACGCGGCTGAACCAGTCCAAGTTACCAGTCGTTTTTATTTTAATTAATTCCGCGGGTTCTGCAATTTTCTCGTAGGTTTTTAATGACTCAAAGGTCCTTGACACTTCTCTAATACCCACCCAGTTTTGGTAGCAAACGTTTATTTTTAATTTTAATGAGTCCAGCTCTCCTTAAACGTTCCATTATAATTTCATCCTGCGTATTTAACCCAGATACCATTTTAATCCCGTTCCAGGAGGTCTAAAAACGTTCTAATCTACCTAAAATGTTGTTCGAGCCCCAGAGACCCAAGGTGCAAATTGCGCGAGACATCCCTGCCACCAGCATCGATTCTCCCGATCGAATCCCCGAGCGGTAGTCACGGAACGCTGCCGCTAAATTACCCTTTATCTTCGATCCTGCTGGTAGTAAAATGAAATTTAGCTTCATGAAAGATCGACGATGATTGAATGCATCCACGAACTCGCTCCTAACATTCAAGCACGATTAACTTGACGCCCCCCCTATTTTCTCCGAACAACGATCGGACATCTTCCTCAAAGATAGAAACGATCGACGTTGACCTCTAATAAAACATTGACGATTGCGCGAGCATGTCGTTAATAAAGGTTGTCTACGGCGCTGGGGGAACGACCGTAATAATTGGAGGCACTCCATTAAGGTGGTTCCGATTCGAACCGTTTCCCCATCCTTCATCGCGATCGCAATACTGATTGATTTACTTTTTACGGGGACGCTCGAGAGTCGTTCGCTCTCCGTGTTAATGAATAGGAAAGCGCCTCCGCCATTGCAAGAGGAACGGTTGTCTGTGCCGGCGCGCCAGGAAGGATAAAATCGAATCGAGAGAATCAGTGGCACGATCGATCGGCCGAATGATCAGTCACGTTGCGGAATAATCTCCGTTGACCGTGTCTGATCGAACGATTCGACCTACGACTTCTGCTCCCGCACCTCGCACGACAAGTTACCGGTCACGTATTACCGAGAGGAGAGCATCGTAATACACCTCTCCAGGTGAAACGACCGACCCTAATACTCGAACACGATCGGCTCCCGCCGACTTATGGCTCTCGGACGGCCATTATGCGCCGCCGCGATTTACAAGCCGAGGACTCGGGCTCGAGCTGCCTCCCGAGACTCCTAGTCTTCGAGGCGATTCCACGGAAACGGAGGGAGAGAGAGAATACGGAGAGATAGAAGCCAACCTACGATGGTCATGGCTCGATCAAACCCGATACCGGCGAATACTATCTCAGGTGAAAACGAATCCAGACTGCACTACTAGCGGACATTCTAATTTTATGACTGGAGAACCGTTTACTTGCCGACACGAGGGTGCACTTTGCGACTTTCTTAAGGAGAGAGTTATTCACATCTTCTTGTGAAAGTTTGTAGACTTGTTTGGGCATAAGTTGACTGTGTTCCTAAATTTTTCTAGGTTTCTGTGGGAGCTATTTACTGGATCAGCAGATTATTCTAGTTTTATTAGCGAGACATATCCTGGGTGAGATTCCTTGGTGAATAATTTTAATAGAAAATAATATTACAAACACCATCCACCTGACCGGGAGGTTTCTCTTCCAACTTTGCCGTAGTATCGAATAAAAAAGAAAGAGTGTGAATAATTTTAATACATCTAATGGTAAAAAATCGATAGTTCAAATGTGCGTAAATGCATTTGTCCAGTTTCATGAAGAAATATCTCATACGAATTCTCAAAATGAATTCCAGACTTCCTCTCTTGCAATTAGTGAATAATAGAATTGTTTTCTCGAGAAATTGTTTAGTATACAAATTACCATCCGCTAGGGCGATCAGCAAAAGGAATGCTTGCTGTTTGATTCCAGCACGTTGCCCGAAAGGGATGGCGATGGTTTGCGTAAGGAATACGAAACGGAAGGGTTGATCGCAGTCGAGGAAAACAGGAGGTCTACGTAGGGGAGTCTATAAAGACGTTGGGTCCAGGGCCACTTGACTTCAGACAGCGCGGAGCACCGGAACTGCCGATTCCCAATCGTAAAAGCGGAGGATGCGAGAGCTAACCCATTCCGAGGGGAATCTATTCCGAGCCTACCGGACTGAAAGAAGTAGGAGCGAGCAGAGGCAAGCAGAAGCCACGCCAGATGCCAAATTTTACGAGTTCCCGGTTTCATCTCTCGACGAAGTCACGATCCCTATCCGGCCTGCTCCTCGTTTTTCCTCCGCGTGGAAACGAGAAGCTCTCTTTCTCTCCCTGTCCTTGTTTCAGTCTCCTCCACCATTTTCCGCGGTTGAGCGGAGCTTCAATCATAAATCCCGACGTGGTCGGGCCCAGTACGTCGCTAATCCCGATGCGTGCGATGCCGGGATGCCAGAAGCGCAGAGGCCGAGCTCCTCTTGGCAGAGAGTCAAAAGCCTCCCCCGAAAACCGGTCCACGACACTGCCATCCCAAACCCCGAAACCCTCGTGGTAGACGAGGACCAGGGCTCGCGCGCCAGGAAATCCTCGTCCCAGGAGCCGCCAGAGGTCATCTTTCACCAGGATTTATCACCGGGGTCGCGACACCTCGCCGAAATTCCCATTCTCCTCGGTGCGTGCTTCCACCGAAAAATTTGTAATTCCCGTCGGCCGTCCCGCGCCAAGTCAGCCTTCATTGTTTCGTTACTCGAGACCAACTTGCGGCCGAACCCTCCGGGAATTGAATAACGCGGGACAACTGCGTCGAGATGACGGTCATGGTTACGATTAGTGGTAGAGAGCATCAACTGCAGTTGGATTATGATACTGATCTTTTGAGACTAACCGTTGATTTTAAGGTAGGTGGACTTTGGTGTCTTAGGCTTTCTAATATTTTGATTAATTGTTATTGTAGTTGGTAGATGAATTGTTTTTTTCTTATGATCGTGATGAATATTATATTTTTAAGCATGATTTTGTTGAAATTTTTATTACGTGCAAACGAAACCTTGAAAACAAAATCTTTATGCGCCGTCCGACAAAAGTACATAATTGCATTAGTTCTTTGAGTTGAACACGCACAACCTTCTGACACTGCTACGATCACAAATAATTGTGACATTCAATCTTGAATGGAATACTTTAAACAAATATATTGCATTCCGCGTCGATTCCGAAACATAATGCCTTTGTCCAACTTTGTCCAACGATACGTATAATAGTAGATACGGGTTACATAATAGCATTACTAATAATCATTTTCATTATGTGTCTCATTATGCGGGGCATATTATAAACTGCGTATGTAGAACATCGGGTAATTTATAAGCAGACTACGGACGTCCGCACAAATGGCTGGTATCAGATTGTAATTCATAAAACAGTGGATTCAATCCTCCATTTAGCGGTATCCATTTAACAGACGAATAACAAATCATTCTCTAATCGCAGTTTGCATTCTACAAGGGTACGAATACGTGTAATATTGGATTATGAAATAGTTGCAACAGTGATCATTGGAAAAATCGTGCGGGGTGATGAACCTTCGTGTCGGAATCGTTGAACGCGGATAATCGGCAATTGATTGATTGAAACGCGATTCCGCCGATTTTGAGCGCATTACAATTTCGATGCCGGTTCTTTACCATGATTACGCGGCTCGAGTGAAACTTGCGAGTTCTCGTTACAGCGATTAACGTCATTAATGGAGCCCGTCGTCGGCGGCCGTGTTATTGACACGCGTCCCGGATAATTGTTCGGGGCAACGCGCGTTGAAAAACGAGACACCCCCGCGGCTATCGTTCCCAAGCCGTGTACTGCGCCGCGCTTTTCGATTTCCCCTTTGATCTGCGCCGATTTCCGTCGATTAAACCGCCGCCGCGTGCGCGTGATGGACAGGATGGATTAGATTCACCGTTGGTAATTTATTTATCCCGGTTTTCCCGGGCCATGAAAGCGATTGTGCCGGAATAGGATAGACGTTTCGCAAAAATTCGAGGGATCAGAGTTAATGCGACAGAGAGAGAAGGGAAAACCGACGACGCGACGATTGGCAAACCGGGCACCGTTCCCATCGCTGGCAAATTAATTCAGAATTAACGTCGACTCGCCGACTTTCGGTTGCGGTCGTGGTCGTGGCAGTGGTCGCTCGGGATATCCCACATGGAGCAGCCTCGACACGGCTACGACTCGGTTACCGTGTTCCCCGGTCGCTGTAACGTGTCACGTGCACGTACCACACGTGGCTGCCGGCTTGTCGGTGCTGCGTTTGACAGCGTACACGTGCTGGCCTTTCTCACGAACGTCGTCAGTTAACGTGAAGGACGCCTGTCGCGAGAAGCGAGAAGCGACATCGAGAGTTCTGCACCGCCTTTGCTACCTTCCCTGCGAATTACAAAGCCATCGAATAGGGTTCAACCTTCCACTGACGCTGAAAATCGGACTGGCTGAATTTCGAATTGTCTACGTAAGTACATTGACGAACATGACACACAAGCGTGTAATGTAATTGACCGGTATGCCCAACAACCATACAAGATATAAAAATATTTGAAATTGAGTTACCTTGACATAATAGATCATTGTATTCGTCTTGAGACACACTATCAGATCGTAAATGAAGAACTATTTCTATTTCTAACAACAGAGTCGACCTTCATCACTCCCTGACGCCTCCACCTATGGAAACATTACTAACCACAGATTTTCACAAAGAAAGGGTACTTTCTCCGAGTTATTTCGCACTCTCCCGATTAAAAGGGTACGAAGTAAAAATCAGGTAACACTGAAGGAGCCAGTTGACCTGTTAATGGCGAAACCGGTTGGAAATCGCAGTGGGTCCCGTGCAAAGTGAATTTTGCCGGTCACTCCTTTCAAAGTGGCAGAGAGTGCTTGCTCCAAGTGGCGCTCAAGTTTCAACCAGCGTGCAAGTCTCGCGCAATTCCCGCCGTTGAATTATCGATACATATAACTTTAGCCCGTGGTGGTGGCGTCGAGTCGGATGCAAGAGAACGGTACGGAACGTCGTAGTCGTCGTTGGGCGCCGCGACGATCGATCGCGCGAGAAAATAGCGCGGGAGAGGCGATCGGCACACGCTGACACACCTGACAGGTAATACCGGCTGGCTTGCGAAACTTCCCGCTAAGTCCGATCGAATTGTAAATCAAGTCTCGTAGCGGGAAATGTCTCCATTAGATCGGCACGAGCGACGCCTCGAAGACGTCTCGGGAATCAAGCGGCGTCGCGGCGTCGAACGAAGTCGGGTCGAACCGAGCCGAGCGGGTTGAAGCGACTCGAATTCAACCTAATTCACGTACAATGCAGGATCGAATCAAAACGCCATCCGCGATTCCCGAGGAATCGGCACGTACACGTGTCATCGTGCTTGATGTCGACCGGTTTGTACCTCGCGACATGGATGCTGGTCTACATTTTTTCTGGGATTTCATTAGGAGGTTGCATTAACTCATTAGGACCCAACGGTACGCTAAGGCAATAGTTGGTTCTTGATTTTATATAACTATTAGGGCTGAGAAGACAAAAATGCATATTCGAAATCCTAAATAACTTAATGGGAAGAATTAAATAGGACTATAAATAATTAATAAATAAATAATAGAACTATAGGATTACATGTGTTTTACAGTCGATTTCTGACTGGTGGTCGGTGGATTGTGTTGCAAGGGGTTTGCGGCGAGTCAACCGGTGACAGGAATATTTGCAAATATCTATAATAGATGCGGCGGGGGTTAATGAGAAGGAGGCAGTGGGAAACGAGGCTGGTTGATCGAGATTGGTAGGGAAAAAGGGGGGCAGGGTTCGGTCTGCATTGAAACGCGCGGTGGCTTTATGGAAACCAATCGGAAGGGCGTGTATATTAAAGCGGTTATCGATAATCGAAATTATCCCGAATTATTATTAGTTTGTGTGCTCGAAGCGACCGCTTTCTCCTCTATCACTCTCTATCTCTTCCTCTCTATCTCTTTCTCACCCTCGTTTCCAGTTCCATCTCTCTCCGTTCTCCGCGATTCGATTACGGTCCCGGTTCCGTGTTGTCGGTTGGAACGGTCGTCCGTTACCCAAAATCCATTTTAGCACGGTGAATGGCGCACGCATTCGCGCGCAATGACGCGGAGCAGCTCGTGGGCCGGATCAACGGAGAAGTAGGTTGTCGGCGAAGTTTAGATTACATCGAACTTGCGCCCGAGTTACGTTAATTTGTGTCAAGCGACGATTACAATAAACCGTCTCGATCCCGTTGAATTTCCTGGCGCGGTGGCAAGTTCCCGCGAAACCTCGCGGGACCACCGTTGCTTCGCGGTCCACGGCCCGGTGCTCGGTGCAACATGCATCCGACACCTATAGGAAATTGATCATTTCCATGGCGACTGCTCTAACTCGCTGTTTTCGACAATGCTGACCCGCAGCCCTAGGTGCCCACAAATCTCACAAAACCCGCTTCTATAACGATCCATAAAGATGTCTTTACCTCATACACGCTTTCGTAGTTACGCAATACATACTAACAAGGGATGATACCGAACTGACATCTTCGTATCTTACAAGAAGAATTTTAATGAAATCTTTCTGATACAGAACTCAAAAAAATATTTGATTGATTGACGTATTTTTTATAGCGGCTGAGATCATGTTAAGGGAGTGAAAATAGCTCTCAAAGTTGGGGTGGAAAATTTTTGTAACATTTTCCGATAAAACATTACAATTTTTTCATGAAAATTTGTATACACAGTCTACATACCTTGATAAAAAATATAAGGAAAAAAGTTTTTTAGTTTCGCGATATATTATGTTCCAATGCTTATGCAAGGTACGGTGGCAACCGTAAAATTTGTTCGAGTAAGGATAACCGTTTATTTGGAGTTGTTCCACGTTAAAAGTAATGTAGTAATTTAACTATTATTCTAACAATAAAAAATAAGGGGCCCAATTCGTTCTGAGCTATTCAATAAAATATGATCTTGTTCATCATTTAATTCTTGTAAAAATATTCGACACATTTATTAATGTATTATTTAAACAAACTAATTTTACCCTTTGTACCAACCCTCTAATTCTAATAGTTCCTGAGATATTAGACCAAATATGGCTGCAACCCCCAACTTTGGGGATGCTCCCACCTCCCGAATATGAACGATTAAAAAAATGTGTTTAATATTTTTGCAAGAATTACGTCTTCCCAAAGTTTCACTAAGATCCGGAGATGTCAGTTCCCTCACTAATCCTAGACACTACTTCGTGCATTATAATTTCATCCGTCGCGGAAGAACATTGATTGCCTTTCTTCCTCGAGCGGAGCTCGATCGTAAACAGTTTCGGCGCACTTTCGGTGTTCCATCAGCGATTCGTTGGCGAAAGTGAAACGATCGAAGCTATCCGGGGCATCCAGCGATCCACTTATCTGCCCGGTAAATTGTATCACCGAAGTTCGGCGAAGTTAGGCGCCGGTTCCGTGGGTAATTCCGGCGATTAAGCCGCGTAAACCAGGGAATAACGCGCGGCGTTCCAACAACGAGGCCTCTAAACGAATTACCGTCGTTTCGGTTAACTCGAGTTAAATCGGTCGAAGAAAATCGGCTAAAAGTAAAACCAATCTTCCTCACAGCGTACAGAGAACCGGCGTATAGTGGGAGGAGGAGAAAACGGATACGTTTGTCGTACAGGAGGAAGAGATGCCTTTCCTAACATCCTCGCAATTCAAAGGTCCTGTTCGCAGCTGTCTAGGTCTCGGTGATGGTAGTTGTTGTATAGTCCCTGTTACTGTCCCAGAGGGTGGTTGTGTGTACATGCTGCATAGAACGCGACGCCTCTAACTCTATTTCGCGTGGTACAGCGTTTCGTAACTCAGCAAACAATGCTCGCCTGATTATCCGGAAGTAAAGTGCATCAACCTTCGAAACACGGCCGGTGCGGGTCGCCGCGATGCCAGCCAACAACTCGGATACGACAAAGTCGAATTTCCATCCAGGGACCTGCTTCCGGCGCTGCCGGAAAACTTTCGAATCGCGGCTAACGCACCGCTTTTTAACGCGGAGACTGTTATTCAGGGTATGCTGCACTGCTTTGGAAAAAAAACTGTACGGGCTTGCATGGCTCGTGGAAAATTAGTTTCGGTGCTGCAAAAGCTGCAGATTAATGTTTATAATTTTTTTTGAACACGGAGTGCTCAAAATTGACATCGAAGACGAGGTTAGATATTCTTTCTTATACATTTTATCACACTTAGGTTCAAATAAAATTACAGTGGAATAAGTATTGACATTTTAATATAGTAAAATTTAGAGTATAGAACAATATGAATAAATACAGAAGTGAACTGGTATGGTGACATGTCTGTGAACCCCAGAGTCGCAAAATTTGCTTGAAAACAAGATTTTCCTGCGTGTCCAGTGGAACTCGCGTAAGCGACGGCCAGCGGAGTTCGTTCGCAGATAATTTGTACGAGAAGGTTCGCAACTGGCAAAGAAAACCTTGCTCCCGTTAATTTCCGCGACGAGCACCGCCGGGCCGTTCTCCGTGTTAATTGCGTGCCGTGCATCTCATCGCCAGAGGGGCTTCCTATCCAGCTAAGAAGTGTCGGAGCAGACGGTAGATTCTCGAGACCGTCAACGAATAAATTGCAGCTTTATATCCACGATAGTTTTAATTTCTCACACATCACTGCCAGTCAGGTAGGCGGGACAATGGCCGGGTATTCGGGGAAACGCGCGCGAACCTTTTTAAAAGTTCTCGGCGGGGGTGGCCGGGGGAAAAAGTATGAATACGGACGTGTGCGGGCCGGGGGACAGGGGGGTGTCTGTAATTCACGAAGAAGGACCGGCATAGCAATCAGCGATGCTCTCGAAAAGGAGGGAAACTGGGACGCGGGACATTTAAATTATGCATTCCCGTTGAAGAGGAGGAGCTCGATGGGGAGTGAGAGCTCCCACTCCTCTCCTCTCCGCTTCTACACCCGCAGGAAGTTCGAGAACTGAGCACGCGGGTGCTAGGAATCGTGCTTGCATAACGGACGACCCCGCGAATCGATATACGTGCCGCATTCCCTCGTCGAAACTCAACAGGCTCCGCAGACTCGCGGAATCTCGGCGCAGGAACGCGGCCGAGTGCATCTTGCCGGCCGATTATCGGACTGACGCTGCCCTGCAGCCCCCGTTCGCCTCGTTACCGAACCCTCGAGCGTGACGCAAGCGTTACGCTAATCCAGCCGCAGCCAACGTCTCGAATTACCTCCGAAATTCCGCATGGTCCTTCTCCCATTACGCGCGACTGTACCCGTTAATTGAGAACACCGTGCCACTCGAAGTCCGATGCACTGCGAGTGCATTCGACGATTTTTAGTGCAGCTGTTCGTGCTCTTTCGGTCAGCCGCATCTCTAAGACCCGTTCCGCTAGATCTATGTAAAAAACTTCTTGAACATCAATTCTCTTTATTCTCTGCCATACTTGTAAACTGAAATGATGTTCAAACTATTATAACTTTGAAGAAGAAAATCGTATGAGAAGCTCCATACGTTCATTTTTTAGTTTTCGTCTATGTTTTCGTTACCAATTTTCTAATATCGACTGCACTCTATTCAGATCAATTTCTATTCCGTCTATCAATTACATCAAATCATCATATATATAATGCATTTCGATCCTAAGAATTGGCCATAGGACATTAGCAGCACTTTTCCAGCTTCTTGTCGGACTCGTTGAGGCAATTATGGCGTCTAAGAATCGTGTTCTTCGGCGTCAACGGAAGACGCAATTAAAGATCGCGTGGCTAACGAACGGTCGCCAATTCGCAGCGTTATCTATCGTGGTTGCGCAATGCAGCAGCACACGGTCCAGGCCGGTGCACGGAACGGGGACAATTAATCGAGCGTTACGATCGGCGCGGCGCGGTCGCGTGGAGCGGTGGCGTGGAGCGGTGGCGAGAACAAGTGGTCGTTGTTGTAGACGGTAATGCAAATAAGATCCATTGAAAACGCGAAAAGGACTATTGATGATCGCCGAACGAAACAACGGTCCATCGAAAACATCCTGTGAATGGAATTTCGGGTTTGGCCGACCAACAAGGCTCGAGCATCATTGGGCGAGAGGAATGAGGCAGCGAAATCGGTTTTGGGGATGCCCGATCCTCTTCTCTATTAATTGAGAACCCACCGGTGGGATCGAACAATGGTGGCTGGGAGTCGTGGTCGGCGCAGTTTCCGCGCGATGATATTTTGTTCCCCGGAAACACCCGGGCTAGCGTCGTCGACGCCATTGGCCGTTAATTTCCCGAGCGTGGACCTTTTGGTCCGCGAAACAAGCGGGGAAATTCGCGTGCGGAGCGGACGCGGGACAGAGAAAGAGAAGACCGTGTGCCGAAATGGAGGCGACAAGAGGGGTCGCTCTGCTAGAGAGAGAGAGAGAGTGAACGGGGGAGACGAGGAGAGTAATTTATGATAGAAGTTTTGATATACTGCGCATTTAGGGTAGAACTTTAAAATATTAAAATAGCTACGGCGATACGATAGAGGCTCGAACCGCGACGGGAGATTTATCATGCGCGAGAGATACCGTTGTATACTGTGGCGGCTGCGACACACAACACCGACGCCCACCCCCTCGATCTCGCCAACCCTCTCTTTCTCACCCTCTCTCTCTTACTCTCTCCATCTCTCTTCCTCTCGGTCTCTCTCCCCTCGGTAGCCGACACCGCGACACTTCGCCGTACACCTACACCCCCGCCTTCTATACGGCCATGAATACATCGTCGGATTTAGCTTCGTTCAAATGCGATTTCGGCCCCCGACGCGAGGCGAGGCATGGTGAGGCAACTACGAGCACAGTCGAGATTCATGCACCCGTGTTACCCGATCCGAACCACGACCCCGACCCGAACGACCCGCCCTCCTCCCCCAGCCGGATGGTGTTTTAGAGCCGTGCTAGGGAGCCACCGGCTACCGGTTCCTTGACCGATACCCAGCCGATCTAACCGACCGATCTCCAACGATAGACCTTCCGTTCATAAATCCACGAACCCTATCCCCCGCTACAAGATATACGCTTTATGAATATGCGTCCGTAAATGCGTTGTCGCGCCGCAGAGGAGACTCGATAAAGGACGCCGCCCCGCCGGGAGGCGTTGGTTTTGCCGCGGGATCGAGAGAAGATACGTACGTGTGTCCTTCGTAAGGGTTGGCGGAATATTATCCGACCGAATCGGAGTTATTGGGTGTACTCGGCTAGATATACTTGGAGCTCTGAGTTATAGTGGACGGGGAGACTCATTGGCTTCGACGGTTGTGCGTTGATACTCATTCGTATACTACACAGTAAGTTTTTTTTAAGTATAGTTGTACCGAACAAGGAGAAGCATTCTTCATCTGTGTTTGAATCAAAAAGTTTCGAATTTTTATTTTTATGATCCATTCATCATAAATCTTAGAACGTGATAAGCATATTTCATCAATGGAAATAAACACATTTTACAGATTTGACATGAGAAGTACCTAAAAAAAGTTTGTACCATATATATGTATATATGAACATGGTCTCCTCGAAAAAAAACTACATCGGTTTTGAAAAATTCCAGACCTGTTTCACTTGGTAAAATTTGTAGGAGACCGTGAACTTGGAAGCTCGGTTATCGACAGCGATACTATTTCCAGAGATTAACACCGGCCCGTACTGCTCCATTTTCACCACCTCATTTTCGACATAGCGGAAAATTTCATTTTCGCGAGAACGCGTTTATCGATTCCTGGAAGCGGCGGGACGCCCCGCCGGGCACAGTAAAAATGTAACAAGAGGAACGCGGCCGACAATAGTTATCGACGATGAATCGTTCCGGGACACCTTGCGCACATGTGCCCCGGGAGGACAGGCCGGATTCACCCTGGAAGTACGGTCAACCATAAAGTCAGTTAGGTAAGCCACGGCCTTAACAATGGGAAGCCACGCGCCATATGCGGCCCCACATGCTGCGCGTGTCGTCGTCCTTGGTTGCACTTCCAGGACGCGCGCACCCTACCGAGTAGGGTTACTTTCCTCGAAGGGTGTCTGCCCTTTTTTTTCTTTCCAAGGGCACCCTTGGCAAGGGTGCCAAGACCGTGCCAGTAGGTCGCGTTGTTTGCCACGTGATTCATGAGTTGTCGTCGATGATCGACGATTACGTCCTTCGAAATCGCACCGGCGGCTTTGTTCGAGAACCTTTTTTAAAAGAAACAAGAACCGAGAGACTCATCATTCCATTTATAAATGATGATCTGGACGTTTCGAAAAATGTAACGGGCCTGAACTTGAGAGTCATACGACTTTAACTAATATATCGATGCTCTTCAATGATTTTAGGTCTTGCACTGTTTTATATCTCACCTATTAATTATCGTTATAATCCCCCATATACTATGTTATATAATTTATATATTATATTATATTAGAGGGATTCGAATATCTGTAGAGAAATTGCAAAATGTATACCAGGATTTAGTCATTATGGAAACATTGAAAATATTTTCCCCTTTAAATCAACTTCGTTCATGTTATACGAACACGTTTTTATTGGCCACTGAAACGTCCGTCAGAAAATCATGTATTTTAACAAGAGTCCAGAAGTCAGATCTCTACGGAACCAGAAGAAAAATCCAAAGTCTTAAAGCAAAGTCCGAGTTGCTGAAACTACATCCCCGAGAATGGTCCGGTAGGAACGGCGGGTCCACGGACGAGGTTTTACGATCGTGGAAATTAAGGGAGCCTCGGGTCGCTTTCGTGCATACGAAATCACTTATCGTTAAGCTCCGTCATGAAAAGAGGCGAAAAGGGTAGCTCGGCAGTCTGTACGAGAAATAGAGCGTTTCGGTGGTGGTGTGGGAAGTCGAACGAGGTCGGCGGGTACTTTGCATTACCGAACGGGTGGCGGGTATTAAAGGCGATAAAACAATACTCGAAGTTTCGGGTCCGGGGTCCATTATTACCGTCCGAAAGTTCGGTGTAACTGGATCTCTTCAGGTTTCGGGGTAGAGAGAGAGAAGTCTGCGACCCTCTCTGGAGAGCAGAATCTCGAGATCCGCGCGTTGCATTAAGGCATCCAGGGAATCGCTCCTACTTATATTGGGAACTTAATACCCGTCTATTTAGCCCGACGAATCGAGTGGGGCCGAAATGGATGATCGATCCATCAGGTTAGCCGGTTCGCTAAGCACGCGCCAGTTTACAAACTCCGCCGACGGCCTCGAGCATTCCGCCAGCACAAAACAAAGTCTGTACAACGCGTTCGCGAATAATGGACGCTCGGGATCGATCGGCGAGCTTCGGCGATGTGTAGAGATGGTTTCCACCGGCTAACTGGGGCCGGTTTTTAAGGTTGGACACCGTGGGCATGGTTACAGGGGCCTCGTTGCTCAAAGTGATTTCTTTCAAAATTTTCTCGAAAAGTGATAATGGTATTGAGGTACTTACGAACTAATGATTCTATTAAATAATTTTCTATCAAAGTACCTTTGGGATAAAGAAGTGTATCAGTTTAGCCTCTCTGCTTTGAGAATGACTGTCGCCATATTGAAGTCATCAGGCTCGCATATCTACCCTTTAAGATAAAAAACAAAATATTTAATTATTTGAGTAACATATACACAGATCACTATATGACATATGGATATGAGAAATTGGACCATGAGAAAGTTTCAATAAAATTTCAGATTTGTGACAAAATATCTAAAATATAGCTAGCATAATAAAAGTGTGAATAACAAAGTGTCTGGAGCTTTGAATCAAAATTGAAACCGCAGGAAAGGCAGTCTAACAATGGAAGAAAATGTAAAGCACAGTGTTTTGTCTTCAAGGGTGAGTCTTCAAGAAATTAGATTACTACATCGCTGTGTCCTGCAAGATTAGAATTTAACCCTTAGAAATGTCAGCTAGAACATCCAGAGCACTAGAGAAGGTAAGGTATAGGACTGCAAAAGAGTGCGCAGTTTCTTGGCGAAATTAGAAGACATCGACAAAACTCAAGAGTCTTCGAAATCAGAATTTAAACCCCAAGAAAGACGGCTAAAACAGTTCGAGGGTGGCTTTCCAGGCAGTGTAGATCGCAGGAGTGGCTGGTCTAACAAGATTCAAAGGACTCGTAAAGATCAATCCAGTCCTAATACCGTTGAAGTGTAATATGTGGATCAAAGCCGGTCGGATCTTCTTGTTCAAGACGACGACGACGTCGTTGAACATCGAAATACGGTCAAAGAGAATGTAATTCCTCGTGTGCGCAGTGTCTGGCTAATGGCGGCGTCCCGAAGAGATATAAGAAACATAAAGGGTGGTTATAATCGGTCGTTCTTCCCCTTGGTAAGATCGAAACCGAGGATCGAGATAGCAGTATTCGAAGGGACGCTGCGCAGCACCCTCTTCCGGTGTCTACTTCGAAGGGTTCTCGCATAGTGTACACGAGCCGTAGGAAGAAGGCGAGGCCGTTAAAAGGGAGCAGAAACACCTTTTAATTCCCTGCGCTGAGACGCGCGTTATATTTTATCCGGGGGTGTTGTCGCTATCAATACCGTCGGGGGTTGCTGTTCCTCTCCTTCCTGCTCAACCTTTACTTTCCCTGCGATCAACCCTTATCTCGTCTTCCATATTTCCGTGCTGCCATCCCTTTTTTCCACCGTGCCTCTCCACCCTCGTCTTCTCTTCCCAGCAGTCTATTTAATTTAAATAACTTTCAAAAGTTCCCCAACCCCGCGGATATCAGATCTCCGCCGCACATTTCCCTTTTTTACTCCCTGCGTCGTCCTTCGTCCCACCTGTCTCAAGGACGGGACTTTTTATTCGTCCTACCTCCGTCTGAGACGCTTTGTTTCCTTCCTCGTTGTCTCCTTTCCCGCGTTTCCCGGATTCACTCTGCACCCACCCTCTCTTCCAGGTTCTCTTTTATACCCTTATTTTTATTCGAAAATAATTCCGTGGATAACGACCTCGTCCCGCGAACGCGTCTTTTCACGTTAATCCTCGCGAGCCGGTGACGAGACGGGAATTTGTCGCGGTTTATTATGAACCAAGCATTAATATTCAAGGTGTTGGGACGCTGAAGGACCCCCTCCCCCCGTACACCGGAAGGTGTCGACGATGGCCCCGGGTAACTGAAAGTAATTCCAGGTGCTTTGTTTTGAACCGCGAAAGCTGAACAGCATTGCGCCGACATGACCATTAAACTCTAACCAAAGAAATTGTTAATATCGTTCAGTGGCTCTGTTTAAACAATTCCCCACCTTTGACGCAAATATATTCGTACACAATTATTTCTGAGGTGTCTTTAGAAATATAAGAATGAATTTTTTACCCTTTGATGTTCCCGATACAAGAGAATAATGGTCTACGTCGTGTTCTTTGATCGGAACTTGCAGCGCCGAGTTTCCGATTTGCATAAACACCTGCAGACTAGTAATACTATTATGTTTCTTTAATATCGTTAACTACGTGATCTGTGAACCGTGCTCGGCGCTCTGCCAAAGCCTCGTGTGTCATTCGAGGACGAGACTGATGGCCGCTTTGCGACTTTGCGTTGCCGAGAGGGGATGAAGCGAGATTGGAACCCAGGGGTGAATGAAACTGCAGTGTAAAGAGGACGTGAGCGGATCCGGGTGGATGGCTGTGGACAGTCGGTTGCTACACTGTAATCATGTTCGTAGAATATTATTTTGAATTTACTCGTCAAGACCACTGTCTTCCACATCACTACGAGAGTGTAATATTTTCGATATCTTCGTGCGGTCTTATTTTATGAATAAGAATTTTGTAGTTTAAAAACTTGCATGAAATTGTCAAAATCATTACTAGTCAACATTGGTTCAACCCCCTTTACATGTACCCTCAAAACTAGACAGGTAATTAAAGACTGTGTTTTATTCAAAATTTACAAAATAGCTTGTGTATTTCGTTTAATGAAATTTTGTGTGATAATATTGAAAAATAATTGGTTTACTGTTTCGGAGGCGTCATTCTTTAACATTCCTCGACCAGGCTTTAATCAAGAACCGCAGGGAGAATCACGAGAGGTAGAGCCAGAATGCTCCCCAAATTATAAGAGAAAATGCAATAGAGCTTCTAACGTACTTTCCACCATACGGTTTCTTACGTAAGTCGAACTTGCATCAGGTTCAATTACCCATTCACCGTTCGTTTCGATCGTATCTCCTTGCGAATGAATTCTGTGCGCGCGGCTCGGCTGGCGGGGTAGCAGACGCGATTTAGCGTCCTTTGCATAACGTGTAGCCAATTAAAGGAATAGCGAGGGAGAAATCGTCCGTGGCAACGGTGTTTCCCTTACGTACCGAGAGTGAGAGAGAGAGAGACAAAGAGAGAGAGAGGGAGCACACCGTTCAACGTCGAAAGAAAATTTCTCGAGCTGGGATATGCCCGAGGCCTCTCCGCCTCTCTCCTCCTTCTCGAATCTTTGGGTTCGACTCTTGGCGGAAAAGCGCGAGCAACGAAGCGTGTAGAAAGCGTTTCAACGATGCCTGGCGTTCGCCGGATTCTCGAGTGGGTCAGGAAGGGAACTCGAAGGAATGCAATTTTCCTCGGATGCACTTTGTGCTTTCCCGTCGTTCCGACGATGAACTTTCCCGTCAAGGCCGGTTGCGAACCGTACCCGTACCTACACTACCGTTCCGAGCCAGCCCACGCGATCAATATTGCATTCACGTGCACGGCATCGACGACACAACCGGGACTACACATTCTTGGCACGGTCAATTTCGATGATCGATCGACTACGAGGCCCGTGATCGACCGGCCGAGACGGCTCCTGTTTCCCCCGAGGCCCTTTGATGTTATCGATTCCGCGAGATCAATTCGCGTAACGAAGCAAAACTTGATCGCTCGAACTCCCGACCACCATCTGGGTACCTCATTATGCTAAATTCCGGTTATTCGGGAATTTAATGTTAATCCATAGACGCTGCAGCGTTTCTACATTATGTAAAGCACGGAAAAAATTTTGGTTTGCTGATGCAGATTTTCAGAATTAAAATTCTGTTGCTCTTTGACACACAAATTCTCCGCGGTTTCTTTTCGATAAAAAGCACTGTGCGACTGGATTTTAGAATACTTTTTAACACACTGGATGTGTTCTTTAAATTCTGATCACCAGTCTAGTGTATTACATGTATTTAAATGTTTCTCTAAAATTTATAACAGAAACAACACAAAAGAAGAACAAATTGACAATACATTTTTGCAAACGAGCAATTCAAAACGTCGGCTAGGGTCTCGCAATTTCGATGGAACTATGCGAACGGGCAGAACAGAGATCTGGAAAGGCGAGTGACCGTGTACTGGTCCAGCTGCTAAAGCGCAGCCTCGGCCAATTAGATCGGCATTAATTAGCCTTCATCTGCGGTCGAGAAAGTTTCTAATCGCGTGCATGCCGCGCCAGTGCCGTGAGAATATCCCCGCCGAATTCCCTCCGCCTCCTCTTCATCCCACTCGATTGCGAAAATTTTCGTGGATTTTCATGCATTCTCTACGGGAGAAGCTGCCGGTTTCACCAGGGGCAGAATCGAAGGGAACTTCGAAAGTAGCTGTTCTCCGATTTAATTGAAAAACTGGCGGGGGAGTTCTCTGCAGTCCCGAGCTGTTTCGAGCAATTCCAATGGGGAAATCAACGATCGAGTGTTCGTCGTGTAATTTGTGCGTGTTACTAGTTGATGGCGCGGCTGGGGAGCGAAAGGCAGAGAACGAGCATCTTCGAACAGCGTCGCTCTAACAAAATTTGCGGCCGGGTCTCCGGTTCGCCGCAGATTCGGTTTACCGAGCCTGTTCCAGTGGCCCGATCAGGTTAGGCTACAGCTTCCAGCCGCGTCCCGGAGTTGGTTTTTCGAATTAGCCTCACGTAGGCTTCCCTGTTTACCGAAACCGTCGATGGATCCTCTCGCATGGATCTTTGTGAAAGCCGAGCCACCCGGGTGAATATCGAATTTTCGCTGCCCTTCAACGATCGAACTCGGAAAATGCTCGAGGATTGACTCTTGTGTTCTTGGCTACGGGTCACCGCAGGGTTCAAAGAACAACCTGGTCTAGGTGTTTCAGTGCCGGCGGCGATGGGATCGATCAAACACGGCCCTCGAACGAATAAAGCTCGCAGGCCAAGGGGCTGGCCTTGCCCTCTGCTTGCCCGAGAAACATCAAGGAGACTGTCCTCTGTGATCTCGCCCGGCAAAGATCGATGGACGAGCAAGACACGGCGAAAGTTAGGGTATCGTGAAACTCGAGAAAGATAGACCGAGAGACATCAAGCTCCGGTTACTACGCCTAGACTATCTGCTCCATACCTGGAACTCGTAATTAGAGGCTGCCCGCAAAGTGATTCCGAACGATGGACTCGACAAATATTTAGTATCCCGCGCGGCTCTGGCTGTTCGGGACTAATAAAATTTCTACGTGTGGCCGTACACTCTGACATCCTCGAGGAACTAATAAAATCTTCACCCGCGAGAGCGGGCTCGAACAACTTCCACGACGTGTAATATCACGTGCTAGCAGATCTTCGTCAGCAGCTAATTGCGCTGTTAAACTGTTAATTCTGAAGCAGTGGCAGGAATCGTGGATCTGATAAGTTCCTCGAAGTCGTTTACATCTGCTTCTTAATTATTGAAAATCTTCTCTCGCACGAAGTTATTAACACTTCGCTGACCTACAATTTCGAGGTTGAATCTTCATTTAAATACAAGATTAAAGCTTCACATTTCAACAAGTTTTTGCCTGAACTGGGATAACCGGAAATACTTAAAACGCTTTTTAAAATATCTGTAGGGATATTCTACCCTGCATGGACCTCCCATCTTTCTTTTTCCTAGTCCCTATCTAGTCAAGATTTCATAATCTCCCTGATGAGTCCAGTGAAGACAATCACAAAAATACTTCTCTCCACCGTACCGTGAGAAAAATTCAAGGGACGGTTCTGAATTATGAAGGAACTCTTCACGTAGGTCTTGCCATGTGAATGAAGATGGCGCGGAAACTTGTCCAGTTACCGAACAATGAGAGGGTAGAATTTCGCGCGTCGTAGTTTGATGAATTGAAAGAGGCAGACAGACGGACCACCAAAGGAGGTTCAGGCCAGGTGGAGTGGGCAAGGATGAAGAGGTACAACGGCAGTTAGCCTACTATCTAGCGTGTTTATGGTAATTCGGGCCATCCCGGTGACCCAGGAGTAGTATGCATATACATCAGCCTCCCTTACTTTGACGCATTCAGTCACTTTCCGGCGAAACCAGACTCCTATGCACCCTCTATATATTCTCTTCGGAGACCAAACACCGGCTGGCCCGCCCATGCAACCCCCGTACAACCCTTCCTTCCTTCCTATTCTCTCGTCACCTACGCCACACTCTCCAGACTGCACTCTTTCGCTTCTCCAGGATCACCCTCGTCCTCTCGATCACGGCGCGCCGCGCCGTAGATCCGTGCAATTTGGTTCCCGGCCAATGCCTCAGATAAAGAGACCATTTCGGGAACAAAGAGCTACAACGTTCCGAATTTTCAATGTTTCCGCTCCAGAACTTTACAATGACAGAAAGCAGTTAGTAATACTTGGAACTTCTGTGGAATAATCAACCTATTATTACGCTGCGGATATTTTCGCATTTATAATGAACGTCACTCAATACACTTCATCGAACTACAAATTTTATCTGGCATAAATATTTATCGTTGTATGTAGCGAGTTTCAATCCGATTCCTGCTTCTACCGACTGCAGGATTGAAAGCATAAATTCGCTTGAATTTCCATCGTCAACTTACGAGATATTCCTCGCAAATCCGATTTATGGATCGGGCAGAGATTAAAATGAAGCAGCAGTAAAGAGGAACACTTTGAAAACGTTCGAAGATCGGAGTGGATGTCACGAGCTCGCAGGGATCTCGCCGGGCTGTTCGATATCCTGGAGGCTCGGAGGCGATCGTGGAAGTCACGGGTGAATACGAAATGCGGCATTTTCTTGTCGGAAAGATGTGACCACACCCCCTATTCAGAGGGTCCGGGAATTCGAATCGTAGCGCGGTGGCCGAGGGTGGAGTGCGGTCCGTAGGAGGACGCTTCTGACGTTCGTTTTGCAGGCGGGTTTATCGATGCGTTATTTCGCAAATGGCTCGCCATTTGTCGTGTGACGCTCGGACCTCGTCGCCACGTTATATCACGCATGGCTTGGGCTGGCCGACGACCGGCTATTCAGCCCCCACGCGTGTTTTCTCTTTTTCGTCCCAGCGTTCCGCACGCGTTTAGCGCGGCGCAAAACCCCCGTTTTGCGCCACCCCCGCGTTCCACCGTTCCTCCTCTACACCCCCTGGCGGCGCGCTTTTCCCGATTGCACAAGCGTGCACCACCGCGATTTTACGCGATAAATCGTGCTCGGGAGCGTGTTAGTTCGGCCGCATAGTTAATGTCGAAAAATTCCTGCTCATTTTCAGGACCGTTCGACCGAGCGCCATTCCAGCCATTGATTTTCAATTAAACAAAAACACAGAGAGCTTCGCCCAACCCCACCGTTCCACTCGGCTGCGATACGATAATTGATTGCGTATAAAATTCAATTATCGCGGTAATGTGTCTCGTATTACCAGCTATGAAACGTGATTATCGAAATCTTTACCGAGCTTCCCATCCTTTGGTTTCATCTCATCGTGTTTGTGTCCGCGCTCTCGTCATCTATATTAGTTTGAGAAAAAAAATGAGGTAGGGTATTACTTATAGTAATATTTTTTATATAATATATTATTTATAGCCAGATTAAGACTTGTCTCCTCACTCTACATTCCCCTTCTACGATGCTATTCCTCGTCGTTTCCGTCGTACACGTGCCACAATGTCACGTGAGTAATCCGGTATTGACAGAGAGGGGGTACCACAATTTCCTTCATTTTACCACGTTTATTTCCCTCTAAATATTCTTAAGAGTATCGAGTGTTTCAGGTTCCGATATCAATAAAAGGCAAGAACATGTGTGGCCAAGTACATGTAAAACCCCCACCACCAAGTAATGCGAAGAGCGGTCCGGTGGTGGGGGTAGCATGTTACTAGACTGAGGAAAAGGTCCCTCAAAGGCCCTGGGCGGTGGGGGTTTAATCGGTATGGCGGCAGACTGGGCCTGACAATGATAATCCCCCCAATTTCATTCGAGGGAGGAACTGAGTCCTACACTACCCTCCCCAATCGTCACCGTAGGGGAGGGTTTCCGCAATAGGATTTCCCCACCGCCCTTAAACAAAAAAAAATAGACTCCGATATCAAGTCCTCGCGTGGCACCGGGCGTCTTAACGATCCCGTGGATTTACGCCCCGGAAATGTTCGTCCTTCAAGTTTTCGTTTCCCGGTTTTTCGTCGCATCGGCCCGGCCGTTTATTGCGACGAGCACACCGAGAGGATCGCGAAGACACACGCGATTCTGCCATAGCTCACGCGAATTTCGCAAGAGGGAACCGCAATTACGGCGCAGAAACCCGACGGAAACGCGTCGCCTTCCGCTCTAGGCACGCCGTGCTCCTGATAAAAGGTCGCAAACGGCTAATTTCCTAGTTAACGAGAACGGGCCGGTTCCGCGAACACACGCGCAAAACTTGCTCCTCTATGCGCCAGCCACGAGCTGGCCACTTTAAAGCTACTTAGAGCGTTTGCGCGCTCGCAGACTTTTCATCCGCAAACCTCTGACACTAGCCACGCTCTTTGACCCCGCCGAATTTCGCGGCCTCTTCTCGCGTTCGCCAGCTGAAAAATTCGTATACACACGCGACCATTTCACAGCGTCCTCTTTTGAGACACAGAGGTTTGTTCAAATTGTTTGCAGTATAAAAATTGTACTTGATAATTTTAACCATTTTATTGTATTATTTTGACGTTCTTGTGAAAAATCGAAGATGCTAATAACGAAACTGCAGATTTTATGCATTTATGATATGAATGAGTAGGTACAATGTAAAGCAGTGAACAGATTAAAAATATTTTACAATATTAATGTATCGGTTTCAGCTTGTTAACGTTGTTAAAGGAATGAAGCTATTTTTACTTGATTCTTCTTACTTGTAATTGATGTGAACAATTTTTATTTCTCATGTAAATCTGCGGTCTACTGATAACAAATAATTTTCTATGTATTCTAGGTGAATATGATTTCTAAGTCATTCCCTTGTGATCGTATGTTCCTCGTAAAAATTTTCAGCATAATGCAGTCTAGAATAGTCGATTTAAAAAAGCTCAAGTAGGACCGAAGTATCAGGCATTTGAATCTTCAAATAATCATCATCGTAATCCTTATTCCCGTTGTCAAACGCAATTCAATCGCAGTAAGATCGTTCATCCTAGTGGAGCATGAGACGAAACGAAGAGGATTATTGCGGCCGTTGAATATTTCGCGGGTTTCCCTTTAATTAGAGGCAATAAAACGAATAGTAAACTGCACGAAGACGAGAACATTGCCCGGCGGTGTAACAAATTTTCATGGCTGATGAGACGGCGCGCCCAAGGGTGTGTTAAACCACGCGAAACGTAAAGCGAGTCGCGCTAGCCATGTAAAGCATGCAGGGAGAATCAGGATAGACCATCACAGACCAGGACATAAACGTGACGAGAGACGAGACTAGACAATGGAGGTCGCAGAAAAGATTTCGGTAATGGCATTTCGTACGAGACGCGTTACCGCGATAATGAGATTTTGCAAGGCACTGCACGCAATCAATAGAAGGGTGCAAGAGGTGCAGTGCCATAACATTTGTTTTTTTTAGATATTAACACTGTAGTAAATAATTGTACTGCAGTAGAAATCTTAAAGTTAAGGTTCCAATTCTTTTACGTAGGCTATTAATACATAGGTGATGTATATGGAAAAATATTTAATTTAAATTGGTGATGATGATGTGAAGTTCATTTATTGAGGTTTTAACGAAACTGCAAATTTTATATTCAATCGAAACCTCGCCTAACAGGGGTTCGATTATCCGCGGTCTCTAAAGCCAGTTAGTCCTACTGTATTTATAGAATACATGATTTTCTATGATTCTAAACACTTGAACAATTGGTAGATTTTTAAAAAGGATTTTATTTACGATTTAACAAACCTGGAAAGGGGTGAACTAGTTTCTCCCTTCGAACCCAACTTGTCTTTTTATGAAACTTGCCTGTACTTGTTGTGACTTCACAGATAAAAATAAATATAATAAATCAAGATTGTTTCGTTCCTCGAAGGAATTACAATTTCACGTCGTTCATACACGTGCCGCAACGTTGTATGGTCACAAAACGAAATAACAGAAGCGATCGTGTAAGAAGCGACAGGAAACCGTGGTCGAACATCGGGCGTGAATCTGTTCGGTGCGTGTCGAGAGGCTTTAGCCGGATAAGCTGATTGGAGAACAGAGGCGAAGGTGTGTCCACCTACTCGAAGAGCGTTATCTCGATCGTGGCAACGTTTCCGTCTCTCCGAAACAAAACGTCGCCTCGCAGCTAAATGAATAATAGGGCCGTCTCGTTGTAGTCGGACGAATCGTTCCGGGGCATCGGATCGGAGGCAAACAATTAAACGACAACTCGCTGAATAATTCATTGTTTCGGTGAGCGCGTTTCAGAGCGTCGCGTCGCCGGAGCGCGGCTCGTGGTTCCTCTTCCCTCGCATAATTGCGCCTCGGTAAAACTCGCGTTCCTACGGCCACTCGACAGGTGAAAAAGAGACCTGCTGAGCCACTTTCACCTGCACACGGTGGCTTTAACCCTTTCGCTGTACGGATCCTCTGATACGATTTAATTCGACTGTTCTCTTGCTCCGATTCGCAAGTGAAAATAGGAAAATAGTGAAGTAGAAAAGTAGAAAGTGGCCGAGCGGAGTAGAAAAACTTTATTTGATAGGGTAGTTATTCCAATGGTGTGCGTTGGATCAGAATGGTTCGTCATTGTCATCATTAACTCTTGTGCTCACTTAAATGTATAATAACTTGATAGTAATGATAAATAGTATTGCTTGTTACACCATAACCGAAGTCCTACTGTATTTACTAATGAGCACAGATTATTTTTCCCTGACCTAAGTGATTTTTGAAAAATCAGAGTCCTCCGAATAATAGCAGGTTCACCATGGACCCGGAAGGATCCACGCTGAGAAATGTGCGAGCAAAGAAATGTACTGAATGAAGCGTGTGCGGGGGAGTATAGAAATGAATGAGCGAGGTGGCAGAACAGTCGGTGGTCGTGACCGCGGTTGAGCCAAAATGCAAAGCCGGTAATCTGATTTGGTGGCTCGCAGAAGGCTGCGTAGCCTCTAGCCCTCGGTAGCTTTGCCTGGGCGATGGTATGCGGATTCCCGTCAATTATACATTATAAACAGTCATAAATATGCAAATTCCAGGGGGGTGGTGGCGGCGGACACGTCGCCGTCGTTTTCGGGAGGGAGGGAGATGAAGCAAAGCATTCGCGTGCGTGAGCGAAAGCACGGTTACGCGATTGCGGGACCTGCGAGGATCTCCCACGCGGCTTTGCGCCTTCCCCTTACGACAGACAAACGCAATCTCCAACTATTTTACGGCGCAATTGCGAGCCGGATGAATCTCGCTTTCGCACGCCCACCCCCCGCGAGAGACAGCGGCGTCGTTCGATACCGTCCCGGGGGCGGGGATGTTTCGTTCAATTTTGTAAATGGTTTATTCATACGGTGCCGGGAGACGCGGAACAGATACACCGATCGATGCGATGGTCACATCTTCGCGAACGGGAAATGCCGATTTTATTTCTCCTGTCTCAAACCTTAAACGCGAAACTGGGACATTTCTAGCTTAAGGATTAAATTGGAGCACGGCGACACTCAATTCTGAAAAAAGACTGTTCTCAACGGAAGGAAGTTTATATTTATTGTATACCCATATGTTTTTCTCTCAATAGCTATGCAGGGTGATTGACGCAATTGTAACAAGCTAAAAATGTTGGGGGACAGGATGAATGGCTTCTGAAAGGGTATTAGATGGTGTCAGTCGTGTTTCCCTAGCTGGAAGCTGTCATACGAAGATTATGCACATTGTATTAAATGGATACCCACATATTTTATACATATCGATTCTCCTATTCTATTTCACTGTGCAAGAAACATATGGCCGAAATATGAACAGTTAACAAGACGTTTCGAAAAATGATGTTTATTAAAATAGATGTTCAAACTCTGACAGAGGATGGACACGAAGAGGATCCAAGTAAGTGGTCGAATTAAGACTTTCCCACGAGCAATATTTAAGTCGAGACCATGGTTCTAGATGCCCGTGCCTGATAATTGAACCGCCTTCAGTGACCCTTGAATATTGCACGCACGTGTACACGCATTCTAGCGACCTCTCCACTTTCTGAAGTAATTACAACGGATATTAGTTGCTCGTGGCTGCTTTCCGGGAAGAGTAATTGCGACCGTCCTCTACTACCTGCGCGCAACCTCTAGCCGTCTAATCGAGTTCTGCTGAAATTGCCACGTCGAGGAAAAAAAACCACGTACACCTAAACCATAATCACGCAACTATTACGTAGACTCGATTAGCGGCGATCGATGCTGTAGGAATTATAGCTGTGGCAATCGTACATCAGAAGTTGCAAGTATCGCTCGCCGAAGCATTATACACGATTAGGTTATGTTTGATGGAATCTTCTCGCACGATGTCGGGGGCCAGTTTATGCAAATTGGTGGAAAGCTTCCATGTTCGTCGAAATGCATTTCAGAATTTTCTCCGACGACGTTGGTAATTTAAAAATACTTTTACGCCGAACATACTTGTATTGCTAGGATTGAACATGCGTCACGAGTTGACTGTGTATGCAAACATTTTTTTCTGTCGGAGAAACAGGTGTTAAGGTGGAATCTCCTAAGCACGTCTGGACGCACGAATTTGCATTCCTACGATACCATTTGGTATATCTTTCCTTCTTTATTAACTCGAAAGCCAGCCTACAAGCGCACATGCTCACAACTTCCAGAGGCCTGATTCCAATGCCAAGTTGAATCTTGTCAAGGCCTAATCATGTGCCCTAATCATTTTACTATGAAAGTTATTACTTTCACCAGAATTAGAATTACTCAGCAAAGTAGAAAAATATCCTTCAACCTCTGTAGACGCTAATCGAAGAGAAGCAAAGTAGAAAATATCTTTAGGCTCAATTAATTGCACTGAATTTAATCAGATGGAGCGATGGTGCACCGAATAGTATCATACAGAAAATAATCGCCAAAGAATTTCAGTTTATACGAATGTAGAGTCTCGCGGGTGATCTGCCGCGATGGTCATCCAATTCCATATCGAGCGTGGCGTACGTGACGAACATCGAAAAATAATGTCGACGTTTCCGCGTGTGCACACAAGTCGGCGAGCTATCGAGCTTAGAACGGTTCCATGCAAATGAGGCGGAGCACATTGCAGCTCTTTTTCCTTAGCGGGGAACCGAGAATTTCATGACGGACGACCGTTAGCCGGGCGAAAACAATTTCTACGTACGATAAAACGTATCGACGCGGAATCATGGGAATCCATGGCCGGTTTCAGCCAGTTTACCGATTCAAGATCGGCGCATTGGCAAGGCCTGGTCGGTGTTCCCCAACCGTCCCGGCCCATTGCACCGAATGCAGTTCGTGCCGGCGCGATGCAGCGCGGTGCACCGTACACACGAACACGGCTTTCCACCCGGGGTAATGCGAAACACTCGAATTACATGCCACGAATGGATCCATTACCCGCGCTCGTTTTCGTGCACATCGACACACAGCGAGAGACGATGAAAGTCTAGTGCCGGAATATCACGACGATCACGCGATCGGTGACTTTCCACCTGCTATTTACCCTCGGAATCGCGCTCCACGAACGCACAGAACGCCGGGGTTGGTGTACATTTCATCAACATTTCTATCAACCGGTCATGCCTGGTTAATTATTTAAACGATCGCGATTTTTAGGCATTTTTTTTCGGGAGACATTGACGGACTATTTAAGTTACGTATTATTAAAATTTCTTTCTTATCATTCAGACTTTTCATTTTACAGTTATTGAGATTATAAGAATATTTTGTCGACACTTATTCAACACATTTATTTATTCAGAGGGCATTTTGTAAAGAACGAGTGAAATGTCTCCATAAATGTGGTCTTGCTATTTTGAAAAGGAAATATTAATGAGTCGCTTCCGGAGTACCAGAAAATGTTGGAAAAATTCACGTTAGCTCTGTGTTAATACATATATGATTTTACCTAGTGGACGAACGAAGGGATTTTCGGAAAAATTCATCTTTCTTGAGCTAAGAAAGGAATTTTCATTTTTAAAAAACTGCTTCGTTGGCGTGCTAGACAAAAATCATGTATTAATGGAATATTTAGGAATTTTTCCAACAAGTTCTTAGAATGAAGCTGCCAGAAAGTCGTTTTTCAAGGTTTTGGAGCAAAGAAATTACTAGAATTATACAATGTATGTACTTTTAAACAAGACATTTAAAAAAGAGTTAAATAATTTTTTCAGAAAAAAATATTTCAGAAGTGACAGTTTTACATCATTTATGATAGAAATCCTTGAGAAAACCCACTGATAGTATGACGATTCACAATAATGTAAAATTGTGCTGAAATACCTTTTAGTTTATAAAAAAATATTTCTCAAAATTGGACTGCATGTTGGCCCCGATAAAGCGCACTAAAGTGAGAAAAAAAATCGGCGAGAATAGACTCGATTCGGTTGCGTTGCACCGCGGATACTTTAATTGCAGGCGTAACGGTGCACCGGTGAAATAGGGAGTCCTAGTTCAGAGCGACTGCCCTAGTGAATCGAACCGTGAAATATTAGGCGTCGGGCGCGTGTGTATAAACAAATGCGGATGAACGGGTACGTGAGCATGCGTCGCATCGGTTCAGATGCATTCACGATCCATCGTGGCCTTTGTGACGGGTTAGACGCGACAGGAAACACGAGGTCCCGTGCTCGCATTGCTGTCAACCCCCCTGTTTCCCCCCGCAGCCCCCACCACGATCGTACAGGTGTGTAAATGCGCGTTCGCGTCAGTGTAGGATCGCCCACGCGTGTCGAGGTTGGTGGCCATTTTGCGTTTGTTCGCGGTTGCGTCACCGACGGATAAATCATAATTTCGCGGGCGTACTCGTCGCCAAGGCGAGCTAATAATAATTACACCATCTACCGTGATCCAGTAGCGCACGCGTGCCATGAATGTCTGATCGATTCGGGTGATCGGTTTAAATGATCTCCCCAGCGATTTCCGATCGCATTTTCGGCCCGTTAATAAGAGATAACTTTCGTTCCCTTTTCAACGGGTTAAAACGCGGTGAATGGATTTATACAGCGAGCAATGCGCACCGGTGAATGCATGAATTAGGACGCGAAAATGGCGGAAGTAATCGAGGCAATTAGTAGTTGTGCGATTGAAGGATTTGTTGCTGCTGATGAAGTCGTGTATGCCGATCTCTGAAGGGAAAGGCGAAATTAGTTTTGAACAGCGATTGAAAAGAATTTTGTTCTCTTTGACGTTATTTAATGGAGATCGAAAATTGTGGAAAGGTCATATTTCATTAAATTTCGTCATTCCATAATTAATACATATTTCGTGTTTTATACTTTCGAAAAGTAAAATTCGACGTGCTTGTAGCCGTTTTACATGTTTTCTTTATGTTTTTACAAGTATTACCACCACATACACACGCGGAATGCAACGGACGCAGTGCACAAACCTGGTTTTCCATGTTTTGCGGAACGTGTGCGTTCTCAAATAATTGATATGGAAAACGGGTGTGGAAAAAATATAGAACAGTCGGACAAAAAATACAGGGAACTACCTACGGCGGCTTATCCATTAGAAATTTCAATTGAAAATCGTAAATAAACTGTTACTGCATGAAGCAATTTTCGGGTCGTTGAACTGAACCGACTGTGGGGAACTTTGGATGCTACATATAGTTGGTACTTACTTAATGTACTGATAAACGACAATTGAACTGGAATCGTACCTGAAACAGATAGAATAATGTACATCAGTTAAGGACGTCACAAAATAGCATAAAAAAATAATAATAGGCAGACTCCTTCAAAATAGAAACAAAATATTTTTTCAAATATGTTCTTGGTTCAACGTCCCTCGCAAGCAGCGTCAAGATGACTGAGATTTTTAATATCACGCAAAGAAAATCTAATTTTGTGCATGTCATTATTTAAAATGACATGACATTCGCGAAATTTATAATTTTCCTGTGACAATATCTTGTTGCATATATCACAGGAGCATACATTTAATAGAATATTGCAACTGAAGGCTATTAGCTGCAGTAAATCCTGTAGCGAGCATGTTAATCGTATGCAAATATGAATCGAGCTATTTCAATTCTCTTGTCAGGCAGCAAAATTATAGATTCGAACATACTGAATCCATCCACAGCACATTAACGTTTGCGTGTCGCTTTAAAAATATTAAAAAATACATAATAAACTGGCAGTGTCTACGGCTGTCAATTTATATTCTGAATAAAACATACAACTCCTGCAGCAACTCAAAAAATGGGTGACTGATCAGAATCATAGCGGGTGCTCGAAAACGAGGCTTTCGGGCGGCAGAGCGGGAGCAGATTAATTTCGACAGGTGTCGTTGCAATCGGAGTCGACGCAGCGGGCCGAACAGATATCAAAACAGCCCGAAGTCCGTCGCGCAACGCATTCATCGTTGTCAATGCCGTGACATCGGTCGTTCATATCCGGCGGGGAGCGTTTTCGGAACGGCCCGAAGGCAACAGCCTTGGCGCAGGATATTGAGTCGGCTAATAAACGCGCCCCTCGAAAATAGGCTCCCTTCTTCGATGACGTTGATGACACATACGCTTCCGAAAAATTCTCAACGCGTCCGGCGATTGGCCTGCAAAATTGCGAGGACTGGAACAGAGCCAATGTAACCGGTCTCCTTCGTGTGTACACGGGCGAAAGTAACAACGCGGTAACTGATTAAAAACCACGTGGAAAAGAGAGGGGGAGGGAGAGAGGAAGGCCACGTTCCGGGGGCAATTATCGTAATTATCCACGGCCGAGATCGCTGGCCGGAGTTATCCCCCGAAATTAGCCCGTCCCGCACCCTCGATGAATCATGCTCGCTCTCTCCGCAGCGTGTGACGCGCGTGCAAATCACGATGTTCCACGATTTTCCGCCGCGATGGACCACTCTGTTTCTGTACACGCGCTCTCTCTTCTAAGAGAGACATCGGTGCGTGGCATGCGTGTCCGACGACCTAAGCGGATTACTTTGCCTCGCCGGTTCTCGGTCTCCTTTGTATCTGTGCGTTACTCTCTTCCTCGTTTCGCCTATCCAACACGCATCTCCATCCTTCGTGGGAAACAACATGTCAGGGACCCTTTGGCCACGAGCGAACCGCTGTGTTCATATCCTCGATCACTATGGACTCCGACAATTTCAGGTCCTACCCCTACTGTGATTAACCCTTTGCCGAAAGGGTTGCTATTCTCTGCGGTTGCACGTTTTATTGGATTCTTCGGCTTTGCTCAAATTAACGCAGATGCGAGCAGTGGAATGATTTACCCGGAAATTGTTCAACCTTGTGGTGTTGGAAGATGTCGCACATTGTTGTATCTCAAAAATCACAGTTGAACTTCGTAAGTCCTTGACGCAGAAAAAATAGAGACACGCTGCATATTGTTAATATTATTATATGTTCACGGAACATTTTGAGGTATTGCTGATATTTCGAACAATAATCGAGAATTTGATGAAAAATATTTTTATTTCATATATTCCGCGGATACAAGCCAATTCAGCGTGCTTACAAAGGTAAACGAATTCTATTTACCTGATTGTGAAACAAAATCGAATGTATGGAGGAAATGCAGTTTGCCGGTGTAAAACACATTGTCAATATTATAGTATAACCTTTTTTACGTAGCGATTTAAAGCATTGGTTTCCTAATTTTTTATTTGTTCGATTACGAATCTTTAACGAATTACAATTTGTGTGTGTCATGTTTTGAAATTTTTCTTTAAAATATCGCCAATTTTTCGCAATGATCAGGATTTTGGTATTTTAACAAGATAGCTGCATGACACCATTTTTGCATCCCGAAGAAGTAGTACACTTGTTCTTCACAGGCACAAAATGATTATTTAAGGGAATGTAATTTACGTAAGCTCGCTGGATAAAATCTTCAAGATGCATCAATTTCGGGGAGCATGAATAAAAACCGGAAGTCGGCCGCAGAATAGTTTTACGACCGGTAAAAAATGCAACACTAAGGCTCGCGGGTATCCCTGAAATCGGAAGGAAGATCGATTCCTGCTACTTTTTATTACCCACCGTGAAATGTTCTGCGATAAGTAATTCATTCCGCGGTATCTGTCTGCCTGGGCTGACTATATTTTCGCTTGTTTAGAGTGCTGTATCCGTGGATTGGTAAAATACGGTTCCTAGCAGCAAATAGGCCATTTTATTCTTTTCCGTTACTAGTGTACATTCTCAGACACCTCAATAAATACAAATGGTTGTGCATAAAACAAAAATTAATTTTCTTGCAAAATATCTTGGCTTCTAACATGTCCTGTCGTTTCAAAAATTATTTCTGCTGCCTGAAAAATGATTTAGAAAAGTCTTTGTTACTGTCCATTATAATTGAGTGTTTAAAATCTTACGGTAAATCTTTTTCTCTGAGCGTTGTCAGTAAATTGAAACTAGAATGGATCAGTATTCAATTCTATTTTCCATTCGACGATTTTTTCGCCGTTTCCGGCCACATTTTCCTCTCTTTCGATCCGGCGGTAGAATTACATCTCGATCGAGAGCGCAGTGAGAGTTGCCCGCGGAGACGCACCTCGCGGAAGGTATGTAGAATGCAGCAGGATGGAAAACGCGATCGAAGCTTTCGAGGTCGATAGGTGTAGGGTACGTACATTGCGAACAGACCCAGAGAGAGAGAGAGAGCGAAGTGGCCCCAGCTCTGTGGCTGGTTCGCCGCGAGCCGCGAGGATAGCCCTGTGTCGCGTCCATGTAGGAATATGGATACACGCGTCTGTATATGTATACATACATGGCTGATGTATACATTAGGGTATTAACCTAGCCGCACCTAGCTATCCTACTGTAAGACGTTTCCTTAATTAAAGCCATCGATTCGCCGTCTGATTAAACTTGGCTCGGGCTGCTGGAAACTCGAAAGGCTTAGCTCTTCGAGATGGCCTTCGTCCTCTCGAAGTTCGAGGGTGGTTACCTTTCACCATGAACACCGTAGACATCACTGAAGTTTTATTTACGCTTGTGTCCGTACAGTGTATCCATATTTTACATTTATACAATCGCAATAACATTACTTCTTATAATATATGGAAGTCACTTTATTCTGAAGTTCACTTCATCATTGTATTCAATGTAATTATTAGGTTATGGAATTTTAAGCAACATAAAAATTGTCTATATTAATTGCTTCCTCTTTTCTTTGATAATTTAGATAGTCCGATAATAATATATTTGTACATTCTTGTAATGTCCAGAATCTTGAAATTCGTGTATTAATTTTATAAATTCGTAAAATCCACAGTGTATTAATTCCTATGAATTATGATTATGCCACCCACTTTAAGTTGAAGTAATCCTTTCCGACAAGTTGTAAGTTAACGTTCGTATTCATTCAAAATATGCCTCTTACCGTTTAACATCATTTTCATTTAGGAAACTTGAGCAGCATTAACATTGCCCCGAGACTGCAAAGTCAGTATACAATTAATTAATTCCTGTTTAATTACTTCCTGTCAGATGTACAATATTAATTTCTGCACAAATGGCGCCTCTTTCAAACATTTCCTATAGATGTTGTTGAAGTTTTCGATCGTTTCCTATAGAACCACTTCGTTAATATTATGACTTGCCATGGACCTGCACAAGTAGCCAGGTGAATTTTCTTTCAGACTAGAGTCCAAGAAGTCCCAGATCACTGAAGAGGCAACCCTTTTACGAAACAAAAGGCCAGCATCAACCGAACGTCACAGTAAACCGGAGGGTGGAGGGGGTGATGCACTATAGCGGAACGAATGGGCCCAGAAAGTTCGTCTCCGTCGGATACTAATTAATGCCGAAAACTGCAATAAGCAAGGCTCGTTTGCTCGGTCGAAATGTCTTAATGAAACCCTCGGGACTCGGCGAGTTTCTTGGTACGTCCGGGAGGGAAGTTCTAGCCACTTGTTCGAGTTCAGCGGAATATTAATTTAGAGCCCCCGCAGACACACGCAGACGTTTTTAATCGCGGACGCTGTTATTATGTAGATTAGCTGCTGCCCGATATTGCTCTTCGTACAACAGTTTCAACGTCCGGCGTCTACTTTTCTTTATCTTGGCCACTGTTCTACAAAGATTCCCACTTTTCCTACTTCTCAACCGGAACTTCCATATTTTCATCCGTTGCAAACTACGAAAGAGCTTAATTATCACTAGACTGCAGATTTTTACGCAACACAAACAATTTCTGCAAAAGTTGCAAGAAGTATCTGCCAAATACTTTTCTTGCAAACTCTGTGAGGTTTCTAAGCACTGTAACTTGAGATTTATTAGAAATGAATTAATACAACGTTAGAACTGGTTCAATTCTTATTGTATGAATAAAAATTTGTTTTCTACTATAATTCTACTTGAGGAACAATAATACTTACAGTGTCATCAATGGTTTGACTCAATTAATAATTAATGCAAGAGATCAGAGCTTAATTTTTGACTTCGTGCAAAAGAACTAATAATTTAAAAAATTCATTCATAATTTGGCAGATGAATAGGTATCCGATCATCGTATTGCCAAAACGTTCATAGATATTCCGAAATGAGAATACATATATCCGACATTGGTTTACGCGTCAGCGAAGCATACCATTAGGGCGACTGTTCGGTCTAATAACCATGACGCGGCTCTCTTTACGGTATTACCATCAATTAATTTCATCGACTAGTTTCCCCTGATAATATCGATCGGCGAAACTTCGCACATGCGGCAAACTTACCCGATTACGTAAGTACCGTAAGTACATACCGCGGGTGCTTACAAGTCTTTCGGGTCCGCGATCAAAAGTTATTAGATCGAACCTCTTATAGCACTACCGGAGCAACGTGCCTCCTACGCTTGATAAGAGGTTCGTGGTTTTACCGTGCTGCGGTACACGCGATTGAAACTACGGAACTCGAATGAAATTCCTCCTCCTCCATCCTTCCCGTTCGTCGGATACGTCCGACCTTCGTTACAAAATCAACGAAAATGAACGATTACGCTCTGGTCAGATACAACCTGTTCGTACACCATGAAACGTACTTACAAACATCGATGTTAATTTTTTTTTTACTAAAGTGCTCAAACAGCTTGAAAACACCACCCGTCAGAACATTTTTGTAAATGATAAATTGCGCGAAGATACACCGATCCACCTTCAAAAAGCTGAACGTTGCAATCTAAGCACAAGGTGAAAGTGTTCAATACCACGGCCCTGCGGAATCAAATATAGCCGGTCGTTTGACCGAGCATAAAATTCGTCCGTGTTCTCGCCGGGTTCTTTTTGAGCAAAAAGGTGATGATCTATTCTGGACGCCGTAAGCGCAATTATTTAACACTCGTAAGTAATACGAAGGCGCTAGGCCTGCGACTTAAATTAGATGTCGCGGGATCGTACAGAAAGGACCGAGCGAAACAGAGAGGAAGAACTCTTCTGCTAGCGGACAGGCGTAACCTTTGATAAATTTGACGGGAACGCCTAAATGGTGGCGCTAAAAGGGTAAAGATCCATTCGCGGGACGCAACCCCTTGAAATCGGATCAAAGCGACGTCTTCGTAAATTACTCAACCCCGGTGGATGTAAACGCCTGGACCTGTTACGAGACACCGGCCTGGGTCTCGGGACTACCTTATTTTCTGTCTGGCGCCAGCGACCGAGTCAAGGTTATACCAATAGAGCAGCCGAAAGGGTTTTCGGAATCTTTGCTATCCACAATCGCTGGATATCCTGGCGAATGAATCTGGACCTGGTCGGGGATTTCAGGATTAAGTCGACCACCCACGGACCAACGTTGTCATTCGCTTCTGGCTTAACCAGCCGGATTGATAACGTATCAGAAGGACGCGGCGAGCTCGATACTTATGACCTCCCGATGCCCTTGAACTCTGGAGGACTTACCCTGAAGCTCATCACTCTGAAAGACATCGAAGTATGATTGTAGCAGAGAGTTCGTGAGATTCGAGGAATGCGTGGAGGAGACTAGACTCGGGCCATGACAGGAATAATTTCGAGGAAAGCGGATAACCGTTCCGCAAATTGAATCAGCAAAGTTCCAGAGTGACAGGACCTCGAACGACGGAATGTCGCTGGGGAGCTGCGGGGACGACGAATCCCGTATGCGAAGGAGTTCTTGCATTTTACTTAGCACTTTCGGTGATTGAGGGAATCCATAAAGTATTTGCTCGAGCCTTCTTAGCTAGGAAACACAGCTCTGTTTCGGGTTTTGTTGTGGTCGTTGATGTTTTATCTGCTTTGGGTTCTCATACTCATATTTGGTACGTAGCGATGTAAAAGTGAAAAGGTTGGTATATAATGTATAAAGAGATTATACGTTGTGGAATAATTTCATTTTAAACTTAATGTTAGAAGAATGTTGGAGTTTACATTAATTTTAGAAGAATTTGTTTATAGTCGAATCTGGAGGAATTCTTATAATAATTTAATTTCGAACTTAATTTTAGTGGGATTTTACGGAACAAAGAAAGCGAATAGAAATCCGATTTTCCGAAGCCGTCGAAACAAGGGGACAGCTCGATCGATTCCCAGATTCGGACGTCCCTAGCGTTCTCCCTTGCTCCAGGGGAATCGGAGGAGCAGATTTTTCGTGGCTCGGTCGTCGAAAAGTATAAACACTGTCCGTCCGAGTTTCTATTCCCTGTCGACAAGTGGAAATCTAAGAAATGGACTTACACTGTTCTTCGATCTCGAGTCGTTAAATATCGTCCGAGGAAGTAGGTCGAGTCGCCGGAATAAGAAGAATCGAGCGTGGTCGTCTCCCCGCTCCTCGGGAAATAGAATTTCATCGGCGTTGGAGAAGAAGAAGAAGCAGAAGAAGAAGCCGTATCGGTTCTTCGGGGTTGTATAGAGTATATCGACTTCGGAGGGATAACGAGTCGACGATAAAATAAATTTGACGTTTCAATTTATCGATACGCTCGTCCTCGGTGTTCGGAACCCGCCCCCGCACCCCTTCCCCCACTCCGATATTCCCGTTGTACCGTTAACAGTGCTGAATAACAGCCGATGTAAAATTCCCGTTGAGCTGCCGCAAAACTTCGGGCAAAGAACCTCGGCTCCCGTGTACACGTTCGACTTCCTTTATGATATTATAGAATCCCGAGGACGGGTAACGAACCAAGTACTCGTCCCATAAGTAAATCAGTGTAACAAGCCGGTCTATCCTTCCGTTCGAGCGGAAGAGCTCGCGACGACGACGACGGAACGAACGCAAGGAGAGAGGAGCAGCCTCCAACTTCTTTCATCACGCCCGGCCGAGTTTCCGCGATTCGATTTAAGGGCCGATCTCGTTCGTGCGACGACGACGACGATAGACGACATAGACGACGTCGGCGACAAACGAAATCTGGGACGATGACGAATTTAGAATTTTAAGCGAGATCGGCCCAACGCGATCACCGCGCCGCAATCTGAATACTTATGCCTGCCAAAGGATCCGAGGAAGTATCCCGCAACGCGTATCGCATTCAGGACGATCCCAACGCGTCAAGAATTCTAACTAATAAACCACGAGATATCCTGCTTCCGGGTTTCTGTGACACTTTGATTACAGGCGATGTTGTTCGATTTTTTTACTGCAAATGAGTGTTTACCGTGATCACTATGCCTGGATTCACAGGCTATTTTTATTCGAGGAAGCATTTTATTGGATAAAGTACAGGATAAATGAAATGCAAAAGGTACGTAGACTTGATATTGAATTTATTAATTGAATTGATGTTGGAAGATTACTTGGTCATTTTTACGAAAAATTAGTTTGAAACATTAAAATTTTTATGGTCCTTTTGTTCTCCATTTTTCCAAAATGTTAACTTTAAGAGTTACCCTAAATTGTTAGGAACATTATGTTTTTTATCGTTCTTTATACTCCTGTGTGAACTATAACGCTTGAGAATTGCGACACTTTAATCTTGAGTCATTTAATAGTTTTACGACCCTTTAGACTTCAGAACTTGAAGAGCATTCATTTTACCCAGATATTGTGGTTGAAGAGTATACAGAAGACATACCTGAGACCCTTTTGATATCCAAGTAATCCTTCACATTCATATGACCCTAGATCGTCCTTTGAATTCCTAAGACCCTCGGTACTGTAACTCTGCTTTTCCATGCTCTGTTTTCATCCCTTAAATCTCGTAGCAAGAAATATTTTCTGCGGAGTTAAACATCAATTTTAAGAAGTAAATCAATCGTATGAAGTCTTTGAGGAGCCTACACAGATTGAAACACTAACTACGTCCATATTTTCAAATATAAAAAATCGACATTTCCATCGCTTAAATGGATATTCACCGCAGGATCCGTCTCATCCCGGGGGCTTTTTACCATCCGCGTTTTCGCCAATTTATCCGGGGTGGCCTTTCCGGTAGCAAAAAGGTCTCTGAACGCCGGGTAAGGAGCCAAAGCATAGCGGATATTACTCAAACATAAATCTGAACGCAGCCATCGGCCGGATGGGGTCTGGCTCTTCGCCAGGCAGCTTCTTATAAGTCGAAATACGCACGGGCTTTTACATGGCGTGCGTGCTCAGTCAACGGTTAACGATGTGTCAAAACTATTTTTGTTTGCCGCATTCGCGATACATTTACGAGGACGGTGTAGCTTGGGAGCCTGGCTGTCGCGAGAGATCGTACGACGTACAACTTGTTATCGCGAGCAGGGATTTAAAGTTTCGAGCCGAGGAACGACGAGCGAAACGAGCGGGGACCAGCAGTTTGTCACTTTCGACCACAGATTCCAGCGGTTTGGTTTCGCCCCGGTACCACGGGCTCAAAGGCGCTCATAATTATTTCGTTGGACGGGAGAAATAGTGGGACGTCGTTTCTCCAGCAGATTGAGGTACAGGCCGCGGGAGATATCGGTACGCCTCAACTGTGTTTAATTCGCGGCGAAATATGTGTCGTAAAGGGAGCAACACGCTCGTTCCTCGTAGAAAAAAAACACAGTCGAACGCATCTGGCTGTTGGCTAACAATACCCGAGCTTCCTGCGAACGACTCCTTTTTCATTCACTTTTCCCCTATGTACTCTGTTCTTACTGCAACTGTAACAACGTGGATCCACGAGGACCATAATACTCTACACTCAGCTGGATTAAAAAGCAGAAAACATTTCATCGCGGAAACATTGAAACGAATTGTCTTAATATTTTACCATAAAATTCAATTTCATTATGACCTTAAGCGTAAAAATAATCATGCTTCAATAGTAACTGGAAACAATTTTTTATTTTAGATCCTTTAGATCTCAATCGAACTCTACTGACCAAAGAATACTGTCCCTGACGCATAAATGTCCCTCGGCAGACTCGTGCTGGGGACTTATATGGATAAAATACTGTATTATTTTCAATTTATTAAAATTATTACACTGTCCAATAAATTTCAACTTTTTTCATGTTTCCATATAACTTTGTTTAAACATGTTTAAATCACTGATCACTGAATCTTTTGCTGTAAAGAACAATACAATATCTTACATAATAACATCACAATATTTGTTCAAAGTCGAAAAATATGTCTTTTTTTTATTCAAATTTCTCAAAAACTATGTAGGAGAAAAAATAAGGCCAGATTCGGAATCAGCGCGAAAAACTCTATAAAATCCACCCAACAGTTGCATAGAAACATTTTTGTTGTTGGACAGTGTTATAGGATGAATGAATTATTTTGTATGAAAATCAGCAATATCTTAAGATCTTCTGGAACTTGGAACAGATACACACAGAAGCAAACTAGATGAATATAACAATTTTCTTTATAGATTGGATAAAGGTTGTTGAACCTAAGCTCGAGCGGTTTAGTCTAGATTAGGGTAACGCGTGAATTTTCGCGTACGCCAGGTGAGCATTACTGTAAATTTCTCCGGTGCATGTTTGCGCTCCGATATCGCTGGGAATATTCGATCGATCGAGGGGTTGTTCCGTGCTAATTACCGACGAACTATGCCGTGTTCGCGCGCGCACAGTGGAAAGTGAGACGTAAGAAGCTTAGCGTTTCGGTGCGCTAACGTAACGTCGTCTGCCGACTATGGGAACGTTTCGCGTATCGTCGGAAGCTTAGTGGTTCGCAACAACATAAACGATAAGGTCGCTACCGGGAGAAGTCGAGAGATCGTTTCGCATAGTCGAACATTGGTTTCGACGTTGAGACGAGACTCGCTGAGCAATGCTGAGCGATGCTGCGAGGGAAAAGAAGTCCTCGAGGACCCTTGAAGATGGTATTGAAGCCATCATATCCAATTTCCCTGCTGGTACACTATCTGCGAGGGTGGCACACAGTTCTGCTAAGAATCCGAATAATTCTGGCCTCTTGAGCAGCTATTGTGCGCTCTTGAAATGGAGGATGTAATGTATTTAAGATTGTGTGGTAAAATGATTCCTCTAGAATTTTGTTTGGACTGTATAGTAAGTTAAACGTTTCTACTAAAAATTTATATAAATTTTAGTTCTTGAGCACTCGTTCCTACTATCGTGCAATGTAATATTTATTCTGCACAGTATTATAACTTAATTTGTCTATTTTTTAACGAGAACATACACAAAATATTAAAAATATATTGGACATAAAATTTGGAATATTGCAATATTAAGAAGAACAAACGTATTTAGGAGTTGATGCCGGTGGTTGAATTTTTCTTATCAAAATAATATGTACACAGCAAGTTTTTATTTTTCAGAGTACTCCAGCATTGAAAAGGGGGTTAATAAAATTATTAGATGAAGAAACGTGTTTAAGGGTAGATATCGGTGGTTGGTTTTTCCCTGTACAAGGAAATAGTCACAGTTCAGTAGCCTCTCGCGTCAAGCGAAAATCGAGAGAAAGATCTTTTTAATTTACCAGTAAGTTTACATCGAGGGGTTGGTTTCGTTACAACTCGGGGGGTTGACTGTGACTCGGCGAGCACCGCTCGGAGGTATAAGAAACCGTGAAGGACTCTCGAAGATGGTATTGAAGCCGAAGGAACGAAAGAACGCGCGGAAAGTCGGTGGCTCTCTGTGTGCCGGTCGGATTTTTGCGAGTTCGAGCGTGCTACGAGTTTCCAACGGGGACGGAATGCGGCAGGTTCGAGAGCGGAGTAGCTGAAAACGAGGTCTTTCCGCGCGAACCTAACAACAAGCAACGCCACGCCGCGGAATCCGAGCGTTCCGGTAACCGCTGGCATAACTTCGCGGTTCTTGAAAAGGAAAACGTCTGAAGCAGCAACCGTCATTCCTCTCGACGTTCTTCCTCTGTGTCTGTTTCGATATTGCTCGACGATTCCCTCGCCTTTACATTAGCCGCGTAAATCGCTGGTTGATCAATTTATAGTAGTCCGTGAAAATAAATTCCATAAAAATTTGCTGTCTGCTAATTTCTACTGAACATATTACTATCCACACTGAATAAACTAGATTATTGAGGACAGCGTAAAATTGTAATTAATCTCATCAAAAAAATATAGGAACCATCATAAACTAGAACTACCAAAGATCTAGGTTCCAGAACACATTTTTCCACAACGGGTGGTGAGCAATGTTATACTTTCTTTATTTTCAATCTAACTTTCCAAGAACCAAGAATTGCAAGCACAACAACACTTGGAAATTTTTCTAATAGTATTAGATTGTCTCAAAAGTTGGTTTCAAGATTCCAAGATTGCAAGCACAATTGCACTTGGAAACTTTTTCAGCAGTATAAGGTTGTCCCAAAAGTTCGTTTTATTTTCAACTATCATCACGATCCGAATTCGAAGGAGTTTTTTTTTAAACTCATACTTAACCCTTTTAGTACCGGCGAAAAGAATTATCGTCGTAGAACGACGATATATCGTCGTTCGATACTAAAAGGGTTAAATAAGGTAAAACCAATTGCACAAAGGGGTTGTTGCACAAGACAGACTGTAAGAAAGAGGCACTTTAGAATTGTCCCCTAACCTTTTGTTACCTGTTATGCGTAAATATCCTCGTTTCGAATGCGAACATGACTTTCGTGTTTGGCGGAAATTACAAGTTACCCAGATGTGCTAGTAAGAAAGTTTTCTGCGAATATCTGGGTAACATGTAATTTCCATGAATAATAAAAATCATAAATCAACTAGAAGGGCGTATAACAGGTATCAGAAATCATTGTAAAGTTGAGGCAAAGAAGCAGCTAAATTATGATCCATGAGCTATATCCGCAGCAATTAAATTGTCTTAAACATCCTCAAATACTTGAAACCGAACAAGGATCAGAGGCACGTCCGGGATAAAGATGTAATCCGACATTTTTTGATAAAAGTCGGTGGCCATCGTAGTGACGGGGCCGGTGGAATTATTTCCGGAGAGAGGCTGAATCGAGATGAAACGCATCCTGTGAAATTAGAACCTTTCCCGGTAATTAGGAAGGCAGCGTCCAATTTCTCAGAGCGACGGAGGCAAAAGCGTTTCCTTAAGAGAATGAGATCCGAAGCACGACATTCAGTAGCAGTATTTCAGTTACTTTCATTAGAGCCTCGGTAAGGAGGAGTAGCCTTAGGAGGGTGGGAGGGACAGTAGAAGGGAGGCGACTCTGACCTCAATTGGCCTCAAACAATTTGCCTGGCGAATTGGTGTTCCCGGTGTGCTCCTTACAGCTTCAGCACCGTGGTCTGCGCGAGTATTTATGTATCTGCTGCTCCACCCCCGTCTAAATGTCGATTTATACAAGGGCCAACTATTATTCAGATTTTCTACTATACAGGATGTTCCAAAGTTATATGTCGCGAGCACTATAGCGTGATTCTGCACCTCTGAATCTTTGAAGATCCTTGATCCTTTCATAGCAAAGAACAAAAGTCTCACAGGCACTATTGGTCTCAGGTGAATCGTTCTCTTGAAAAACAACTTTTACTCCATTATCTACAGTGTGTCCCGAAGTGATATAAACGTGAAAGGGATTAAAATGACTGGAAGAAGGAATACATTTTGATCTAACTAAGTTTTCTTAGAAATCGGTCGATCGATTCTCGAGCTTGGTTCTTATCGCGCCTCGGTTGTGCAGCCGACTAGACTGCATCCTTGTTGCATCCTCCTCGCTAATATATTTACCGCGGCAACAGACGGCGACAACGATCCCGTAATTCCCCGGCGAAAATACGGGGCGAAGTATGAAAACACGCGATCATAATTGAATCGTCGTCGAAGACGCGAACCGACGACGATACCCGGCCGCGTATCGCCGCGCGGCACGCCGGCACCGGCTTATTATTGTTTGATTAACAACCCCAGGAGTTTGTGATATTTCATAAGCAAGCAAAGGGTTGCGCAACGAGATTGGATGGCAAATGTACATACGTACGTACATACACAGCCGGCGGCTTAAGCGCAACGATAGACGTCCGAGAATTTCCAACCACCCGCTTCCCTCTTAAACGGGCCGAATCCACGGAAAATAACGGAAAGCCACCCAACCAGCTTTTCAAATATGTCCCTACAATTTTACGTTTATGCGCTCAGCTATGCATACTGCTAACCCAGATAGACTCGCAGGCTAACTCTATGCGATTTGTTAATTGATTTGTTAAGTCGACGGTTCATAGGGAATGAAGAGGAAGTTGCTGAACTTTCTTTTTAAAACTCCAAATGTTGATGCTTTTAATTCTGTGTACTCAAAACAAGATAATTGCATCTTTACATAACTCATTATAACTCATGAAAAGCATTCCATAAATATACGCCATTGCAAATTAAGTATAATTCATTTAATTATTCTTAATAATTGCACCCCACAAGAGACATTCACCGTCTATCATGATAATTTATATTTAAATAACATTTCATTACAATATTTCTTTCATTACGTTCAATTACCTGCAATTCATTTCCACGTTCTTGGAAATGGTAGGCAAACGACGTCCACCACGTCAATCACGATTAAATTGTCATCAAACCAATTTACTCAGTCCTTACTAAATTTCACGTTAAATAAATTTGTTCAACTCTGAGCAAATATAATTTTAAATCAAACTTTCCTACAATATTTTTCTCGTACCTCGACAATTAGAAAAGTCCAATTTCCACGTCCGTCCCTTTATATTTCTACATTAATTGGTCGGAAAACCGAGCTCGCGACGGTTAATTAACTTTGAAAATTCTGCTCCATCTCAAAAATGAAATTGTCTCGACAATGTCATTATGGGGGCGGTTGATCTGAGGTGGACGCGCCAATGTTCTTGAATCTCGGATGAAATATTTAAATCCGGAAGATTTGTACTATAACTTCATTAAATGTTTGTTAAATGACCAAGCAGAAATATGAAATTTTTCTGAAATAACCGCAGGATAAGAATCATAAAGATTTAAATTTTCAATTACAAAGGCTAATTAAAAACTAAAACATTTTCTCATGTTATTATATATGATATGGAATTTAAAAATAAAAACGGAAGGCCATTAAATCTCGTGAAAAATAACATGGAATAAAACTTCCCCAGGTTTCTCAGACGAACCACTTGAAATAAAGCAATTTTTCCCATAAAATAAGAAGCATGGAGGATAGTTAGTGGGTCCAGTTATTTTTCTCTGGTTTCTCTGAGCTCGGACACGTCGAGCCGGTCTATTTCTTGGGCAAAGTCGCCGGGCGATAAACCCGGCCGTTTCATTACCGTCCCCACCGCCGGTTTTTCCGCGAGTCGCCGATAAATCGACGCGGAATTTCCGACACCGAGCAATTATCGGCAGCGGTCGCGTGTCCACTCGATCTCCCCCGGACCCGGGGATCGGTCCATTACTTTCGAATGGGCCGTCAGTATGCGATCTACCAACCCCCGCGTTCCCTTTCCGAGCGTATTGCCGGCGACGGACCGGCCTATAATTCAATCTTGTCAAATCCATTAACGCCGGCAGCCGCGGTCAGCTCCCATTGCCATGGCAGACGGGCCCCTGACTCAGCACTGCGACAAGAGCACGCGTCCTTCCACGCTTTGCTAAACGCCGCCGCCGAGCCGCATTCATTTTCCTCCATCGTTTTTTTAATATCGCACCCGCGCATAAACCGCCATCCTTTTTGCCACGTTTTGTCATCGGCGGACGCACTTTGCCCAGGGCTATGGCGCCATCGAATGCCGTCGGTGTCGACCAACACCTTCCATAAAATTTTGCATCGCTTGATTTCATCTTTTATTCAAGTGGCAAAAACAATAGAATTTTATTCAATTTTTTTGACTGAGTTTGTTCATACAAATGGAAATCTGTTGTATAGCTCTGAACGGAAGAGTCAAGTGCTTGAAAGAAAAACAGGTTTCCCTGGTTCAGGTTGTTTTTAATGCACTCCTAAAATTCCCATTCAACCTGTCTATCATAGTTCTTGTTGCTATTAATTCGCAAAAACAACTCACCCCTAAATACTTGAACTTTGCATGTAGCAGCAAATTGTTAAAATAAAATATACAAATGTAATTTAAATATGTTATGCAGCTCCACATTTTTAACAACTTTGTCCCTTTCATATACTGGCTCTTTTAGTTTTCGGTATATTTACAAAAAACAACTATTACTACAATGGAGTTTGCAAGAGCCTGGTCCGGCTGTTTGTTTACTTTTTTTTAAAAACATGTAGTACAGTAGTAGCAACAGTTTTTTGTGAATATCTCGAAATTCAAAAGAGACCTCCTATAATATGAATTGCCTCTTTATAAATAATTACCAAAATAGACTTGTGTACATTAACAAATTCTTAATGATCTACCAAAATTCCCATCGCCTTATCTATCCCAGTCTTTCCATAATTAATTCCCCAAAATTACCTTTTCCCAGACGAGAATTCCCCGATTAGCGACCTTCCTCGAAATAAATGCGTCGCAGTGGCCACATATCTACAATTACAGTTCCCGGTAATTTTTCTCATTTTCGCGGAACTAGATCGAGCATTTGGAGTACAGAGCGGAGCCGTTTTAATTGAGAGCACAGAGAGAGGGTTTGTGCATCGAGCAACGTGCGTCGTTCGCCTTCTATCCGCTTGAATAATAGGACGGTCGTAAAATCTGTTGTACGTCGGTCTTTATGGGGTACACGGGTCGCGTCCTTCTCTACGGTGCCAGTTCGCGTTTAATTCGTCGAAAAAGCGGCATTTTCGCAGGTGCGGCACGAGCAGAGCCCCGCGTAATTGTCTCCGGTCACTGGGCGCACTTCATTCGGACAATAACGAGCTGGCCGTTTCGCGGTGGTAACTTTACATTAAGATTAATCGTATAAAGAAGCCCTGGGCGGGGTCTAATTGATACAATCAAGCGAGGCTTGGCCCCGGCCGCCGCGCCGGCCGAACCTGTGCACACAGCGTGATGCCATAAGCGAGTCGTCTGCTCGTTTTATACCCAGAGATGACATTCGATCGATTAAAAGCTAGACTCAACCTTCGATAGTCTGTATTTTTTCTGTCCGCATGATTTTTTTTAGAAGTGAAGGTGAAGACGAATTCATTCGTATACGACATAATAACTTTCAAGGTCGCACAAGGTCAGAAATGGATGGAATAAAATCAGTTTGATAATGAAAATATTTTATCACAATTTTTTAAGAGAACAAATTCATCTTTGTAATGAGTAGAATAAGATGCGACACATTTCTTTAATAAAAAAACATGTTCGACCGTTTGATCTTGAAATTAATTTTTCATCGTTCCATTAATATCGACGTATAATTCAATGCGATATATAATTTCTTTACACCCTGTACGTGTATTTCTCATTCAGCTCCCATGAATACAGGTTCTAACTATGAACGTGCAAACGATACAATGTCGGCTCCTGCGTCGTTCTTTCCCATCGGCCACTCGGGCTCGTTAATTTAGCAGCTCGAGAGTGCTGTTTACTCAGCGCCCTGCAAACGCCGCCGTTTCACCGAACACCTGTCACAATTAGGAGGGAATTTATTTTAATCGCGACGGGGACTTTTCGCGTCCGCCGCGACACGATATTAGCGGTCGCGCGTTGCCATTCCACGTTTATCAGAAACGATGATTACGGAGATTACGGGAGAACGGTCGGCGCGCGTCGTTCGCTATTACCGTGATTCACGAACGGCCGCCGCATTCGTTAATTCCGTGGCCGACCGCGACCGCTCGCGGTTCGTGTCCCGGCACAGTAAGAATTAATTAAGAGCCGCGTTTACGTTATTTATCGAGGAAGTCGCGCTAAGGCGCTATCGATTATCGTTGCCGCGGTATCTCACCTTTCGCTTCTAATTTCAAAGATACCGGACGATCGGACCTCCAATTCTTTACACGAAAGTGTGAACCGTATAAAATGTCTTATATCTACAAGAACTTTTATTTTTGAGAAAAAAAATTTAATGTCCATTTTTCCTATATTTTGCACTTTCGACCTAGAAGATCATCGATGAAATGAATCTCTCTTACCCCGCTGTAATATTTGTTCATTCTCGTTCTGTGGTTTTACTGAAGGTTTAACATACAACAAATTTCATGGGACTCCTATTTTTTGTCCAAAGCGTTTAGCAATTCTGTCTGTGCTTGAAAGTAAGAGTATATTCTTTACACGAAAGTGCGAACCGTATAAAATGTCTTAAATCTACAAGAACTTCTATTTTTGAGAAAAAGAATGTAATGTCCATTTTTCCTATATTTTGCTCTTGCGAACCTAGAAGATCATCGATGCAATGAGTCTCTCTCTTGCTCCCGCTGTAATATTTGTTCATTCTCGTTCTGTGGTTTTACTGAAGGTTTTAACATACAACAAATTTCATGGGACTCCTATTTTTTGTCCAAAGCGTTTAGCAATTCTGTCTGTGCTTGAAAGTAAGAGTAAGCGGTTCGCTAAAGTTGGTACATTGTTCCGCTGCGTGGAAATGAATTGGAGAGCGATGCTCGATTTTTCAGCTACTCGAGCGGCTAGTTAACGCGACGTGGGGATATTTATCAACGTAGACGAGCGTACCCGATGACGACGCGACCCGACGGCACCCGCTATCGTTTACAATTAGAGCGATACGGGTATAGAGAACGGTGAACGGCCTACGACCGAAGAAACGGCGCATTCATCGCGCAGCTCCCATTAACGCGAGCAGAGATCCACTCCGGCCAGCCGCACGATATAAGTAGATCCATCATCATTGAGAGTAGCGCTCTGCCAGCCACTTCACTCTCTACGCCCATTACCGAGCTTTCTTCCCACGATGTGGCCCCGCGATTCACCTGTTCTGCCTTTCAGAAACGCTCGGAAACGTCTGCCAGCCGCTTCTCCCTTTGCCTCTTCTTATTCTACGCGCAGCGAGTGCGTCGCCTTCGCGGAAAATTATGAAACGCGAACAAGCGTATCCGCTCCGTTTAACGCCCCGCTCTGGTTAAGGACCCCGCGCGACACACGCTCGACAGTTTTTCAGAATCGTTTAATAGTGTTCCCGCGATATTTCCGAGCTAATTATTCAGTTCCAATTGTGGTCGCTGGCAGCGCATTAACTAAGCGCTGGAGATAGTTTGCTGCGTTTGCTCGAAGAGAGCTGTAGGTCGTATGTCTTTTCATGGGGTTTCTGCTGGGGATTGCTTCAGATTGAATTAGGAGTGGTGCGCAATGATGTGGTAACCGTGGCCTCTTCAAGTTGAAGGAGTGGTGCAGATGATGAAATCATTGATTATGTTCACCGCGTAACAACGGACGAACCAATAAACAAAATAATACAAGAACATTTTACTGCAAGACTATCTTGGTCTTTTTGGGTAAAGTAGGCGTGGTTTCTGTCGTGAGTAGGCGTGCCTTCGCTGCTCTTGATCTCACAAGGGCTAGGACAGTGCTGTAAAGGGTTTGTATACATGATATCACTATGCCTAGCATACCTGTTGTACGCCTCTGGTGATAGCTAGATTAATTTAGCGTGGTCTCTTAACAATTCTATTGTTAGTAGACCAGGCTTAGTTTCCCAGTGGCTGCAATAATGGAGCCAAGACAGTCCTCCAAAAGGCAATCTGTAGTATGTTAACAGCAGACACTATGTCTACCATGCCTTTTGTCGAAGATCACTTTGATAATAGGTAGATTAATTTAGTATGGTCTGTTCACAGTTCTATTGTAAGTAGGCGTGGTTTAGTTGCCCTAGAATTCGAACAATGGAGTCTAAACAGTCTATAAATGTTTGTATAATTTATGGTTTAAACTCCCACCTTTTAAATTACCCTAATATTCTAACAATTCACACATGTCCCACTCCCGTATTTCTCCTGTTTCAGGAATGAAACTCGTCCAACGAAAACGATCTCCAATATCGGATTGTCATTCGACAACGAGGACACGTGTAAGGTAGTATTTGTCAGGAGACTTCTCGAGAGCAACGAGGAGTCAGTCGAACGCAATGTTGGCGTCGAGAGTTCGAACGCATGCAAATGCAGGCTAGACCGACGCACAGGTATACCTTTAATTCAACACCGCGTCGCTACAGCACACGGCACGTTAACAATGGGGTAAACAGAGAAAATTACCGCTTGCCACGAGCATCAAGGCTCGTCTCCATCCCTGGCAGAGGTCATTTGGTTGGCGTGACAACCCTTCCACGCCCTACCCTCTCCCCGGTTCCTTTTCGACGTTCACCTCCGACCCCTGCGTGACGACTCCACCTACCCCCTTCAACCCCCGTTCACTCGGCCACCCCCCAACGAGCGCACAATGCGCTTAATGAAACTCGATATAGCTCGGCCGATAACCCTACCCTGCCATCGGCCTGCACGGAGATCCCGGGGCTGAAAGCCCATCCGACGGCCACCCCTTTGACGGACGTTTCGCGCGGGGGTGTCTAGGAAAAAGGCAAATTAAATCCGCAAGTAAAATCGACCAGGCCAGGAGGGCGGGGGGACCAACCGGGGGACCAACCCGGTGGAAGACAGCCGAGGGTTTTAGGCGACAATGGCCTTGTTAAGGCACCCACTAATTGCAGCCAGCTCCTTAATGGATCCTTGCGAAAATTGCATCGACCGTAAGCCGGTTACGGAGAACACGCTCGATCCTTTCTTCTTATTCTGCCAGACCCACCTGCTCCCACCCCGGTCCACGGTGTTGGTTTTGTCTTGGACGAACCTGATTCATCCTCAAGCCACCGGCTGCGGCTTCTAAAGGGTATCGGGACTCGAACTGAACCACGGGAACAAAACATCCCCCGTGAACCTCCAGATTATTCTTTCAGACCGCGATAATTTGCAAAAATACCGGGGTGAGGAAATGATGTAGTCGGTTGAAAAGGGATTAAAGCATGCCAGTGACGATGAACCCTGATCTTCCAACCCCTAGCCTCCCTTTGTAACAGTTTGGTATTTTCTTGCTTCTTTCTTGAAAACCAGTTTGTCTTTGACATTGTTTTATTGCTGATGAGGGATAAGGGACAATATTAAGCGGCAATATTTCTTGCAACTGCTTTGACGAACGCATAACTGTCAAAACAACATTGTCCACAAAGTGCAATACTTCGTTCATCAACTCCTTTCTTGGTTCTACATCCACGTGTCTCAGACTATCCCCAGAGTCTCAAAGTATCTCAGCGTCAGATGGAGGCTCAACAAAGTGTCTTCTTGGCTCGTCACCTTTTCGTTCTCTTTCCCGAGGTGCGCGTGCGAGTTTAATCAGCCGGATCCACAAGACCCCGCGGACTTGCCGCGTTAAACCTCTGCCAACGGCTCGGGCTATTTTCGCAGATCAAAGACAGCGCCGGAGAGATTGATACGCGGCCCAGGGGACACGCCCCGCAAGATTTCTCGCCGGCTACGATAAATAAAGTTAGGCTCGGCCGGGCGCATTCCCCGCGGAATTGTTTTGTCGTCGACGTCGTCCGGGGGCTCGTTAACGCGGCCAGGATTTTCGGCATTCTGGCTCACCTTCAGAACACGTTCGTGCAACGCGCAGCTGTTGAATAGCGGCCCCGCTATTCTAATTTTTCGGATCGGATGCGGTCGGTCTCATTCTTTGCGCTTTGTCTTGTTACCACTTAAGATTTAGCCGAGGTTGTATTTTTTAATAGCATTCAGAATTATCCAACTTTAAATCACCCCAAATAATGTGATTTCATAATTTATTTTGATGTTGCTATCTAAAAGAAGATTTTTATGGTATCGTAAGTAACCATCTAAAGAATACGTGGTTGTTAGAAATTGTCTTCTGAAGTAATTAGTGGATTTCAGTTTTAAACAAAATTCTTAGTTAGGACTGCATATATTGTACTTGTGGCATTATACACTTCGTCTCGCGATAGCTCACTGTATCTACTTGAGCTCGTGTGTCATTCCGATAACGCATATTTACATTCCGGAACTGTGACGCGGCTGACTATGAACGTTCCACCGGATGCCATCGCCCACTCGTCGAAATATTAGCTCATGCTCTCGCAAGGGTACACGATCGCACACCGTTCGCTATTTAACACTATCAGTGATAGAGTCAGAACACAAATAGTATCAGATTATTGTACTTGTATAAAGATGCTGTGCATACATCACGATAAAAAAACCGTCCAAAACATGACAAGTATCTTCACATTTTATTGTAAATGAATTCACGCGAATCTTTATTAATTAATTAATTCGTATAAAACCAATGTATTGTTGGTTTCATTTAATTTATTTAAATAATGTATGATTTCTCTGAAGCTCTTTAAACTGCACTATTGTTTTCTGTTTTCGTTACCCATTTCAATCAAAAATAATCGAATCCTCAGCCCAATTGTATCGAATTGTAAATTTTGAAAGTACATACATTCTCTCTACCCCCTGCTCAATCTGTACTTCGCCAACACGGTTTAATTTTAAGAAAGCTGTTCGTATTCGTGTCGGACAGTTCGAGCGTTAAAGACAGTACTCGGAATCGCAACTTTCGCATTTACGATCTTGCAGGGGGTTTTAGGGTCGCATAAATTAACCGCAAAGTATCGTGACGGTGTTTGTCCGAAGATTGAGCGGTTCCAGGTGAACTTTATAGATTTCCGATGGCGTCCGCGGCGCGGCGTGGCGGCGGGCGATCTCTCGTCGTGAGCGTCCGGACGCGTGGCGTCGCGGTTCAGCGGCGCGCAGTCGACGCGTCCCGTCGACTCGAGAATATATGTCCCGCGGAGATCACAGGCCGCCATTCGTCCTACCCAGCGGCGCTAAAATTAAGCGGCATTCTACGGGGCCCGGCCCACTCGCCGGAGCAGAAAACGACGGGGAATTCGCGGTGGAAATGAGCCCGGTCAAAAGAAATGGAGGTGGATGCTACGCATTCTTGAATCGACGGCCATCGATCACCGGGAACCGTTCCCCGGGCTCATCGGTGCGTTTCCTACGATGCTTTGATGCGGAGCCATTCATTCTGCCCGCGTCTTTCGCACGTCTTTAAGGGCTCCTCACTTTCGAGCGATGCGATATTCGCGAATTTTTTGAATCGGAACCTACCAGCCCAGTAGTTTTAAACTTGAGACACAAATTCATCCATTTTTAAAGAATATATAAGGATTATTTGCGAAGGTATTTTAATTGTGTCCAAAGTTATAGTTATGTACATAGAAGCCTTATCAATAAGTTTCAATCTTTTAAAATCGAGAATAATACAATTTTTTAAATCGAAACCGACAAACGCACTACTTTGAAGCTTAACAAATAAATTATTATTTATAATTTTAAAATATCGATTCATTGTAATGTTATAATGGCTCGAGCAGAGCCATTGTCGTTCTATAATCCCATATACACGATTTGACAATAGCTGTCCAGCATGGTTTCCCGAATATCGGTAATATCCGAATAAAAATTTCAGAGAATGTGTTTAAGAGCCATCGGTTAAAAAATATTGTTATGCCGTATTCAGGTCGCATGCCGCATCGACAACCGCTCGAATCAGACCAGCGTCGCATTTTCCATTAGCGTATCGTATTTCTCGTTGGTCGATTGTGAATCCACGACCGGTATTAATCTCATAAAACGAAACGATATTAATATTTCAAAGTAATCCAGCGGATCAGCGTCGCCTCTCGAGATAATGGTTTCTCGTCTTCCGGATAATCGATGAATGAACAAACAACCGTGGTGTTTCAATGATTAGAAAACTCACAGACGGACATACATAGAACTGGTCCGAAGCGCGGTTAACGTTTTCTTGTCCGGGGAAAGCGGTGATAAAAAAAGGAAGAGTGGAAGCAGTTGCAGATTATCCTGGTCTTTGTGGCAACGAGATTGAAAACGCTTCTTTCGCGGATTGCCATCTGGTCAAAGCGAGGAACCCGGACCAGAGATAGAGAACGACACGATCTCTTTCTCCTGGAGCTTTAATAAAGCGATTTTCTCCGGGTAACACGAAAATGTAAAATGCCCGGGGTTTTTTCTCGTCAAACGTTACTTTCCTGGCGCGCGGACGAAAAAACTTCACGGACCCAGTTAACGCGTCGGGAACACCTGATTTTTTCGTTCAACGAGCCTTTAGCGAGCCAGATCGAGTTCGCAAACTTTTACCTTTCGAAAATTAATCGAACTTCCCCTATTTAGCAGCCGGGGCTAATTCGCTCGATTCTCTTGCTGCAGAACTTTCTGCCGACAACACTTAATTCTTTATTGGTTTTCCATTATTTGCAATACCGAGTCTCGAGAAGCAGACTTTCCACCGAGATATTTAATTTAATCTTTGTATGAACTTGAGGAGAAATATTCGTTCTTTTTATTTTCGTATTGAACATTTTATCCTAATTTAATTGTGACACAATTTGCGGCTACTTGAAAATCAGGTTAGTTGTCCGGTGTTTCAGGTTAAGTAACGGGTGTTGCGACACTAATTGGGATAAGTGAATGCACGAAGTTATCTCATTGTTTCCAAGTTGTATTATGTCTACGTAACTCCTTCGTAGATGGTCAGTGGATACTTGGACATTTAGAGGTTTCAAGGTCAGTTCAGATTCTTCGAGGACAAGATTATTCTAATGTCATTGAGATTAGTATGCAAAGAATACCATTATAAAATTGTTTAAAACCTCAACAGTAACTCAGACAAACAGCACAGATAAATGCACGAGCGTTAAGTAAAGTGGTAAGCAAGGTGACGATTTTCGGTCGACCGGGGGAAATATTCTCGGCCCGTGAGCTCGTTTATTAACGCCGTTCATTCGAGAACTATCGTTAAGCCTTGTGATCGATCGATCTCGTTATTTGGCCGGCGAGGGCCACGCTTGGCTCCACTTCAGCTACCGGTAGATCGTTCCTTACATCGAGCGGATCGGAGTCTCCTGCATATAACGCGCGATACGATCTCGTTCATGAGTCGCACGTGCCAGGAAAGCCTTTGTTCCAGTTTCACCGGGGACCGTGTAACTCTTGGACGGTGTCACGTGGCCGCGTCCAAACCTCGAGCCGTGGTTTTCGCGGTGCCATTTCTCCTCTGATACTCGTAGGCGGCGCTCGGTTTCCGCTCCGGAGACAAATTTTCCGGCTACTATAAATCTTCGGAACGACACCGTCGGAACGTCTTTCTCCTCTAATTGCTCCTTCGTTGCAATCTGCTCGGCCCTAACCCTTTTGTGCTACTGCGTCGCTTCCGAGTGCCATTTTCGATGACCATTTAACCTCGTTTCAGCCGAATCGCAGTGGAATTTCAGTAATCATTGTGAGGATAAATTTATATGTTCTTTGTCTCTAAATATAATTTTTTCTAAATTCTTCTTGCAGCTCACATAGTTTCACCTAAATTTTATTGAGTGAAAATGTTGGTTCAATTCTTTTGATTGAAAAAGATACAACTTTGCGATTTAAAATGTCCTTTCAATTTTAAATATTACTACCTCTGCTTAGAACTGCATTTCTGTTTAATATGTTTAATTACCATGTTTAGGTAGACTGTTTCTCAGTTGAACATTTAATCTTTGATTATAAGAAAATGTTGGTTGAATTCTTTTGATTGAAAAAGATACAACTTTGCGATTTAAAATGTCCTTTCAATTTTAAATATTACTACCTCTGTTTAGAACTGCATTTCTGTTTAATATGTTTAATTGCCATGTTTAGGTGGACTGTTTCTCAGTTGAATATTTAACCTTTGATTATAAGATTTAGAAATTAGTCAGATAAAAATGAGAATGACAGAACAAGAATAATATTTGGATGGCTGGGTTCAGTCCACTTGTTGTAACTCATTAATGTAAACTACGAAAGCTACAACGCAACGCAAGAAACGACGAACGAAACATAAATGGCGAAAGGGTCGATGCAACACGAGCCGCGTTCGTGAACTAATAACCGCGCAAAATTAATGCAATTAAGCGGAAGGTGTAAACTTCGCACCAGTCTACCTTATCCTTTCACCCCTAGCTACGGTTTCTTCTTCTTCTTCTCCTTCATCTTCTACTTTCTCTCGTTCCGCCCTTAATTCGGTTTACTTTATCCTCGTCTTCTTTCCGACAACTTCGAATAATGTTACTGCACGTTTCGAACATCGACGGAATACTAATGGGAAATATAATAGGTAGAATGGTATCGACTTTCCAGGGATTTGTCTGCTGGGCGTGGAATGCTGCACAAGGGCGCGTCTACTTCACAAAAAAATCAGCATGTGAAAAATTTTTTCTTGAAATCCACCCTAAGCCTGGTATCCGTAAAATAATTTTTGTAAATGGATCTTGTATAGTCAATTCAAACCAAGAATTCGTGCATTGATGAAACACACGTACATCTGATAACAAAAGTGCCTAATCACTATTTTTTGTCGAACTTATTGAAACCAATACAAATGAATTGAATTGACTACTGGAGAATAAAAATTTAGGTTTATATGGATGTATAGAGGGAAGTCTTGTTAAAGAACAAAATAATTAAATCGAATGCAATGTGCAGGTATAGATTTGTCGTAAAAATTCACTTTAAATCCGCCAACGAGTAACACTGAATGGAAATGCCGTCACATTTCGGCGCACGAGTATTACGAAACAAGCGGAATCTTGCGCGATAAAAGGGTCATTTACTTAATGCCTCGGGCAAACACGGACTGTTACCTGGTTACAAGTGCGTGCGGCGGGGCTCTTTGCCACATTGTGCCGGGCCGGATTGCGGATCGATCTGCACACGTTTACCGTGCGCGGCTGTCACGTCGCTGTTCCACTCCGCGCCGGGGCTAAATTTTCCAAAGGATACATACACGACGGTAAATTTCAAAGGAGCCGGGCGCAATTAGTTGTCCGGGGAGAATTCGGATCGCAATTTAGATTGCCAGCCGTTGATCACCGGGTAATAAGTAATTTATCATTCACGACCACGGGCCGACGTCGAACCGGGAATTATCCGGGGTTGTTGCAATTAGCATCGAACCCCCGGCTGCATGTACGTGGTGTACGTCCCTCTCTTTCGGGCGCGGCCACGTTTTTCGGGGGTTTGCGAAAGTTCAGCGGCTCGTTGCGAGCATTCGTTATTTTCCGGGTGTCTGCTGGTGGGGCTACAATAACCGCGTTGTTGTAACCCGCCCTCCCCATTTGTCGGAACGTATCGACGAGTCGTGGCCGGATTTCCCGGAACGGTCTAAAACGTTCGTTTGATCCGACCCGGGGATCGATCCGTGCATTATAAATCGGAATCCAGTTTACGACCGGTATGTAAACCGCGCGCGAAACCCGTCCCGGATCATAACTAACCGATTGTATCGGCCGTGTACGAAAAAGCGGCCAGGAATCGGTTAAAACGGATTTGGAGAGAGGCGCGCGGCCCGGCCCGCGTTTCAATAATCGAATTTTAAATACCACATAATATCGGCTCAGCGTATCGTTCGCTTGTGTAATCCCGGCGAAACGTTAACCCTTTTTATATGCTGGTCGTTTCGGACAAACGGGCCGGGACTCCTCGCCCGGGATCTCACGAATTTCGAAATTTCCGCGTACCTCCGGAATCGTTGTATCGAGTGCAAAACAATGCTTCTAGGATGCAGAGAGAGAATAATCTCTCAAAATTTAAAGTCGCTAACCCCTCGTTTAAGGATAATATGACGGTGAACACCCTCAACTTTATCATTCGTTTTCTCGGTTGTTAATCAAGATATTAAGATGAACAAAAAACACGAAAATACTCGAACTTTTTGTGACAATTGTGAGAAAATTAGTAATCGATTGAAAAATCAAAATAACAACGATGACGCCGTTCCTTTTGGCCGCAGGTTTCGCGAATTTCGAAATTTACACGGTTACCCCCCGCAGTAACAGATTGGAACGTCGAGATTTCAATTTTCGCCTCGTTGAACCAGCACCGCTCGATCTTTCGCAGGACCGTTCGTCATTGTCGAGAGACATGAACCAACAGAAAATTCTCGAAGCCGATTCGGCTCGGGTCACACACAAGCGGCCCTCTCTGGAGCGAGCGAGAGGGAAACTGTCACCGGAGAGGGATAACCGTACGCAGTTTTCGCGCCATTACTCTCCCGAGCTCTGTGACAGTCGATAATTGGACGTGTCCTTTGATCCTCGACTCTCAGACCCACCCCCGCCCACGAAGGATTTTAGGAGGTCGCGTCGGATCACTGATAGATCGGTGGCACGTGGCCCGTGTTTGCTGCCGAGATCGATTCGATGGATCCTCTGTTTCCCTCTCCCCTAACTCCCTCAATCAGCTACAGCGATCTTGTCGATGGGAAAATTGAGACTGTATTAGAGTTCCTAGAACCATGTTTAATAGACGTATACAAAATTATTTTAGTGTAATTGTGGTATTTTATAGGCACGTATGATAGGGCAACGTTCTAAAACTATTCTAACGATCATAAGAATGCAAAGGGTATCTGCTGTACAGACGCCTAGGAATTGCAAAGGGTCTTAACACTTAAAGGGCTACAATATACGAAGGATTATATGGAAATGTAAAGGACAAAAATTGTGAGGGTCGTAAAAATGCAAAGGGCTATGAACTCAACTTTGAAGAGAACACGCGGGTCTCCAATATCAAGGGCCATAGAATTGCAAAGTAACAAGGGTTGTCTCCAAAGTTGCAATAATTCACAACTCCTATAGGTCTCAGGAATAATATGAAGGGCTGTAATATTAGAGAATCCTGATAGGACTACAATTCTAAGAATCCTGGGAATGTGAGACGAGAAGTTTGTGGAAGAATGCAAAGGGTTACAACGTTCAAGATCAAGAGGTCTCAATGCCGAGTGTCATAGAATTGCAAAGTATCGTAAAGGTCGTAGGAATGTAGAGGGCTTCAATGTCAAGGAACATGGAAATTCAAAGAGTCCTATCCTGTCGACGAACTGTCAAATGTGTGCTTGAACATTAGATCATGAAAATGTACAGATTATAAAGATAAACGACAAAGAACCACATAGATCCACCAATTCCACAACCACAGTAAATGCAACATTCTCACAGACTGTTAGTTTCTCGGATGTGTCCAAGCACGTTTTGCTGTATTTAGACAAACACTCGCTAACTAAGGCTGCATCCTTGCCGTGGAGCAAACGGCAGTTTCGATCCGCCGCGAGTATTTTCAAGAAAAAACCCCCGTCCCTTCTCGCGAAGGGAGCGAGGTAGTCGGATTAAGAGAGCGGGAGCCGATCCCAGCGTTCCAATTAATTTGTTTAACTCGGCCGACGTTCTTTCGTCGACGTGAATCACCGTCCGAAAGAAGATTAGAGATCTGGCCGATCGAGCGGAGATTAAGTCTCCTCTGGGGTGATCTTCTCTCTTCTCTTACCTTCGCGCCCGCCGTCTGCTGGCAGCTCTGAAGAAGTAAGCAAGCAAGAAAGTGAGAGAGAGAGATAGAGAAGAAGAGGGGAGGAGAGAGGTTTACGTAACCGTTCGCCGCGGATGGAACGAAACGAGAAATGTTCCAGTAATCTTCGACGGCCAGAGATTGAGTCAAGACGAACTGAATAGCCGTCGGAGATCGCAGCCGTTCAAGATTCTCGGATTTGGTCTGGGTCCTCTCTCGAGAAAAGTCGTCTTCTCGCACTCGGCGATGAAAAAGGGGGGCCGCGGGGAGGGGGCTGGAGAGGTGAAAGAGCTCAGAAAAGGTACCGAGAGCAGCGTGAAAGGGAGAGAAAACGAGGGAAGCGAGGGAAGAAGAGCTTCGGGTGATATAGAAGAGAGTAGGATGACGAAGGGGTGCCATTGTCGCGTGGATTTCCAATTAAAGAGGTTCGACGGGGCGAGTGTCGGAGGATTGGTGTGGGAGGATCAGAAATCCATTGGATCTCGCTGAGGTCTTCGAGCCTCCTTCGACTTAGCTCCCATCGAAATATCCTCCGTTCGATTCGGACAGTGAGCGAGAAAGAGTCAGCCGATACACGCGCTCAGCACGACGCTGCGCGAGGCGCCGGCGTCAGTGAGCCGTGTTTAGTTTTATAATTGAATCCAGTTGTTGCCGCTGATGGGCAACCGATTGCTTTCGTTTGGTAAACACTAACTTTTAATTATTTCCACCCCGCGATTCTCTCCGGCGTGGCGGCGGGCGCGGAGTTGTTGGCGAGGATCGAGTCACGTGCTGTCTGGGAGATTGATTCGGCTAAACAGCCCGTAACAGTGGAATAAACGGTGCTCGGCCAAACTAGAACGATGCAAAGGGAAAAAGAAGGTCGGCGAGGCGAGGCGGGCCACGCGCGTGCAACACTGTTTGCGGGACAGCGCGTGTGCGCCGCTGCACGCAGCCAGATAAAAAAGAGGGGTCGGGGAGGAGGAAACGAGCGAGACAAAGAACCGGGAAAAACAATGCGCACAGTCAGCCTAACTGAGTAAACATTGTCGGCCGGTGATTGCTTCGATTGCACGCCGCTTTTGCATACGGAATCGGCGCCGGGCCGGCCTGGTCGGTTCGACCCAGCCTGGTGGCGCGGGACCAAAAAAAAATTGTGTACAATGGGTGAATTAATTCAAGTCAATCCGAGGTAACCAAGGTGGGCAGCCCGTTGAAACAAAAACAATGGTTTTGTGGCGCGTAATGCGCGTCGCGTCGCGTCACTTCGACGAGAGGATCCCCGCTCCGCCATACAGACGCTTTGACGTCGCTTCTCCGCGACCATCCCTCGACAGCTTTTTTCGACGAGACACGGGCCGACAGTTCCACCGGATTTCCCGGATAAATTGGTTTTCCGAAAAATTTGTTCGGGATAGTCAGAAAAGTGGTTAAAAAACGGGCTCCCGGTGTCGCTGGAATTGCAGTTGAAAGATGCTGGATGCAAATGTTTGAGGTGGCAGATTCTTATTGAACTGAAACAATAAAAATGTGCAACGAGTTACTAAGTGCGTGTCTCAGTCTCTGAATTCTATCAGACTTTGTTTAGAATTTTTGCATTTAATCTGTGTAATCGACTTCTACTGGCTCAGTAGCAAGTAGGCGTGGCTATCTCACTTCCGAGCCAACACAATAGACTTCTGATAATGCTTCACCGAGATTTCCTCGTTCCTAGCTGAACCAACGGAGTCAGCTCAGTGCTTCAAAGGACAGCCAGTACATCCACCTAACCCAGACGCCACCGCAGTTCGGTTGCACATTACGCACCCCAGGCAAGTCACTGGATCCCACCGGCGGCGTATGAACGTCGGCGCGTAAACGCTGACAAATTCCGGGCGCGCATACTTCTGTCGCGGCGGCCGACTAATTAAACAGTCAAATTAGCGACGATTACTGTAATTTTCGTGCGGGATGGCCCGCAGTTTCCGCGTTTATGGTGCCACTAACGGTAACGCCGGTATACATTTCGCCGGGTGCCGGGGTGCTGTTTCGCAGGGTGTCTCGTAATTCGCGGCGTTGCGGACGCTAAAGGCCGATTGAAATTTAAATTATAACCCGCGGGTGTCGCGCTCGACTAGTAAAAACGACGATAAAGTCCGACGCCCCCGGTCGAGGTCTTTCCGCAGTGCGGTGCACGATTAAAAGACCGCATTAGTCGCAATTCCCCTAATTTCCCGGACAATAAAGCTCCGACCGTTTATTGGCATGCGTGCCGGGGCTTCGGGCACGGGATTCGACGTGTGCTCTGTTCACGTGTGCAGTATAGCAGCACGCGTTTGCAAGAGAGCCAAACGGGTCACCGTTATTTTTAATTCTCCCCCTCCTCCCTCAGCCGTAAACGGGGCCGACCGACGTTGCATTAATTCGCCCGGTCGTCGTTTTCTCGCGAAAACGCGGCCACGGATTTTGCACGCGGAACACCGTGGAATCCGCGGCGCACACTCTGCACTTCGTTGCAACGGGAGTCGCTACGCTGATTGCGCCCGCAACGAATTTTCAAGGGCGCGCGAAAAATCCGATGTCTGCGAAAATCCACACTCCCCACCGATGCCGGACCTATAGAGGAATTAATGCGAATCAAACTGCGGCCTCGCGCCGCCATTAGGCAAATTGAAATGGCAGGTGTTGCGCGGGCTTGTTGACAACCAGGCTTGCAAAACGGGACGAAGGGCGTAGAGAGGATCGACGCTTTGGAATTCGAACGATTCTGAATTGTTCCGGAAATACTGGCCGAGCTGCTCCAATCGAATCGAGTGATTCCTGCACCGTCGTATTTATGCTACCCGGTCGATGCTGTCTGCTAATGGCTCGAAGCAGGGTTGCGCGACAGGGTGGTAAAATGGGGTTGCTAAGGAAAAATAGGTTTATGCTAAATATGGTGTCCGGCGTCTGTCTATACATTTTTAACGTTATAAAAGACAAGAATATCCTAATCAATGTATTTTAAAAAGAGAAATCGTTGGAAATTGTTATTTTAAAATGAGTACAGAAAGAGGGAAATTTCTATTTTGATTCTGCACAAGGGTTCACAGTCTAATTATGAGAACATGAACGGCCACATTGTATGATATTTATTTCTGACTTTTTTACAATGATTTTCTCGAATTATGAATTGTTCTGAGACTGAACGGTCGAAAGTTATGTAGCTTGCGGTTGAAAAAGCGGCAAGTATGATTGCAGGAGTTCCTTCCATGGTAGCTCGATTAGCGAGCCAAGCGTTTAGCATAGATAATCACTCCCGGGAGCTAGAATAGGCCGAATGCCATTCAAACTCTCCGCATCCGCGATCCCCGATGCAATTATCAATCGAGAGTCCGCTATGCATTAACATAATCAGATCAGCCAGCCGTTCGAAACCGTTCCTCTACCCCAGTATGCTGCGCCACCTCTCGTTTCGCCCTACTACAGCCGTCGTCATCAGCGTCGGTTCCAGAACCAACATGGCTCTCTCATCCGGGTGCGTGCACGACATGCAACAATGCAATTATTCCTAAGTGCGCCACCGAAAGACCGCCCAAAGCCGCTTGCCTCGGTTATCGAACGGTTATCTTGATTAACGGATACGATCGATGCTAACCAACGCCGTCAGGACCTTTATCGGCATTTCCGAATCGATTCCTCGATGCTTTCTCTAAGATTAAAACGATCGAGGGGAACGAGGACCGGCCGCACGATAACGCGATCGCTTCGGGAAAATTCACAGTATGCGTATTTATTAGTACCCTCGCGTTTTATCGATCATCGATGCGCCAGCTCGTCGCGTTTCATTATTCGATTCACCCGAAGAAACCGGCCTGGGTACCTTCTTCCTTCAACTGACTATTTTACAATCATCTATAAATATAACATGAATATATCGATTCAAATTTCTAGCTTTTTTTGTTCTGAATATATGTGGGGTTTGTTATCAACCAAAATTTTTCAGTCATCTTTAATTTTTTCAGTAAATATATTTTTTTTTCTATGCACTATTCGATGCATCTCGTAATTCTCTACAGAAAGTATTAATCTAGGTATGTCGAAAAATTATTAATTTAAGAAATATTTGAACTTTCATTCTCAAAGTCATAATTTTGAAATAGTGCGAATATTTTTCCGTTGCAGTGGGTATAGAAGTTGAAGTATTCCCGGTGGAGCGATTGATGGAACAAGTGTCGAAAATCGAGCCGCGATATTCGACACACTGTTTCCCAATTAACACGAAGTTGCCGAAAACACGCGTAGCCCTTAAACCTCTCGTCGACCAGCAGCAACGTTTTACGCGATGCTAATTAGCTGCGGGAAGCGAAAATCGTTAAAGTATCGGAGGGGGTCCCGCCACTTCGGGAATTTCTTCGCTTAACGAAGCTTAATTAGTCGCCTCATTAGGCGGCCACGTCACCGGACGCTTCGAATATCCACATTACGTTCTATTTTAAAATCCGCTCGGCCCGTCGTCTCGTTCTGATCGCCTGCGACAAGTTGCGCGTAATAACTTCCGAAGGACAAACTACCCCGCGGTTCCCCCGATCATCAACTGTCGGTGCCCACTTATTGCCTTCTAAATTTACCCTGTTTCAGGACTGCCGCCCAGTTAACGAGACCGTACACTTTAAACACTCGTTAAACTCGATTTATGCGCCGATGCTACCCTCGACACTCCGACCGCCTCTTAGGCCATTTTTTGGCCACCGTGAGTTTCTTGCTGCTAAACGAGATGCCACGTGAGCTTTAGTACACTTCAAATCAGAATAATCTTTTCCTATTGGAGAACAATTATTGACAAGCTTAACTGACTCGTCAGCCATATACGGACGACATGCTCTTTTGTGTATCGATTTATGTCATCGAAAATTGATATAAAGAAAATTCACCGCATGAACTACCTTCTTCTATAAACGTCACTTTGCAAGAACAGAATTGCCCTTTTTCTCGCTGCAAAAATATTACATTATTTATCTCCTTCTCCGAATTATTATTATTATTATTCAGGAAGATATTCCTCTCGGAAGTGCCTTATTCTTTAAAGGATCACGTAGCTCTCCGGATCAAGCCGCGCATCCCCCAAGAATTCGCATCGCATTCTTTCGAAGCGTTTCAACAGGAATGTGCAAATTCTTTTGTGTCTATGCAGAGGAAGCAAGAGAGAACGTAGAGAGACTCCGGGAAAAAGAGAGTGAGAGAGACGTCCGTCGATGAAACAATTTCCGACGGAAGTTGCCCGAGGGTTGCGCGCGCGTTCTCGCGCGATTTTGGGTCAAGACGTCGACTTTGATGGAGGAAGAAAAATGAGCATCGGGGAGCGGGCGCGGGGGGTGGTTCGAGGGCTGCTCGACAAAGACGCGGAGCAGCGTATTCTTATTTGTTGCCACGCAATATTTCCATGGTTTCCTTTCTGCTTGGACTGGAAAGGATTCGCGTGGGAATTGCGTCTACTCGTCGGCGAGCGAATTCTTCGCTGTGTGCAGGATCTGCACTGCCTAGGCGGCGAGATGGGTTTCACGAGCTCGGTTTTGCTCGGTCTCTCGTTCCTCGAACAGAAGCGATACCAAGAGAACCTGGAGAGATCACGAAAAACCGTGCGGAACAGAAAAGGGAACGGGATCGTCGGGTCCTCCCAGAGGAATCTCGACTTGTTCTCCCATCTTTCGGTAAATTGGAACGAGCCTGGCTTCCGTTTACGCGACAGTTTCGCCCCGGAAACCTTTCGCGTCAAGTAAATGTCTCTATTCTCCCAGCTATTCACCGAGCTGTTACCTAAGGGTACGCTTGCGCCTATGCAGCGTTTATATCGACCCTGATATCTCGTAAATTTCTATTTTTCATGATATTATCGATATTTACACTGCGATCATTGTTTAAAAAATGGTACAATAATACGAAGTCTCTACTAATTTCATATATAATTTATGAGTCTCTAGTTAATTTGAAGATATTTTTACACGACGCTTTCGCATGACCAAAATGTTACAAATTGGAACGGCTGTAAAAATATTGAAAAAATTTTCTCGCTACTGAAACTGCCATCGATTTAAAGATTGGAGCTTCCCCATTCGAACGAATGTTTAAACTTTGATCTACGATTTTTTCTAGTCGATTAATCGAGCTCTGAATGAAAGGTGTGCTATCAACTTTTTTAAAACATAGTTCTTTTTAACATACCTTTCAAGAGTCACTTCATGTGATCGTCAGAAAGAAGTCTTTCAATATGTATGTACGTTTGTGGGGTATTAAAGAGCGACGAAAAAACTTTTGGACGGACGAGTCAGAATTTCGATAAAAAACAGAGCGACGATATCGAAGCGAACGCTGCAAAATAGCGAGTTCGATACTCGATACGAATTTCCTGCGATTGGTGAAATACTGAATAGCACTCCCCGATATCGGGGACCGAGTACAGCCTATTTCGAGAGAGGGAGAGAGAGAGATATGTTGCATACTCTTCGACAGAGTTTCCGACTACACTTCGTTCGTTTGACGACACGGTAGTTCTCTGCGAGCCCTTGCCACATTCTCCAGGGAACATGCTTGTCAGGGTTAATCTGATTTCACGGAGCTAGCTTCTGGTCCACTTCCGGAGCGCCAGTTTCTTCGAAGATACAAAAGAAATTAACTGCAGTGTCCTTTTCGGTGGCTTCGAGTCGCCCCTGGAGATTGAAATTTTCATTTTGTCTATCTCCCCCTGTATTGTTTCGATATGGATTTATAGATACTGAGGGTGGGTGGTCATGAGTTGCATGAGAACCCATCGAGTGACAAAATGGATGTCCGGTGTAATCCATTTCGTGTGCCCTTCTGTTTGCCGACATGCCAAATAGTTATAATATTATTACAAATAAATTCCTAATTAAATCACTACACCAAATGTTTGTTGTTTGTTGCGATACTACAGTTAGTACCACTACGCGGCGGAAGTTATTCATTACCGGTATTAATTACAACATAGCTGTAGCGTGTGTAGGTCGGTGTGTTGTTTGTTTATTTATTCGATATCGCCCAAGTTAAAACAATTAGGGAACTGTAAATTAAACAGTCTCGACCAGAAGTTAAATATTTCATTCGAGATAATTTTCGTTTTTTCTAGTGTTTGTAAATTGTTCAACAGTGAGTTCGACATGTACGAACACGAAGAAAGTGAATATCGATCGTTGACCAAGGATGATACGGCCCTTCGAACATTAACCAGTTATGGTTACTGCGATTTACAGTTACTAACGTTCCTCGTGACGACCAGACAGCGCATTACAGCCTCATCTAGGTACTCAAGGCAACGCATCTTGCCAAAGGACAGCCCACCTTGTGTCAATCCGTAAACGACCGTCGATAGCCTCGCCCCATGAACCCAGGAACATCGGGACATCATCGTCGATGAAACCATATCCCCGTTTAATGTACATAGATCGACGCTAACTGCTAATGTCTCATGAACACTGAGTAACGAGGGTAACTTCTCGTCATGAATGTCGGGGTAACTTCGTGTCTTGACCGGTAAATCAACCCCTGAATTAATGGCAGGCCCTAAACATTCATGCACCTGTTTCGTGAACGCGATTGATAAAAGGAGTACAAATCAATCTATGCGTAGGCAATTCTGAAAACTTCTAATAGCTAACTGAAATTATTGTATTACTTTTTACTAGATTTAATCAAATTTACTTGTTTGTGGACAGTATGCAAGAGTGGAAAATTTATGGGAAAATTTTGATCTAGATCTTGTAAACACTCAAATACTTTTGGTAGCTAACTTAGATTATTTTAATTAAATTAGAAAAATATTAATAAAAGGTGTTCCAATCATGGGCCACAAGTGAATCAGTGCATTTCGGACTCAATACTTCGAAATCTTCACTCAGTTCAACATAAATAATCAATTTATATTAGGTCTAGCAAAATGACGAGAATTTTGTCTGGTAAATTTATAAAATCTAAAATTTACGTCTTCCTGTTGCACTTACAGGAAGATGTGGATGCACCGTAAAATTATCTGTTCATTTAGGGGGTTGCATCGTGCAAGCTGCAGTTCACAGGATTTAACGAGCGTGTTAAAGTAGTCGCAGGGCAGGCGCGTTGCAACTGTCACGAGATATATATCCGCGAGGGTCCACCCACGCAACGACAAGAAAGTGACCGGCTCGAGGGGGCAGACAGTGAAGATTTACCGGCGCATAATGAGCAAATTCTTGCGCGCCGCTTATTACAACATCCAGCGTGGCGGCAATGCATTATCGTGATAACTCCTCGGCCAAGAGTCACGTGCTCTCTCGCGACCCGTTGCACGTGTTGCATGTATCTCTACGCGGGGAAGAGAGATGCTGCAATAGCCACCTGAATTCCGCATGTTTCTATGAATCACAGACGAATCCACACGCGTGTGCAATTAACCGCGAGAAATGCGGTTCATCAATTTCAAGAGGAAATGGATGCACCGGAATGGGTTTTATTTACCTGATGAACGCCTGGTAAATCATCTGCGTTCCCTCTCTCTCTCTTTCCTACTCTTTCCTCGGATGCTGTAATCCTCGTTTAATAAATACATTTGCTCCTCGCTTAACGGGGATCTTTACGAGCGCAGAGTTCCAAGGCAACCTTCGGAATACTCTTTTAATTCTCCCGTTAAGGAAACGAATATTCTTATTTTAATGAGTATTAATCTAGTTTGGATTTAGACGATCTCTTGCAAAGTGCACTTGACTGGATGAAGTGCACTTCCGGTAATGGTTTTTATTTTTGCAAACGTGCATCAGTGGATTTATAACTGAAAAGATTGAACCGTGTAAATTGTATTTTCCAGCCAATTAATTAAAATGTCCTGCCATAAATTAAGAAGCATTTTTTATGCATTTAAATTTTTCAACTTCATGTCTCAAGAAGTATTCTAAATCAAATGTATGTGCATCTGTGTGGAAGCTTAAGAATGGAATATTTTTAAAAAATGCTTAAAGGACGTAATAATTTTGGCACAGCTGAAATACGAGCCTACCGGTATTTGTTCACGGTTGTAACGCTGCGACAGATAATGGATGATTTACAGAATGGTGTCTATCAGTGCGTTAGCTTGTCGTCGAGATGCGTTCATTCGCGACTTGTCGATCCGCGGCGCGTGCATCTGTAACGGCTTGGAACGGAAGAGGGTTAAAGAGGCGGAAAGGGGTGTGTTCCGGGGGGTGGCTGGGAAGTAACCAGCAAGATTATCTCGCGGCGTGACAGGGGATTATGTCTAGCTGTCTGGTTGTTGGCGGCGTTCGCTCGTCTCTTCCGATTCTTCGTCTAGGGGGGATCGCGCGAGGCTGCGTCCTCAAAGCGGACGTGTTTCTTGGTGAGAATCGCGGAAGAGCTGGCACGCGGCGGACCGCAGAAATTTATTCAAATTGAACGATTTGCAAAGGAGACTCTCGCTTGCTTTCCCCGGGATTTATTTCGTCGAAGCGAAGTTTGCGCTCGCCGGAATTACGCCCGATAAAAATTAAAATAGAAAGCTTCTGCTCCTCCCCCGCCCCCCGTCGACGGGGATGTTGTAGAATGGTTCCCAGTGCCACGGCATAAAAAAAAAGAGAACAAAATTCGCAGCCTTTTCCCGCCGAGATCTTAATATTTGATCCCCGCGACGCGCCGCGGGGCAAACGACTCGGAAAGAAAGGGCCGCGAGAGCCCCATGTTAAGAATCGCGAGGTCCATCTCTTAACTATTCATCCGGGCGAAGTTTAAAGCACCGTCGCCCCTGGGCAAACCGTGTCTGTTTACCCGGAAACGGCCACTTTTATGCCGCCAACGATTTTAACGGCGCCCGTTGCCAACGAAAACTTTTCATTTAACTTCGAGCAATTACCCCGCGGCCCATGGTGCTGTGTCGCGTTCTACTGAAAGGATAACGCTGGCGAAGACAAAGCTTTCGGGGGCGCGAAATCATTTTAAACGACGCCGCGCTCCTACAATTTATGGCGACAAATTAAATCGGGGTGGAACACGGTGGCTTATACGTATAATTTATTTTAAACGATCAGATTCTTTATTTGCGAATGTCCTCGGAATGATAATTCACTGATTCTGTTCGGCTCATTTCGCGTCAGCTTGAAAATATACTTTCTACGTTAAATACTATTCTAATGGTTTTAAGTTTTCGTTTCCACTGTAATTTCAATATCTCGCACCAGAACAAAATAAATGAAACATTTTGAGAAAGAGGAAGAAACTCAATGAGGCTTAATGAACGAACAATAAGTGGCCCCATTAATCGACAGAAATCAGTATCTGGCGAAGAATAGGTGGAACGAGAAGGAGACAGCCGATGATTACCGATCGCGGAAAATTAATGGATATTTCGTTGGAAACGCAGAACGATGCGCCTTTTCATAACGAAGACAGACGCAGCGCAACCGTAGGAAGGGGTCGCGGCAATAAGCGAGTTCGACTCTTGCATAATGCAGCGGGCCGGGTAATGCACATTTTAATTACGTTAGTTATAGAAGGCTAGGCCGGTAGCGGCCCGGTATATGGAATGCGAACACTTCTGGTTTAACGGCCGCGTATCCGCATTATCGGGCCCGGCTACACGGAAAATCAAATTCGGATCCGCATTAGCCGGCTGACGAAGGCCGCTTCGCTCCTGCTCCGCCCATGCTCCGTTCATGCCCACGCTCATGCTCGCGAAGAGCCCCAGGCGCGAACCGTGCAACGATGACTCCTTTGCTGCCAGTTAATTTTCATTCGATCGCGTAATCGAATCAACCCGTGCCGGAAAAAGTCGACTATCCTCTGGGAACGCAAAGACCTCCCACTGTTCCATCAGTGAGTACTGACAATCATTTTTTCTCTCCTTTTGTTCCTGACAGGAACTAAATATAGTCACACTCACATTTTGTATTGAGTTGTAGTAAACGTCATGAAAAATCAATACAATACATTCGTTGGATATAAAGTATACAATAAACTGAATATAAAAAAATCGTTTCTAAAATAGTTTTACATACGAGTGAAAAAAACACGACAGAACAAAAATGGGAATAAGCTACTTCACTGGGGAGGAAGGTGGTATACAACATGAAGCACGTCGTCCGCGAAACAGAAACGCGAGGAACAGGCGAATCCTTCTGGAATTACGCAGGCGAACGACGAGTCGGTAACTTCGACCGGTTTAAAGGGGACCTCGGTTCCCGTGAAAATTCAGCGCTTGTATTTTCCTCTATTCGTGTAGCAGTTGAATGAGAAAACATACCGGAGGACTAGTTTCGGGATCGGGGGAGCGTCTCGAGCCGAGAGGGAAACGGAGACATCCGTTCTCCAGCGTGAGCAAACTATTACAACGCGGCGAACAAATCCTCCGCGCTCGCGACAATGTGTAAACGCGTGGAACACAGGGTTGCTGGGGATTCTTTTAGCTGCGTTATTAAGGGTACAGCTGCGTCGACGAATTAAACATCTCAGGTTTTTCCGCTGTAACCCTTTTTATTGATGCCACTTGGACACTGGGTTTTTTAAAATTATTTTTAGCGTAAGGAATTTATTAATGTTTTAACTAAATTTACACATATGATAAATGTAAATTATTCTTCTCCTTCAATAAGTAGTTGAAGCAAGTCTCAATTATTGTAACCATAGTAAAAGTTGTTTAACTTGACCATGGGTTAAGCTAATTAAAATACGAACGCGTAGCTACACATTAAATCAAGCACAATTATTTTGAGCGTAAGGAATTTATTAATATTTTAACTAAATTTACACATGTAATAAATATAAATTATTTTTCTCCTTCAATAAGTAGTTGCAACAAGTCTCAATTATTGTAACCATAGTAAAAGTTGTTTAACTTGACCATGGGTTAAGCTAATTAAAATACGAACGCGTAACTACACGTTAAATTAAGCACCCTAAATGTGCTGCAAAAATTGTTAAATATTACCTAGATCGCGGAACGTTTCACTCAGGTGTGCGTTTGTATTTGCACAAACGAGAAGCCACGTCCACCCTTCCTCGAAAAATAGCGCCCTTTCCTAGCGCAGAAACGTGTCCGGAGGACACAACGTGCTCGAGAAAGAGTCGTCGAGCAGGGTGAGGGCGAAGGGTGGAACGAGGGCAAGAGGCGACCAGAGGCCATGCAAGTTCCGCGGGAAAAGTTGACGTAAAAAATCGCCGGAAACGCGAGAACGAAGGGAACACGCGGGAAAAGCCAAGGAGGCGTTCGAGCACAATCTCTTGTTATTCGAATGGGGAAACCGCCTGGAGTACGGGTAAATGAATGTTTGATCAAATTCACCGACGGACTACGCCTTTTTCCGCCGCAGCAATTACGATCACGAGTATCGCCTCGACAGAAGCAAGGAGTCCCATTTGAGAGCAAGCACCACTTCTTTTCTCCGCCAAGGGAAATACGAATGTTTGAACAGTAATTCAATTTTTTAACCTGGCCCGTGAAGAACGCGACCAACATGAACGTGAGTGCCCAGCAATTACCAGTCTTTAGCGACAGGAACATCCCGGGAAAAACGATGGCGGTTCGCTGTCTTAGTGACGCGAGCCAGACATACATTATACTGTTGTGCTTCGTTTGATGTGACATTGCCTGTATTTCTGTTTTATAAGAACAGTGTAAGTAAAATATAAAATTTTGATTACGTTGTATAAAAAAAATGAGGAACCTTTTTTTAATTAAAAATTATAAAAATTTTTATATTATTGAAATTTACATAGAAAATTTATTATACAGCTTAATAGACTTAATGTCATACACTTTTCTAGCTGGTTTAACACCCAACGGCGGAGACTGGGTTTATTTTGAAGCAGCATATAAGATTCGCCGTTTACTTACTTAGTTACTGGTGATTAAATTCTTGAATAATTTTTTAATAAAAGTAGGATCAATTTGAAGGTTGCTAGTATTTCGAAAGAGAAGTAACCAATGTTCTGGAAATGTGGATGACACGATGATGAACGCGTTAATTAGTAACCCAATTGCTACCCTCTGCTGATCATTGGTACGGCTCGTTACCAAGTTCGAAAAAGTACATAGAGGAACGGTGAGTATAGATAGGAGCATTTGTCGCGTGCGAGAAGCATTCGACCTGTTCTGTGTTTCATTTTTGTTCGTCAAGATGAATTCTTGTTGCTGCGTCCCAGATGCAACGTCTATAGACGACGGCTATCGATCTGACGCAGCTCGGCCGTAAACGATTGAAACGGCCGCGAAATTTATGGGGAATTTCCAGCCGTTTCGCGTCTAATGGCGAACGCGGTGCACAATAGTCGACGAGGGGGCGGGGGGCGCGTGCGTGCGCAAGAAAGCTCGTGCACGTGGCAGGTCATTCCGGGGAAAGTTTCTTGAAAACTCGCTTCCGCGTCGTTCCCGCCGCGATCTAACGGGACTTTAAGTACCTCCTACGCAGCCGAGGAAAAAGTTTCGCGGCGGATTTTTCGCCCAAGTAACGTCACCTGCGCAAAGAACAGAAGAACTTCCGTTTCTACCGTCCCTCAGTCTCTCTACACGGAAACGTTTACCACCAGCCAACTCCATAATCCGACGAACGCACTGGTTGAACGTAACTGGAGAAAAAAATACGTGATACCAAACTATATTTTTATATTTCTTCATATGTATCAGGATTCGCGTTAATTTAATATCCTCCTTATTAAACAGTAAATATTATTAACAGCAGAAATACTTCATCACAAAAATGGTTAAAAAGACAAATGCACACACCGCGATCCTCTAAATGCCTGTTTTCAACCAAACTCTCGCGAAACCTCCAACGGGAGTAATCCAGAGCCCCGAAAAAAATCCAGGAAACAATTCGGCCAAAAAACCTCGCGACTTTCCCCGGAAGCTTTCAATTAACATGTCGCGAGCAACGGCGTCCCTTGAAGAACCGTGGAGTCGCGGTGGCGAAGGGTTGACAGGGGTTACGGTCGTTTTTGAAGGGAAGGTAGGTTCGGTGGAGGAGCGCGTCACCCGTTGTAGGACAACCGCTAACCCTTGGTTGCTCCAGCATTATCACTGTGTACCCAGAGCTCGCCGACAATACGGCTCTTCGAAACTCTATCGCGGTGTAATCCTGACCCTTTCCGGCTCGGTCTCGGGACAAGTTCGGCAAAGCAGAAGCCACGCAGTCTTCCTTCCATCGGGCAAATGAATATTTACACGCACACGTTTGATCGCGTCCCCGGTCGTTTGCGTGCGATCTACCAGCCCACCAGGCCTCTGGAAGTTCTGCTGGCTTGGTTCTTTGTGTGCGTTCACGCTCGTGCAGCCCTTTCAACGCGAGAGACCCGGTGATTACGCGGAATCGTCGTCCTCGACTCTCTTATCCCCCATCCTTCCTGGGCCGTCCTGTGAGCCCAGAGAAAATTTAGGATCGCCTTTCCGAGTGGCTCCGCATCCGCCGGAGGAAATGAACGAAAGGGGTTGTGCCGGACCAGACTCCTGAAAGGGACGCAGACACGCGATGGTTCTTGGCTAGCAAGGACCACAGCTATAGCAGACGGAAATTCCTCTACGATTATTGAAAACGAAACGTTGGTCTCCCTCTCTCTCTCCCTCTCTGTCGTCGACGCTTCGCATTGTGCTCCGAAACGTTTCGATGAACGGGCCTAGCTGAAAGGAGTCTAGGCGTTACACGGTTGAACGTACAAAGGCGGGCAAATAAAATCGTTCGGGTACAATATCGAAATGCATCGATCGACCGTCCTTTTTGTCAAATAGATCTAATAAACCATGCGACTGGAGCCTCGCCAATCTAAAGTCTGCTGCCTTAGCGCTAGGGTGCAGTCGACGAGCTCTCGGTTCAGATTTTCCTGAAAGATCGAACGGGGATATTTTCCCAACCGATCATGACAATAATCAATTGTTCCAATTTCATTTAGTCTTTTTCAAAATATTGCCCTCTATGCCATAACTAGTCGAGCACTTAATTGAACAAACAGGGCAAAAACATCCTTCCACCCTCACCCCCATGTCCAATAAATTTCTCCGTCGAATCAATCATCGAAGGTCACGGCCGAATCGACGGTTTCATATTGCTTGAAAAATGGCAAGGTTTCCCGGGAACGTGGCAGCATCGGAAAGTGTTGGGGCCCGATCGAATTAATGGCGAGATAGCTTTGAACGTGATGTGTTCTCGCGACCCTTGTGTCGTGCGACAGCTGCGTGAGGAGCCGTTATCTTGCGGCTCTGATTCCCTTGAGTGGCCTGAGTCGAGTGAGAGACGCGTGAAAGGGAAGCGTGCACGAAGATACCCTTCCGGATTTAAGTCCGCCGCTTGTCGATTCGCCATTCCCCGGACGCGTCTGTGTAAACACTTCTCCATGTATGTCGCGCGCCCATTGAAAACCTGGAAATCCCCGATAAGAATCCTCGCCCTATGGGCCGCCATGAATTATCAATTCTTCGCGGACCAGCCACCCTTCAACGCTTCACTGTTCGACGCCCTATCGCGATAGATAAAGTAGCCGATGGGAACGAGCAGTTGATCTTTCGGGAGCACGTGGTTTTGGTCTGTGAAGGCTTCTGGACTTCTAGGGTTGTACATTTGTAGGTTCATACAATTTTTAGATCTATGGGACCATTGACTTCGATGCTTTTAGGTTTTATAATCGAAGACTTAGACTTCTAGGCTACTGAATTTCTAGGCATTTCGCTTTCCAGGTTCTGCAATCGCGGTTCTCCATTTCTCCAATGTCACAATCTTCGCGACGTTACTCCGGGGGCTATTGCTCAGCCGGAGTGACCCCTGCGCGGTTGATCGGTAGCTAATGTTCGAATAGAGCCCCCATAGATCTATCGAGAGTTTTAATGGCTGCACGATGTTACAGGGCTGTTCCTGGCAATAGGTTCTCGCTTACAGCGGTGGTTACACGTCGCCGATACGAGGATCTCCCGCGGGTAAAGGTATTGTTTCGAAGTCGATAAGTTAGCCCCCCGGGGCGTGAAAGAAGTGGCGTTACTGTGAGACTATGAGGCTAGGGCGGACCGCTATATGGAAGCTTTCCAGAAACCACGACGCCACCTAAGGGATGATGGTAGTTCAAGGAAATGGTGTCGCCAGGACCACACAAGGGTTGCTCTCAGGGCTTTGGCTATGTATGTACTAACACGGTGTATACAGCCGCAGGGTGTATCCCGCAACTATTTAGCCGGTGTGCACGAGAACGGGGACCGCCTACATTACCACAGGAAAAACAGCCGGTGATATTGAGGTGTTTAAAAAGGAAGTCGACAGGATATTAAAAGGACTAGAACTCTAACTCTAGCTCTAAGTAGCTGTGGAATGGAGAGAGTTCGTGTAGTGAAAATTTTTTGCGCACGCAGACAACCAACGGTCAAGGTGAAGAACAGGAACTGGTTTTAGAGGGAAAGGTTTTAGGGTCGCGACGACGGCTTCAACCCTCTTGGCCGACGTCGTAGATCGAGCTAGACACGGGTGGAGAAAATCGAGCTGGGCTCTAGTCTCGGAGCCTGGGGAGGAAGGAAGCACGGGCCTAGCGAGCCGAGCTGCGAGACAATTTATGGCTGCTGGAAACAATGCGCCGCCGGCCGACAAAGGGTGCCACCAGTCTCCTTTTCCACCCAGCACGACGGCGAAGTTGGCGCGGATCTAACCCTGCGCCAACCCCCACTCGACTACCTCCTTCCTGGCCCTACCAGCCACGACGAGACAACGTTCTCGCGTTCTGTCGGGGCTAAACGAGGAAAAGTACAAGGTCTTCGACTCAAGTCCTATGCCAATTTAAGGCTGGCGTGATCATGGCGTTGAAAAATATCTGGTGGCTCATCAACTTGTGCTCAAAGATTATTTTCATTATTTAGCTAAGGAGTTAAAACACATTCTGAATTCACAGATCATTGAGAATTAGAATTAAGTAGGAGATTGACAATAATTTAGGCTGTGACTGGACATTATTGATAAAGAGACTTGTGACTTATAAATATTTAGACATCCTTTTCAAGCAGATCTCCTCTGAAAAGCACTAAATATTTTTTAAATTTGTGCATAATTTGTAAATTGACAAGAACATTCTTAAAAATTAAAAGTATTTTACAAATTGACAAGGATATAAAATTATTAGCAAAATTGCAGTCCAAATAAACATGTCCAAACATGTTTATACGTGTGCTGGTACGAATGAGAATTTTATAAAACATATTTTACAGACAGGATTTGCACACACTCTTTTTAACTCGAAGAAGTACGGTTTCAGTGCCTTTCACGCTTTCCTAACATTTTGGAAACTCTCGTACGGTTCTGAAATTCTGTCCGACATTCTGTTATAACATCTTGTGTACCTTTCCCGTCGATTTGACAGAGACGAGAGCTGATGCATCGTCGTGGCAGACAGGATTCCAGCTTCTACACAGCGAGCGAGAGCAACAAGAAACGTAGATTCACCGCAAAGGATCGCGAATGAATGAAATCGAAGGAAAATGCTTGACCTAAATCTGCAATCCTTCAGAGAGATCGCAAACCGTAGCCTGCGCGCGCGCGTGCGAAAGTCCTCTCGCGAGTAACTGATCCCGGAGATTCTCTTTAGAATTCCTGGGTAACGTGCTCGGTGTAGCCTCGTTTATGTTAGTTTCCATTCAATGCCGATAGAACGCGGCGTACTTCATCTGTTTAATGATGACGCTTCACTTTACCAGACGTTTAAACATTCTTAGACAAACTCGATCGCAATCTACTTCGTGTCGCACTATAGATCCCAGCTGTGGTATCTAAATGCTGACCATGCTCCAGTTCATGATTTTATATGTTGTTCTTTCTTATGACAAAGACAATTCATATCTTGTTATGATGTAACAAGTTTAAAATATTTAATTATCATTTGTGAAAATGAATTTGTATCATCGAGTAATTTGTGTTCATACATATGTAGAAATTAAAAGAATAAACTGAAATTCATATATTGTTATAATGTATTCATTCTTTAACCCGAAGTAAAACAAGTTTTAAATATTTAATTATCATTTGTGAAAATGTATTTGTATCATCGAGAGTAATTTGTGTTCATACATATGTAGAAATTGAAAGAATAAAATGAAATATAAGTTTGTGAAACAGTGCAGATGCTTGTAATAAAAATAAAGTACTGACGTCACCAATCTTTCTCGCCAAATCCATTATCCTCCATTCCACGGATTCGTGACGCAAATCCAGGATGCAATTATTACCGCAGCGGTGTGGCAGCTGTCCGATCGTTTTAAGAATTGTGCAATCGAGCCGACCGACACGAATCCATTGCGAGGCTGTTGGTACGGATTGCGAATAAGTACACGTAGGTTGTCGATTGCCGGGGGTTGCCAGGTATCTGGGAATATAGGTGGAACAGAGGCAGAAGGGGGCAGCAAGGGTAACTCGGTGTATCCACTAGCATTCGTTCCAGCCCCACTCTAGCCAGAGAATTGGATCGCACGTACAGATATCGCTGGGTCTGAACGCGCGACGAGTTTTAAGGGTATCAAAGGACAGGATATTAAAATCTCTCGCTCTCGCAGAGCAGCAGCCAGCTACTGAGAAACGGAATTTCGCGTGCGAATCCGCCGCGCGAAGTATCGTTAGGACATCGTCGAGCGTGTCGTATTTTATAAAATACTCGGGCATTCGTCGAGCCTCCCACGCCAAATAGTATTGCTCGATCCAGAACTGGGCTTCCATTTTCGGGGAAAATTGAAATAGCACCAACAGCGCCTTATTTAATAATTATTTTAGGATCTGGTGGAAATTTTCATTAGGACCTATTTATTAACAGAATTGTGGCTCTGCTAGAAATGTGATGTTAATAATTCAATTTTATGTCGAGTAAATTGTCAAAAGTTCAATTGATGTCCTTACAAAAATGCATCCCTCCTTTGAACTGGTACAGGATCAAGAATTAATTAGGTAAATCGCGGGCTAAAACTGTAGGAGAGTTTCTTCGTTAATTTCGAAGACGGGTACGAGATATGATAACGAAGTTCCTCGATATTCTAGAATCCTTTCTGTTTTTTCTTTAACGAGGAAGCATCTCCTCCTGAGAGGAATAAGAGAGAGAGCGGCAAGGGGTGAAGAGCAAGGAAAAATAAGATTATTTAAGAGATGGCGAAGCTCGAATTGGCGAATGGCTCGCCGATATCGTCTTAACGAGCGGAATATTTATAAAATAATTACTCGGTCACCAAGCGCTGACGGCTCTGTTCCGTGCGGCTATAAACGAGGAAATCGTGGCACTTTCTTCGGCGAAGCCATCTTTGAGGCTCGAAACAATGAGCATCGCGATGCAACGGTGAAAGAGCACACCGAAAAGAATACGATACACTTATAATTGGTGCTCGAGGTGGAAGATTCTGCTCGAGTGGAAACCTTGATACGAATTTAATCTCCTCTGCTCGATTGTGTGAGGGGGACGATTTTAAGTATTTTCGAAAAGTTTGTGCAACCACGGAGCCTTTTTTTATTATTAGGAAGACTACTAGGAGTATTTGGGGCATGCGCAAATTAATAAAATTTGATAAAAAAAATTATTCCTCTGGTAAAAATGTGCAGGTGAAACAAAACAGTAAAAGCATTGAAAAAATGTAAACATTAGCACGATAATTTTCAATAATTGAAATTATTGACAGAAGAAACTTTTTTCTGTTTTATAGCATTTTACAATCCCGTTATTATTTAGAAGGATATTCGCTTCTGGAAATTTCTTGAATTCATTATTTGTATGTCGTAGTAAATCTTCTTCGGAATCGAAGATATTTTTACACGCTGCTACTTGAATTTCCGTTCTTGGTAGGATTCAATATGATTCGATTCGACAGTAATAATGAAGATTGAAATGTAACTGTTCATTTGATTATAAGCTATTTCCTGTAATTATTAGACGATATGTGCTGTAATTGCAATCACAATTGCAGATTCGTAACCAGTAATGAGTAAGTAATCCCGTTAATTAATACATTGTAAATTTACATTCAATGCTAAATTTAGGGAAATTATATAATTTTGCTTAATATTGAGTGCACCAATGAATTTCGAGTTTATCTTTGATTCTTCCGAAATATCTGTGAAATTTCAAATTTGTACTAGGCGTTGCATATTCAAGAATTTAATAATTACTTGATGAAAATGGATGTACACTATCAATTTCTGTCCATTAATTTTTCGAAATTTTTATCTGATATATCTACACTCTAGTCGTTAGTGACTGTCAATATAATAGACAGTAGGCCATCGATCACTAAATAAACTGACACTTTCAAAGATAAATTTATCAAATCCGAGATTAACAAAAATCAAATTTTATGAAATTCTACGTCCCGACTTGCAGTAGTAGTAAAAATATCTTCGTTAATTCGCTTATTTCTAGTGATTCGAATTTTTAACAAATGAGACAGATATTTTTTGTGAGAAAAGTCAATTTCTTTTTTAAGGTTCCCGTAGCTTAGTTCTTCCAGAAGCCTCTGCATATTTTTAAGAACAGTAGACATCTCACATGAACAATGAAGTAATTACTTGATTTACTGAATTACAAAAATTGTTCCTACGATCAGATTAAACTGAAAATAATTACACAACTACACAAAAGTATACTTCGAATATCAGTCAGTCACCCCTTCTCACGAAAAAAATTGTATTTTCCAAAAAAAGGAATACCTCTGCAAAACGGACAAGGCGAACGTCGAAGCGATTCAAAATTAGGCGACAAAAAGGTGCCATAATTCAAGAGGAACTCGCCACCGGCACGGCTGGCGGTGTCGTCTAACAGATCGTCCGTTGAGCCGGAAACGAAAGATTTGCGAGCAGTCTCGCGCGGCGTCGTTTCCTATCTAGGCGTGGGCGTCGTCGCTCGTGGCGACTTTATTCGCGCGGCTGGAATTGATTATTATTACTGGCGATAATCCGCGACGAAAACAGCCGGCAAACTAACGCGCGACATGGCGACGGAGAGCCCAGAGGCGGACACAAATTTAGCCGAGATTCAACGCAACTCGCGCTCGCGGACGCGCGCGGAATTTAAATGGAAAGTTACAGTTTTAATTCAAACTCGTCGGGAACTCTCCTTTATCGCGATGCAACCGGACGAAAGTGAAGGTGCATTTTGCAAGGGGGACGCGCGGGGGTAACTTTGACCCTACCAGGGAGCCAGGAGAGCGCTTGGACAACTGTGCGCTGTGTCGCAAAGCTTTAACGAGCCGTGCGCTGTCCTGAAAACAAATGACACCGGACGTTTTCACGATTCGCGTTTTCCACATCGTATACAGGCTGTTCAAAAAATCTGGGACCGTTTTAAAAACCTTTCTACAGTTGCACCAAAACATGCGTAACTGTTCTATAAATCTTGTTCTATAAAGTTGGCTCCAAAAATTGCGGGTTGCAAAGGTTCATCCTTTATTATTTGTTAAAGGGAGTGGTAAAAAAATATGGCGTACCCACACCCGTTAAAAAATCAATCCACTTCCAGGACAGCTAATGAGCCGCCCCCTACACATCGATTTTGATCGGGCTAGGGAAAAGGGGACCTACTCTGCGTATTATGCCCGAGTCCCTGCCTCGATTCCGGAATCAGACATGTTCTTGTTGATTCATAAAGGTTCGTCCTAAATGAGGAACACTCATTTCTTACAATAGTACACACAGATACAAAAATGGATACTCTATAGACAAACCTCGTACTAATCAAGTCAAGAAAACGTTTCCCTGATTCAAGCTCTTAGCAATCGTTCTCAAATCGTCATCTGCATGGTAACACAATTCCCGACAATTGAAATCAATCCGCTGAATTCCCATTGTCCACCATTCTCATTCCGAGGATAGCTCGTCGAGAGTGTAGAGCTCGCCACTCGTTCACGTCGTAAGAACGTCGCCGGTGTCTAATCTACGGTTTTCGTAAGTGTTCCAGATCGAGGTGACCCAAATGAACGAAGTGAGCGTTGAGTCTGACTAGGAAAAGGGTGTAGGCGGGAGACGGTAGGTTGGTTCTCCAACAATCGCGTATTAAACGTGACGAGAGGGCGCACGTCGATATCACCGTAGGCGATTGTTCCCGTTTTCTGAAGAGGCGAGGTGAGGCGAAGCGGCGTTCCAATTCCGACGGATTCGGTCGCGGCTGAAAAGCTGGAGAGGACGCGGTGAAACGGTTCCCGCGACTAAGCTCCCCCGGCCCCGACAATCGCGTCCCGAATGAATCCTGTCGTCGACCATATATCGCATTGTAGGAGCGCATTGTGCGCGAGTTTCTGCAGGCTTCCCTAATGACTCGAGACTGTCTCGCGAGCGAGACACGACAGAGACTTGGACCCAGAAGCGTAGCGCGCGCGATTCAACCCCCGGCCAGCACCGCCAACCTCCATCTCTCTTCCAACCTCTTCCACCCCACGATTGCCACGACCCTGCCACGAACGCACGGTTTCAAGCCTTTGTTTATGCGTCTGTCTTAATACGGCCGCGTAATGGCAGAGTTATGCTCCCGGTCGCCACACACGGGCCGCACGCCTATGATTCTCCGTCTCTCTCGCCGCTCATGCGTATACCCACTCGGCTGGCAAGAGCTGTTCCTCATGCTGGCAGCGAACCACAAAATTCCCCGGGCCGCGCTATTGTTGCCTCGCTGAAAATTATCTTCTCAGAATTCCGGTCCGACGTTTTCCTACCAGACGACCGCCGCCCCTTTTAGATGTTCGTTATCGCGGTCGCCTACAGTTCCCAGTAGAAAACGCGTGCGTTTAGTTTCGTCTACCGAGCCCCGGACTCTGCTGCTCATATTTGGTGAATACTGATTTCTGTTTAGGCTCTTGGACATACGTTGACCGGAATACGTAGACTGCGAATCTTATGCAATTATGGCTTCTGAAAATTGATTCTCATCATCTCGAGGTGTCTTGCATCGATCAATGCACCCGAGCGTCGCACAGGGAAATGACGAAGCGTTCGCAGACACTTATCGGAATGACGACGTGGATCGATCTCGACGGGTTCGCCGGGACCGTAAACACCGTCGAGTATCAAGGGCGCGATCTTCGAGGCTGGCTCGTGTCGCGCCCCATCAAAGTCTCCTCTGTTCCACCCTTAAGTGGGTGCGGGTCCCCGGCGAGGCACAGCGCGGCGTTTCTACGCGTAGTTCACCCTCCACGAGGCGTTCACGGCCGATTCCTGTCGTGGAAATGGAGTAGCCTCGGAGATGTCACGCTCATAATGCCACTTGACTGTGATTCGATCACGGCAACGCCTCTCTCGGCCGACCTGCCGCCGCCGGTGAAAACCACTTACGACTACTTTGCTTTCATTACGAGCAATCTTGTCTTTCGGGACGGGGGGCCGATACGAATCGATGGGGTGGGAAAACGACCACCCCTCTAGCTTTCGGAAACTCTTCATTTTTAGTTCGACCTTGAGGCTCGAAGGCGCAGTAAATACAATCCAAATTAAAATAAACGCGAAAATTAAATGAACACATAGATTGAACAATTCTGTGACAGAGAACAAAGTTCTGTGTACAGTCAGAATTTAGTGTGGTTGAACAGACACGTTAATATTGTAAACTAAGCAACAATTATGCTATTAAAGTGTTCGCATTGTATAAACAAAGTCGGTGATACGTGAATCGTATTTCAAACCCACTCTAATACAATGCTCAGTGCATTACGTATCGTTTCGCACAGTATCTCTGCTACCGAAGCTATAGATTAATCGATTTAGTGTGAAACAATCTAATGATAATGATTATAACTATCAAGTACCTCGAGCACCAATTATAATATCGTTTACAGGTAGCGCGATACACATGTTCACAAAATTCCTACTAATACTAGATCAGCTAATGTGAAACCTCTACAAAATAGTTCTACAGTATGTTCACCGATGAAAGCCACCCATTCTAGTGTTTGAAGTTGAACCAACTAGTTTGTTACCGACTGAAGTAGCTAGAATAAAACAATTCAAATATTCTCGAACTCATTGAAATTGAATGTCGAAAAAGTGATTTTCTACGAAGCATTCCCCTGACGATGTACGTTCAATGAAATCTCCGTTACCTGGCCGAAGTTTCGGCCTCTAAAGCCGCTATCTGCTCGGCTACAGTAATTTCGCGGGAGCAAAGGGTAACGACGCAAGTTGCGCCGTAAACCTAAAACCACCCCTTTTGTGCGGCGCGATGAGCCTCGCGAAATCTCGTCCTTTCGTCTCTCGGTTTGATTACAGCGCGGCATCGTCGTCTACTTTATTCGCGCGAGTATCGCGGCCAAGGATAAAACCGGGCGCAGAATAGAGAAGAGGGAGAGATGGGGGAGGGAGGAGGCTAGCGAGAATAAATCTGTGCAACGACGTGAAACGTGCATAAATCTCTGGTTTAGAACAAAGACTCTCGCGGGCGGTGTTTGCGCAGAGTCCGTTAGGCAAACTCAATGCCCGAACGCGAACGACGGCCAACGGGCATTTTCTCGCGCTTTTCCTCCTTTCCCCGTCCACGTTCCTCGCTTCCCCCGTTTTTCTTCCACCCCACAGTCTCTTCGTCCTCTTTTTTTCTTTCATTCTCTTGCCGCGTCTATCTGGATCCAAGCCGGACATTACTTCCTCCCGGCCCCTCTTTTGCTCCCGTTCGGCACGGTTAACAGCGCGAAACGACGATTTCCAACAAAGCGCCCAGGCCGACAAAGATACCAAGAGCTTTTCCGTTGCCTTCGTCAGCCTCCCCCGCATTTCCCGACGAACATTTTCTACCCCCACCGTCTGAAATCCCTCCAGCACACAAATAAATACACACGTGCCATCGCCTGGACCCAGAGATAATGGGCTGAGGCGTTGAATTTAAGTACCACCCCTAACTCCGACGAGGTTGACAATGGGCTGGTCCGTAGGCAACTTCAGCTCCCTCCAATTCGATTCACATTTCTTTCAGTGCCCTCGAGAATACCTTCGACTTCCACGAGGATAGCTCCACGATTCTTTTCGATACCCTACGTATCCCTATTTTTATGTAAAAAAATTTCCGGTAACATGCACTTAAACTCAAAACTGAACGATACAAATATACATTTTTTTAGTTCCTGTATTTTTTCCAACATTTTCAGTCGCCTGGGTGGGAAGAAAATACATTTTTCTTGGCTTGGTTTTTCAAAGCAAAAGTTCATGATCTACATTCATAGTCTAATTGCGTAATTCTACTATTATGGTTAGCCACTTTCAATGGCCCCAACGTGCCAGTAGTCGTGACTCTCTCTTTCTCTATCGGTATGAGTCCGCAACAACGCAGCCACCCCCGTAAAGGTCACGATCGTCAGAACAGACGATGCTGCTCCAATTTGCAAGCGTGGGTGTATCTCAGGGTACCGCGAGTTACCCAGCCCGAAAGAGGGAGACGCCTCGGTTAATTTAGGTGTTGTGTTTCCTCGGGGAGCCGTCCACTGTCGACCCGTCTTCTTCCCTTAGGTCATTCCCACCCCCTGGCGTAGTTGAAAAATGCTGTTGCCGTTTCGAGGAGGCAAGGTCGAGGTAAACCTGCCCCGCGAGGCGTTGCTTTTCTCGCGGAGAGATCAATGTTTTTTCGCGTGAAACGTCTTTTTTCATACCGCGTCCCTTGAAAACTCACCCTTATAATGGTACTCTATCATTTTCGGAGAAGCGTGGGTGTGGTTGATGATCCTAGTGCGAAAATTGGGCAAGCGAATATTTTAGCAGAAACGTACTTGGTCAAATTTTACATATTTATGTAGAGGATGTTTCTGATCTGATGATATAATGAAATAGAATTGAATATTTTAAAATAAATTTGTTCTCTTCACTACTTGTCCAGTTGTGCCACCAGATTGGAAACGCCCTGTATACTGTTTGCTCCTTTGGCGTCAGAACGTAACAATTTCCAAAATTTGAAATCTCCGGTATTTTTGAGATCTTTAATTAATGCCTGCGCACCGTTCACGTTATTTTTGCATTCATATTTCAATATATTTATTGAAGCTGAAATGGGATCGATGCCAACGTTGAAATTGATGTGTAACTCGCTTGTAATGCACATAATACTGTCAGTATATTTAATTTGGTTTTGATCATATTTGTTGCAATGAAAATATGTAAATTAATTTTTGCTTTTCAGGGTATGTAAAATGTATCGTATCGCGAAATATTTCATCGAACATGTAAAATGTATGTGGAATATGCAAATTCGATGAAAACATGCAAATTCAAGGTCTGCTTCTGGGTCAAATTGACCTGAACAATGCTCGCGGATTAAAGGGTAGCAAGATTTCATTCAAATTCCAATGATTTTATTTGCAACGAATTGAAAACTCAAGATGTATAATCTGTAGGAGTAATCATTAAGTATATCCACACAAAAATAAATTTTTAAGTAGGATAGAATAATTTCAGCATCAAGATACTAGCAACTCAAAGTCTTAATGCACCAATCATCTAGTCGATGCAATTTCGACAGTCTGCGACAGTCGAAACAGCAGGTCGTCGGGTCTCGCTCGTTTTGGAGGACTATAACGATTGGAATTCTAGTTCGATTCCAGTAGAAGCTTCACGGAGAACGACGGCAATAAGGGAACGGCGGAAGAGGGTTCGATATTCTTCGTTGTCATCTGTTCCTCTTACACTTTACCTCCATTTCCTGATCGTTTCGCGGATCGATCGAACGGCATTCCTTGGTACGACCTGCAAAATGTCGCCAAATTGTAACAGTATGCATCTTCGACTTTGAATATTGGGACACTTGTGAACAAAGGAGACCTCAACAACTGCTAGACAATTATCAGATCCTTGAAGTTGCACTATTCGAACCAACTCGTGTAACTCAAGGAAAAAAGAATTTTATCAAGGTCACCGTTGTATTTACACAATAAACCAATGTATTTTCACCTTGGTGTATAACAATGAATTGTAACTCCTTCCCAAAAAAGATTATTATAATTTCATGGACCGACTGTGGTCAAGGAGTTTTCCCAGACAGACTCGTACCATTGAAGGTAGTCTTCCGACTATTTTCCCTGGTTATTTGACCTAACATTTTGCCAGTTAGCCGTCGAATAAAAAGCCATGCGCGAAGGTCCATCGCTGCGTGAAATCACGAGGCAGCAAATGAAGCAGACACTCGCGCGCTCGATTAGCAGAGCAACGCTGTTATCGAGCGCGACACGCGCCCGTCGCGGGATCATGCGTCGCGTAATTACGTTCCCCAGAGCCGTTGTCCCCGAAATTCAGCAGAGCCAGGGCTCTGTTTTTCGCGCGCATTTTCATGCGAGCTTTTTCCGCCGTTAATTTCAATTTCCCCAGCTAAACCGTGTGCACGCGCTGCGCAGCGCTCCTCGGCTAGGCTTGTACTCGCGACGCGACTGAAAGCGGCGTAAAATCGCTCGAAATGAAGCCGACACGGCAAAGTTCGAAGCGATACCTAAAATCCACATAATTGAAAATACGCCAACTCAGGTATGAAACGTGCTCCCGATAACTCTCTGCGCTGCCCCCGGTTCCCAGGGATTGCTCTCGTGTTCCCCCGGCGAAAAAATATCGTATCAACGCTGTGATTCGAGCTGTTCGTTCACTTAATTGTATAATGCGATGAATAAACACCGGATTTTTACGCAAGATAGAAATTCCCTGAATTGTCTGTCCGCGTTTAAACATAGATAAATCGAGAATACTACATTTTTAAATTTCTTGAATATTTTTACCACTGTCGTGCAATTAATCTACCCATTTCTATCATAAATAATTACGAGTATACTGTATAGATTTCTCAATTCATTTGATGTAACTTTTCTCCGTTGGGAAAACCACGGACCATTCAGAGCGCGGCTGCGGAGACACATCCATAGATTAAAAATATTTGCGGTCGCAATTTAACATATTGAAAATGGCAAAGTATAATTGTGCTGCATAAAAGTATTAAATATGAAAATTCCGAATGAAATTCTTATTAAAAATGTAGAATATTGTGCAATTTGAAGATGCGTCGATAAATATCGTCGGCGTGGAAGAGTACGCAATGGAAATATACGTCCGGTTGTCATCCGATTACCAAGGTAAACCATCGAAGTTATTAAAAATGTAAGGCATCGTTTAAAGATTTTATTGCCATCGGAGGGGGTGTGCGCGGGGGGTGTGGCTCGCCGATTACGTGTTTAAATTACTCGTGGCGTCCAGCGGCGCGTAGAACCCGCTCGGGAAATCAGGAACGGCGGACGGCCCGGTTGTTTCTGTCTGGATTTTACGGGTGTCGTTTGTATCGGCGCAGTAGCGTGGCTCGCACACATCGCGAAAATCCGGACGCAGGGCGCAACGATGCGACGTTAACGCGGATATTAATGTAACCGTGTACGCCACCCGCACCCGTATATAATATTCGAGGCTGACAGTAAGTGCTAACTCGTCGCCATTTCCTCGGCCCCGCTGCGACAGCGGCCATTCTACGCCGTTTTCGCCCACACTCCCGCGACCAAAAGAGACCAACCAACCACCCCCTCCTCTCGCGAGCCCCGCCGGATTCGCCCACTAATTTTCTGCCGAAATCACTCGCGACTCTCCATGAACCCTCTCGCGCATCGGTTACACGCGTCCATTCGCGACAATATCATTGTTCGATGCCAGTCGACTGCGGTTCTTTATCCGTCACCGTGCCGGAATCTTCGAGAACTCACTCGGTTCGGAATTAATTAACGGAACGTGAACTGAGAACAAGAGCGGGTTTTCAAACACTTAAAGCGAAATCTATTAATGGATTAATTAATCCAATGAATCGCATTATTGCAAAACCGTATTGATTTTATCATTGAATCTTTGCTAAATTTTAAAATGCTACTACGCAGAATTATATGATAATACTTATCGATTGTACCAGTATTGTTCTGTTTTTTCTTTTTATGAGACAAGTAGTCTTTTATCTTTCTCTTTTTTTTTAACACTTATGTAAAAGAGTTCCTGTCCGTCTAGAAATAAATAATTATAGTTTCTGCGCGATTCGTTTTCCGATTGGAAATATTCGGAATTTTAATTGACGGGTTGTAAAAACGGATAAATAAATAAAAGTGCTAAATTAACTATAGTAACTAGACTGCGGATTTCCATACAAAATTTTTTTGCATCAATTCCATTGAATAAAATCCAAACAGAAATTTCATTCTCCCTTTATTCAGTTTGACCATAAATGCGTAAAATCTGTAGGCTACTAATGATGAATCTCTAAAAAAATTCTGGTATATGCTTTTTAGCTCGAAACGACCTAAATAACCATATTGTTATTTTTCGTTCGATGAACCATGCCAGCCGAATAAAAAAGGAACGTCAGAGGATCCTCGCAGGAAATCTAGACGTAACCGGTCAGACATTCGTTTAAGCGACGTCTATTCCCTGAAACATATTTGGTCCGTGGAACAAGCCGAATCCACTAACGCGAGATTGGATAGCAGCGTAGGTGAGGTCTCGACTGCACGGGACTTCCACGTACGAGCTTGCGATTCTCCGAAACGATAAGGCTCCGTCGCTGGGAAAATGCGTCCGGGGATTCTACCCTGTGGACAAAACTCGTTTCTCTCGATCCTGAAACTCTCTGGGAGACGCTCGTAGAACGGGTTCCTCGCGCGACCGTCGAAATGAGTCGATGCTCCCGCCGAATCCGAAGAATCGCGGCTGAGACAGTTTAGCCGAGATATCGCCGGTTCGTCACCATTCCCCGCGACTCTACTCGGAAATATTCGCTCCAAATGTTCACTGAGGAAACCGTTTTCCATAGAAATTACCTTCCGTATTTTATCTTCGCCGTACAGTGCATAGAATGATAATTGTTTCTAATAAAAGAATTTTGGTTCAGTTAATTATTAGACTCCAAAAACCGTTTGATTCAGTTAAATAAACCTTCGGTTTAGTTACTTAACGTTCAGTTAACAATTCTTAATACGCCATAACGTACACAATCACTGCTCTTTGCATCGAGTTCTTGAACACGGGACACATGCTAGAGAGAGGTTCTGAAATATTGAGGTTAGGCATTCTTGGGAAGGCTCTAAAAACATGTTAATCGCAACAGAGGTTTCACAACCACGGCGATTCGTCGACAGAACAAATTGCGAGGTGATAGATTCCCAGTTACCTTTCCATATTTCCTCAGCGCGAAAACGCTGCGTAGGAATTCGAAAACAGACTTGACAAAAAAAAAGTTAGTTCGCCAGGACCATTATTTCCGGTCGTGGGAATCGGTACTTCGCGCGTGAGAGTCGGCTGGGTTTGAGCGTGTCACGTTAAATTTCGCGGACCGACCGTGCAAACAAAAACAGAAGAAGCGAGGTAGAAACCCGACCCGCTTCGAAAGCTATTTCGATCCCGCCCTATTTTTTTTTGCTGAGTACGTACGCGTGTATATGTGTGTGTGGTTTTCAGCCGTTCCGCGCGTGTATCCTGCGCTGATATATATATATTTTTTTTAATTCGCCGCGCAACGACTCGCGTCGCCAACAGCTCTGCTCGTTTCGGCTCGATTTTCACAAACGCGCACGCTTCGCCGTTGCAGATCAAACCCGGCGATTTTTCGTCGATCTTCCCTCGAATCCTCTTTGCGTACCACTCTGCTCGTGTTCGCTCTGTTCATCAGGCTAGCCCGGCTGCGGCCCGTGCACTTGACAAAAATCAGGCTCCCCGACCGTGTGCGCGGCCGGTAAACGCGTTGCCCGAGGCTACCCTCTCGAATTCGGCCGCCGCTGTACGTTTCAGCAACCGACAGCAGAAATTAATTTCGAAACCGGCCGCCGAGCTGGGGAAAAAGCTTGTTTTTAATGAATTTTTTATTAACCGTTCGAGGCGGACCGCCCGGATTGCTTTCAAACCGCAGCGGATACGCGATAAGGAGACGACGCGACGCTGCGAGAAATCCGCAGCTGTGAGCATTATATTCGTTGGACGCTAGCAAATGGTTCCTGAAGCATCCTGCGAGGCTGGAAAATTTGTTGCATTTTTCAAGTAATAAACCTTCTAACTGAGATTGGTATAGATACAATATATTTTAGTTTAATTTCTTGGAGTAAATTGCGAAGGGTGATTCTCAAAATATGTCGCCCGAACAGGGCACAATTAGCTCCTCCAACAGAAATGGAAATTTGCATGAACAACCTTGAACTAACTACCACATAATACGTTTTAATCCCCTTGAATTCAATTGTAAAAGGGAATTCTCAAAATGTAAATATCTCCTGAACAACGCACAATTATCCCCTCCAACATAAATCGATATTTGCATAAACAACCATAAATTGGATGCCACATAATACGTTTTAATTTCTTGGAATGAAATTGCGAAAGGTGATTCACAAAATATAAATGTCTCCCGAATAATTAACTCCTTCAGCGAAAATGGAAATTTGCATAAACAACCGTAAATTGCATGTCGCGTGGTACGTTTTATCTGGAAGTCCCTGAAACTAAATTGTAAAAGGTAGTTCACCAAATATAAATATCCCCTGAACAACGCACGATTAAATTCGTCGACAAATATGAAAATTTGCATAAACAACTGTAAATTGTATGTCGAGAGAACGTTCAACCAGCTGACAGGTCGTTCCCTGGATGTAAAACAGAAGTTGCAACCAACATGGAATCCGTTCCGCGGGTCGGAACATTGTCGCTCGTATCGTCCGCAGACACCGGCGATCCTCGTTGATGCATTAGATTAATTGACTCTGCGCATCCCATATCAATTCGCGCCACCTTTTGCGGGGGAAGTTCGCGGGGGTCGTAGTTTCGCGAGCCGAGTCAATAATTCGCTACAGGTCAGCGAGTTCCGAAGAGTTGAAACGTTAACACAGCCTCGAAATAGCCGGCGGGAAAAGTTGAATTTCGCGGCGGTATGTTCGTCCGGCTTTGTTTCCCGATTGCGTTCATTATCTTACGTTTATTCTTCGGTATCGTTGCGTAATCACAATGATCCGTTGTTATCGTATATACGATACATTATATCATGTAATAAATCCGGTATTGTTTCGAAGCTGTCCGTTTACGTTCACGCGTTACTGTTACACGGACAAAGAGAGAGAGAGAGAGAGAAAGAAAGAGAGTTTCAGGTGAATTGAAATTTTGCACCACACGGCTCTGGTGCAATTTGATCGCTGCCACAAGGCTGAGAATATGTTTAGCGGAACTGGAGAATATTTTCTGCCGTTGAAATCTCGCGATTATGTGTCAAGAGCTGACGCATTAATTATTTTATTCTACCCTGCAAAACTCCAATGATTTTAAAGCTAATATTCAATGCAGAAAACTCTTTCTTCGCCAGTACCGGATAGTCACGTGACTGTCGCAGCGTGGGACACATCGTCGTGGAAGGAGAAATTCAAGGAATATTAGGTTGGACTGTATGAGTCTGGTAATTGAAAATTAAATAATTGATGGTAGAGGCCAGTTTGATCAATTTGGAAATTTTTATGATGATTTCAGTTGATTTGGCGCAGATTTGCGAACTCGTCCGTATGGACGAAATATTTCTTGGTGCGCAAGATCGACGAGGATCGATCGACATATTCCCCATCGACGGTGTATTTTTTTATAGTCGATTACCCAGCCGTTTTACTGCGGCTGTGAGAGACCAGTTTCCGCGGATGTCGCAGCCGCGAAATCACTTTTTCCTGTTCACGGACCGGCGCAGCTGCGCTCGGCCGAAGCTAATGAAATTGTTTAAAACGATTTTTTGCCACAGCACAACCGCCCGAGGATCGATCGACGAGCTGCCAGACACTAAGGGAGTGAAATTCTACATATTCATGCAGGCGCACGAGATATTACCTGACCGAAAAGAAGACAACTTTGTAAGAAATGGTAAAGACGCTTTGCAATAAAAGTATGTTTGTAAATTGTGTACCCAAAAAAGAATCGTAAAATTAAGCGAGAATTTCATACATTTATATTTACAGTAATATCGATTGTATTAACCTCAAATTTTGCAGAAATTATGTTTAAAAGTGAGTAAACTGACTATATCAATTTCGAAGCCATACCCTGCTCGCTGCTCTAAAAAATAAATTTCGGAATGTCTGTTATTTTATATACGCACATCGGAATACCAGGCTCAGAAATCAGCGTTCCAGTTCGATCGATCGATTCCCAGCGGGTTTCTCCAATTTTCGCAGTATACAAAAGCAAATATTCGGCGGCATAATGAAAGATCGCGCGATCCGATTCGCGCCGTTGACGGTACTGTTTCCTCTTCCGCAGAAATTACTCGTCGAGTTCCGGAAATTGTTTTAATTCCTGGTCGCTCGATAAATATCGTCGGCACGGGGCAAAAAGAAATGATAGAGACGAACGAACTGTAGCCAGAGCGCCCAATAATTAGACCGAATTAAGTCCGCGTGCCTCTCTCCTTCTCTCTCTCCCTCTATTTCTTTCACAGTTGGCCGCAGACGGTTTTTGCCCGGTGCGGCGAGCGCGTTTGCATTCGAAAACCGCGTTTGAATCGAAAAAAACTGGAATCGTTTATTGTGGGCAAGAGTTGCCTTGCGAGAAACCACGGACCGAGCGGACTAGCCGAGCGGAATCAGCGATCTCGCGCGAAAAACATCGCGAAATGCGTTGCGTCGACTCGCAATTTTTCTGCGAAAACTCGCGATCCAGCGTGCAATTAAAGCGACGCGAGACAAGCCTTTCCTCTGGAAACATCATGATTGCGGACTAACGAGACCCGATTTCCGGCCAAAAGGCAAACCCGCTCGCCTTCAATCGGCCCGCCGGCAATAATTACCGGCGGGCAATTTTTAAGCGCCTCGATTTCCCCAGCATTAACGAGGAACAACGCAATTACCGGCGACGGAACACAAAACGGCCTGCCCCGATTTTCACCGCGGGAACCCACCGTTCGATGCTCTCTGGCCCCGAGAGCACGAATAACTTTCTTTCAAAGCGGAATTCTCGGTCGGAGTGGCAGCGAATCGATTTTCTAAATTGTGCAATATTGCGGTTCTGTGCCTTGAATGTACAGGGTGGTTCTTAACTCATCGCACAAATGATGAAATCATATAAAGAATGACTTGATTTTCTTTTTAGATATTAAGCACTTGATTTATTTGCAGAAATTACATGAAAACATAAAAAGAGGCACTTTTTAGTTATACACATGCTGAAATTTCATCAGTTTCATCACTTTCGATTTTCGTCTTCGTTTGTGTCGTGAATTACGGACCACCGTGTATGAACTCGATGGAAATTACAGAAATTCGAATCACTTTTGGTTTTTGTGGATATTGCTACAGGTAATAAAATTCTGGTTTAATCCGCGGTATTTATACTTGCTCTCGGATATTGGAATTTGTTGAAATATCTGCAGTTTCTTTATCATATATACAATATTATTGCTTCACTTTGTAATTTAACGTAATGGCATGTAGAACTTTGGACGTGGAATGTTTGAACGGCGTTTTTGCAGATGACTGATGTGATTTCTGAATAATGGATGAACCAATCTCTTCGAAACGTTACGTACATATAAAATAAATGATCTTCTTCATAGTAAAATTAAGATAAAATTAGAAGCGGTTTTTCTTATTGGTCCATGAAGCTGGTATTTTACCATTTCGTTAAAATACATTTTCTGGCTGTGTTTTTGTTCTGGTATTAAACATGTTCGTTTAAATTGAGAGTATCTTTGGTTTTTATATTTGAGATTAACATGCAACAACGGAAATCGCTGTAGGCGTTTTAAACGAAATGCTGGACCGTTTACTACTTCGTTAATATAAAATATAATTGCATGAAGAGTCTGGTCTTGAAATGTGAATGATTCCTACCTTCATTAATTATTAATTTATTATGTCCTAACGTAAATATCGTTGCACAATGATATCTGTTCAAATCAAAATTAACTTTGTACGTCACGCTATAAGGTAATATGCAGATCGCGTGACGTACACACAAAGATTACACGAACGTCACAAAACCATTAATGAGTGATAACATATATTGGTAACTAGATTCAAAACAATATATGTACATAATTGAACAACCTTAAAATCTCGAAAAGTAGATCCTCCAGGACACCGTTTCGCTCATCAAAAAATTTGGCGAGATGGTCCTCGAACTGTGTACTTTGCTCTATAACGTTTTCGCGTGCACGAAAGCAATTCCCAAATACTCGAGTTAAGTGGGACAGCCCGCGCATTAAATTAAAATAAGTAAAGTTCGCGGTGAACGAGGAGTGGTTTCGCGGGACCAGTGAATTTCTATAACTTCGAGAGGGAAAGAGAGAAAAGCAGGTCTCGCGAGCGGTTAAAGCGTAAAAGTTGATAGTCGGGACGAAAAATCTGTGAATCACGGTCGCAGTCTTAGCCGGGCCGGTGTGTTTTCGACTTGGCCGCGATCGTAAATCCGCGGGAATTCCAGTCGGACCGGCGATCGGACGGAATTAATGCCCGACAGAATAATTCCCGGCGATTTTCCTTTTTCCCATGCGCCTTCGCGAACTTGGAGCATAAGGATCCTTTTTGTTCGAACTTAATCCTGGCAGAGGCGGAAGGCGAGGGAAGTTTTCCCTCTCCGGGGGAAGGCGGAGGATGGGCGAGCCTTCGGAGACTTTAAATTTCGACTTCGCGAACGCCAGACGAGAGTCTAGGCTCTGCTCTGCTTTGCTCCGTTTTACCCTGCTCTGCTCCGGTCCCCTCGAACTTTTCATCCGCGAGCCATTACTGGATTTCGAGCACAGTTTAATCTCGTCGTTTACGTGGAATAATCGCGAGACGCCTCGAGGATGCGCTCCTCCTATTTTCCCCAGGAAAACGTCCTGGGCCGACCGTTTTTCATCGCGGCCGTATTTTTCAAACGTTCTCCCCGGGAAAAAACAACCGAGGAACGAAACCCGTCCAACTCCAAGGCGAAGCAATTCCAAGCCGAACTTTGCCTCCAGCCCGCGAACTCCGCACTGCTCGCAATAATTACGAGTCCTCGCACCGAGCTCGCAAAATTTGTGGAACCGCATCCACCGTGCGTCGCGCGGAATGCACAATTTTCTCGAACGCGCCCGGCGTTCTCTATGAATCCGAAATTTGCCAAGGATCGAACCACGATTCCCAGCTTCCGGGTCGAACTGTTTCAACGAAGTCGCTGCTGACCCGGTTTGCGGCACGCGTCATCATTCTCTTTTTTTATTTTGGAAGTCGTTTTGCAAAGTTCGAACAGTAACTACTCCGACGCCGTTTTTCAGAATTACAATCTCTCTTTCAGAAAATGAAAAAGAGTTGCCTAAATATAATATAAATAAAATCAGTTTGATAACGAAAAAACTTTACAACAATTTTTTAAGACAACAATTGAGCTTTAACTTGTATTTCCTTTTTCACTTTTTAGCCTTGTTATGAATAAAATATAATGTTATAAAAAAAGGTAAACCTGTTGACTTTCAAATTCAAGTCGAAGTTAATTTTGCGTCAACTTTCTTACATCAGTTACCATCAAACCGAGGGGGATGGATCTCTGAATTAAAAGAAATTGGAAGAATGTAATGCGCTCGGTGCTTAACGTCAAGTCCCGGCCGGCGCCCATAACTTTTAAGTATCCGGTGTGGCACAAGGTACTCAAGACTGAGCGTACGGTGGCGGCTGTCTTCCATTACACGACACTTAATCCGCAGCGATTGCTCATTCAATATTTGCTAAAGGTTTCCCGTGTAGTTTACGGGGTTTGCTCGTAAATGAAACATCGTCGTTGACCCCCCGAGCGCACCTAATATAAGAACCACACCGATAGGGGAGGGGGGCAGGAGATCATGGACGAGGGGGTTTCACGGGGCTGAGAATCAAGTATACGGGAGCGTGTAGCGGAGGATCGGGGTCCGGTGGTGTAACCAAAGGCAGCCACCATCTGCCGGCACTATTTTATAAATATTTATACACGCCTCGGCCTGATATATTTAGTCGTCGACGGACCGGGTCTCGTGGAATCCCGGAATGAACGCTGGCAATAGTTTCCCTGGACACTCGCGGAGAGGGTCCCCGGTATTTTTAGCGGCGATTCTACTTTTTCGCCCTCTCGCCTAACTCGCTCGGTGTGCCTTTCAATGCTCGACGCGTGCTTCTCGTTTTTTCGCGGCTCGTTTGCTAAATGATCGTGATAATAACGTGTCGAACGAACGGAGATACTGTTCGAAGTCTTGGCACGCTTCCGTGTGGTCTTTTTGCCTCTTGGAACAGATTTCACCGAAGCAGATTACACTGTATTTCTGGTCGCGGGAGGGCATGATAGAAAATCGTACAATTTTTTGGTCATTCTCGAGCATATCATCTGTAATCATCTGATACTGAACCTTCCATAACTCGGTAAAGAAAAATCGTACATCAAGTTTTTTGGACACGTTGCGAAGCGGAAGCTTTAGTCTTTCGTGAAAAAAATTTCCGTTCGTTTGTAATGTCCATTCTATACAGGCAGTTCCGAAGTCCCGGTGCACCCCGCCGTCCGGTGCATCGCGCGACCCTATTCCAGTCGGCAGGAATAATGTAAAAATTACCTCGGTATTCTCTCGGTGTGTACGGAGAGGAGGACGTCACGATAGAGAGAAAAAGAGAGAGAGAGAGAACGAGGTGGAACGTCACGACGAAACCGAAACGTTCGTGGCAACGGTAGAGGAGAGGCTATCTGGTCCCGTCGCCGTTGTTGCGCCGTTGTGCCTTCGGTTGGTGCTTTTATCGTGGGCGTGTGTACTTCATTAATAATTTATGTTCGAGTAACCGTTACGTGTACCGGACGTACCGTGTTCCGTCCTGGTGCTTTACCCACGCAAATGCCGGAGCATCGGTGTACACGAATTTCAGATGAGAATTTAAACCGTGAGCCCCGTAATTTTTCTTATCCACCGGGAACCGGGACGATAGTCGATAGCTACTGTTCCCTGTCGAGCCTCTCCGCTATGTCTACGCGAATCTCTCGCAATAATTTCAAATGTCACCCGTTTGCACGACGACGACCATAGCCTGATCCCAATTCCAGGAGCCGACCACCGTAGAAACGTATTTTTGTTTCGTCGATGCTCGCCTTTTTCCGCTGACATGGACCAAGGTTCTAGCGAAACTAGCCACGCTGTTTGCGAGCTGATGCACCCGCCAACTTTTTCTGCTGCGCGTGCATTATGCATGGTCTCCGCGGTGCACTATCCCTTCCAATAAACCGCGGCCACATCCTGACACCTCCGCCACTAAACGATTTATTCCGTTGCGAAGCCTATACAGTTCTGCAAGACTATATTTTTCATGTGACATTCTTTATGCGGGATATTCTCAATTGTGTCTTTTTTTTTATCAGAGCCTCGTAGAAAAATTTAAAACATTGGTTGTACACTGGGTATTCCAAAAATGTTGTAGTTTCTGGAAAGGGATGATTCCAGGTAATTTCAAGTAATATTTCCCTTTACGCGGTCCAATCACAGTTGGAAGCTGCGGAGAAGAATTTCGCAATGGAAAAAGTTACTGCACATGATCTCAGCAATGACCCGATTAAAGGGAGTACAATATTTTTAAGAGGGTTTCAGTTAACCCTACGCCATTTTTGTTATTTGATAAAAATTCAACATTATCAAAGCCAGATGTCCCAATTCAGAATGGTTGAAATTTCCTTCTTTATTCGAAGATTAGAGACTTCCATCAAAAATGCAGAGGTTCCGCAGAATTCTCAGCAGATTGGCATCGGGGCTCGACTCGCGAAAGAATGGGGCGAAGTTCGCGGAAAGTTCGACCGCTCTCTCCGGCTATTTCTCATCGGAGTGAGAAGGTTCGTCGGTTGAAGAAATGAACTTGTCGCAGAGCTCGGGTATTCAGATTTCCCGTCCGTGGGATTTACTCGTGACAGGATGTCGGTGTGGGACGTGTTCTCCTATCGAGTTTAGCTGACGGGATCGCGAGAAGGGAAACCGGATGAGCAGGTCTTGCGGACACTTTTTATCGAAGAAACCGTCTCGTCTACTCGACTCGTCTCTCGTCTCTTCTCGTACGAGCGTCAGCATTAGTCCCGGACCATTAATAAAACGATCTCTTTAATCGGCGCTCTGTCGAGGCTCGTTTGTACCGTTCTCGCGGCGCGATGGCCGTACGGGACGGGAAGTCGATAGAACCCCGTGGCGCTGCGCTCGCGTAATTTAATCGTTTAAAAAGTTTCGCCGACAATTCACGGCAAGTTTCTTCACTACGCTCTGACGCCGCGCCGACCGAGGAGTACACTCGAGCTGACGGCTCGTTAAATATTTGCCGATAAATCGGCGAGGAAGACTCTCCTTTCATGGATTCACGGGCGCGAAGTCCCAGGCACGAGGGGTGAATTCCCGAGGACAGCGGTGTCGAACCTTAACCCTTTAACGTTGTTAGGGCTTTAGAACTTCGCAGGGCCAACTAGGCGACTATTCAAGACAGAGGAAACCTGTATGACACAAATACAATATTTAATAACAAATTACGTATCATGACAGAACTGCGGATACAATGAAAATAAATAATTTCGAAAGAACTACAAATTTTCAGTCCTTAAGGTAAGAAGAATATTGAAAGAGCTTGAGACTGTCAATCTATTAAAACCATTATTAAACAGATATTATTTTTTTATTTTTATTTTAACACGGTACATTTTCTTACAATATATTGTACATCTTAGTATCTTTGATATATTTATATTAATATTAACTGGTACTTTACATATATCGCAGATCATGTTTTCTTTTTTACTTAACAAAAATGAATGGGTTACTTCTGAGTGCCCAATTCTGATTCTAGAAATTGACGTTTGAATTTGACGATCTATTGGACTTGGAAACTTTTAGATATTATTTATTTGAGAGTATGTTATAAAAAATGGGTAAAAATTTGGGTAGACTAATCTGTTTGTTAGCATTATTTTCCCTGTATTGTCATGTAAATTTTACGCCGCAGGGCGATGGTGTACAGGACTGGGTTAAAGGGTTAAGGACCGTCGATTACGAGGATAGACACAAGACGTTGGTCGCATCCTTCCGGCCACGGGAAGACGATTGCCGGCGCGGGCACGCGCTGTCGCGTTGACAAGCTGAGCGATGTTTAACAAACAGCAGCTGATGCCTGCAGTGTCCCTGACGCTACGTTACCGATGTCAGAGTTCAGCCACGTCATTCATATACGTTCCAACGCTACCTACACCCTTGTAATTCGAGGGTCCTGCCTCGCTCGCTGACGGAGACGTTCTCCTCTCCCTCACTCTTCTTCTTCGTCTCGAAGGAGTAACTCGAGGCACGTGAAAGGCTCCCACCAGACGCAAATAAATTAATCGGTTTGCTTACTGCTCCACTTAAACGCTCTGTGTAATATCAATCAGCGGAAGAGTTACGCCCGCGTGTTTTTAATTCGTTCGCTTCTGGTAAAATTAGAAAACTAACAGACTCCATATGTATCTAATTTCTTTTTTCAACCCCCGTATTTTTCCAAGCCCTGTCGGAGCTCTCTTCTTTCCCGAGTGGAGAGTTTTCGGTGGAAATGTTGAGGGAATAATGGCTCGGGAAGAACCAGTAAAATGTTTACATGAGAGACCCGTTGTCTGGTCATAATTGTCTGTTTCTACTTCCCGCGGAAATGGAGTTCCCGATGCAGTTATTAGACAGAAGAAAGCGAAAAGTGCGTACAGTTCTTCGCGGCGTCTGAAGAAAGAAATGTGCTCTATCACGGGGCATACTAACATCTGAGACTCTTAATTTTCGAAATGGATACATTTTCCATTCATAATTCTACCCAAACATCTTCTTAATACGTTAGAATTTAATTAACAATTAGATAAAATGGTTAGATAGATAAATATTGTGGTCATAAAATTAACGCCACTAAATATCGATTTACATATACTAAAATTAACTAGATTTTTACGTAAGATATTCATTATCCAACAACTAACAATTGTTGTTAATAACGCAAGTCGCTTCTATGAATAAACCAAATGAAGCACGCGCGGCATTAAACGCGTTAGTAACTGGATTTTTCTAGTGAAATGAAATTTCTTTCAGGGACAGGTCGATGACACAAAATTAAATTTCTTAAAAAGTGAAAGGGGTGAAAACAATAATTTTTAGGATCGCGTTAAAATCTACCCGCGAGCAGAGCGGCGGCCTTATTTCCCGGAGCCGAGATATAGAAAAATATTAATTACGTTAAATCGTCGTGTATTTATATTCCAGCCGGGGAACGCGGCGCGGAAGTTCATTTGCGGACAAACGAGCGTTCCTTCCCTTTGATCGCTAACGAGGAAATTCGCTCGGAATGGCGACTCGCGGGTGGTACGGGCCCACGTTAAATCAATTTTTCATCGGCACTCGATAATCGAGCGAATGATTGAAGTGGGTCGCCGGGTCGAAACTTCCTGCTGGCTCTCGAGGAGAAGTACGAGTCTCTCTCTGTCTCTTAGGGAGTCCTCTTTCTCGAGCTGCCATCGGTTCCGACCTGCATCTCCTTGCTACCATCCTCGTTCACACGCTAATTCGTGACTCAGCCGAGCAATTAATCAAGTTCATTCGCATCGCGTTCAACTCCGGCCGGGCGGAGTTTAGTTAAGTTCATCGTTGCAACCGCGCCGAGCGGGTAACTTGCCGATAACTTCGACAGGAGTCGGCCTGCCTGACTGTGTACGTTCACACGAACGACTGAAAATACGGCTCACACGTAGAACACGGAACACGGGCTGGCCCACGGTATAGACGGCACTGTCTGCGAATTATCCGACGGCAAGTTAGACGCGGGACTACTCGCGTTCCCTTCTCAATTTTAAGTTATCCGGCCGCGGAAAAAGGGAAGAGCATGGAGAACTTTCGACTCGTGCTCTGCGATGGATATGCGATTCGATAGATGTGTGGGAAAGTGGAACGAATATGGCTCCTGTGCTATCACCTTTTCGGCTCGATTGATTTAACACCGACCGACAAGCCAGAACGATTGTGCTCGGGAGAACCACGTGCTGACGCTTCGGGAGCTGTTCCTTAACGAGGGTGCAATCCAAGAGCTGGCGTCGAGAATTATACAGATCTTCCTCGTGTATGTTTTGAGATAAGCTCTAGTATTATGAATATATTTTTAGACTGATGTCCACGCGCAGAGGCTTTAGAGTATGTTCATTTTTTAACGAGTATGCTTCAGGAGTTACGTAGATAATTTCTGCATTATCAATTTATAGTAAATCCAAGAAGAAAATGAAGAACCACATTAAATCCCAGAGAAAATTCATACTCGAAGACTTGAATGAATCCAGTTATATATATAAAAATTAATCAATCCTCACTGCAATTGCCAAATTCGCACAAATAATAAAAAACTCATCACTTTCGTCGCATTGACAAGATAACAGATAAGAGACAGCATCTTACGACCCATTCGAAATCCAATGTGTGATTGGATAACCATATCATCGATTACAAAAATCTAATTCAAGACGTCTGGGAACGCGATGAAATGAATTCTTTCTTACATTCATGTCCCGAATCGGTCACAGAAGTCTGCTCAGACATTCAGATGCAATCCGTGTCTATTACGGAATTATTCCAAGGATATGTTGATTTGATGCGCCAGGGCGCCTGCAACGTGAACGAGCCTTAACGTTGCGAATCTATCTGCGGGATCCTTAAATATTCGAGCGGCTTTGAGCGTTGTCGCGAGGGATCCGCCAGGGAATTCGCGCGTATCGACGACGGGGTAAGCGAGGGAGGAAGAACGAGGGTGAAAAAAGTCTATCTTCCCGAGCGCGATATTATCGCCTGGAACTATTTTTTAGCCGAAGCGGTAGGGGGGGACAAGAGAGAAATCGTTCTTGCCTCGCGTTGATTAGTTCCGTTGCGATATCTCTCGACCCCTACCATTCGGTCCCCCGAGGAAACCAGATCGAGGAATGCACGCCAGCAACGAAACCCTCAGTTCCCACTCTCTCTCCTTCTCTTTCTCATTCTCTTTCTCATCTTCTCTCTCTTTTCCTCTCGTTTGCACGTCGATCCGATCCGTCTCCGTTTCCACCAACCCCTACTCGTCTGGTCCATAGACACACAGACTCTTCTAGTAAATAACCCTACGCGGAAAGTTAATGCCAGCCGTCGACCATGCTGTGAAACTTCACGCTACGGTGTACAGGTTGTTCCCAAAAGAGTGGACTCCTGATACTTCCTGGATCCAGTTATCTATAACGCAACAGGATCTTCGATTCAACCCTTAAACAATATACCGAGCTCTATCATGACCCAATAAAATTTCTGCACACTAACTTTCGCTACCAAAATTGTTCAATTTTTATTTCAAACCAGGAATGTGATAAAAATATGTAAAACTTCAATAAGTAGAGTAATTATTCTGGCAGACAGTCGTTTGTTTCATAATACTTCAAAATTTTATTTTTAATATTTTAAAATGATTTGTTAGTCGATATTTATTTGTAAATAATTTGTTTTCTGAAATAATGAGGCACATCTACCAATGCTGGAATTTCCAAAGCAAAGAATATGAGCAAGGTAATCAATTTCAAATATGTAAAATGTTCAATTCAAACCATTTTGAAACTACATTTTCAAATGTAGTCAGTAATGTGTTTTAGTAGAGTTTTAACATCCCGTAGACCAATGTCCAATTTTCTTTATTTAAAGTCTGGATTAGGACGCGCCCAGGCGCACTGGAACGATGTTTGCGGATTTTTCTGCTCGCTTGTTGCACTCTGGATTTCTGTTTGGGCAAAGAATTGCGGCCACGTTGGAGATAGCAAAGTGTAATGGTTTAACGCGTCGACTGCTTAACCAGCAACCACGGAAATTCCGTGGGATCGAAATAATTTATTTAATGAAAGAAAAAGGGAACATTACGGTTTAGCACGGTGGTGGTACTCTCAACCCTCTTTTATCTTGCGAGTCTTAATTAAAATACATACAAATTCGCCCTTAGCATTCCGAGTGCGATTATCAAATACTAGAGACTACCAAATTATGATAAATGCGTGCATTATACTTATATGCTTTCACATATTTTCTGTATTAAAACGTGATGCTACAGTTATCATATTAAGAGGTTGTTCATTATTAGCTCACTGTTTTTTACTGTTTTTAAAAGCGTTTCCATGTTTTTCCTGCCGTAATGAAAAACGGTTTTAAAATACTGTTTGCTAAATTTTATTACCTGAGGTTTTTGCGGTAATATGACATATTTGGAGGTAAACAAATATCGAAATATTTTATTTGCTTACTGCATTTATTTACTGAAGTGCCACTTACACATTATTAATGACGATACTATCTAAAACGGCACAGCAATTACATAATATATTACGCGTACACTTTATTTATTTTTATTTCTGTGTGTTAGACTTTAGATTGGCTACAACTTCGTAAATAGTAAAATATTTTGTAAACCATTTCACAAGGACACTCTAGGATGTATAGAGATTAAAAATGAATAATAAAAAAAATCTTTTGGAAGAATATAATTTGATGGATTGTGAAAATTTCCAGGTCGGAACCTGGAAGGACGAGAAACACCACTTTGTAAGGACGTGTAGAGCAGACGGCGCGCTCACTATATGTATGTAGAGCTCGGAGCATCCTAGGTGATAGATAACGGGGTGGTCGTGGTCCCGGCCCGTGCTCCCGGCAACTTCGGCCCACCACCGATAAATTATTCGACGCGCTGTTTTCCGCCAAAGATTGTTTTCCCTTTCCCAACGGGGGGTCGACAGTGACGGCGCCCGTTGCACCGAAAGAAACAAGGACGAACCCCGTTCACTCTCCTGACGGGGTTGGGGGCATAGGGCCGAGTTGAAGAGGGTGTAAAAACTGCGGGGTTGCCGGCAGGGCGTCGACGATGGGGGTGGGTAATCCAATGTTATTCTGCCTTTCAGTCAACGACACACGGCCACCCCTCGTCGCTTCGCGAAAGAGAGAGAGATGATTTCACGCGATGAAAAACTGCGTTTCGCTCGCGATGCTGAACAAGTCGCATGATATTCTACATTTTTTTTTGGCAATGTCTGTCGACATCTACATCGTCACAAATATTAAAAAATATCATTTTATTAATCTTTGTCTGACACAGCACTGTTTTTCGTGGTCTAGTATAAATTCATTCAACAATAATTTTTTGTCAGGGGCAGTTGTGTCTATTAGGTCCTGTTTGCAATATTCATCGCTATACAAATTATGATAAAAGTGTAATTGAAAATAGTTGAAACATTAGAAGAATTTTAAATAGCTGTTATATTATTTTCAGTCTATGAAAGATATTCAGACAGAAAATAAATTTCTATTTCACTGCAGATTCTTGTGATTCAGATAGAAAATTTTTTTATAATATAGAATGAATAATGAATAGAATAAAATTGCCTATTTATCACAAGTTTAACTGAATATTCTAAAGACACTTCTCCAGAACTTTTAAGAAAATCACCAACCCCGTTTTTAGACAGTTAAATCTCGATTAGGGACAATATTGCACTATAATCGAAATAAAGTTTTAGTGGGATGGTTAAAAATCAGCTTTCGCGTAGGCAAGTTTGTAAACAAGCGATCTCGGTTTACGACTAACAAACACAGTTGTTTAGAAAGAGACCGTCTCCTGACGGGAACACGCCGGAATCTGTCTACCCTCGGAGATTGACTTACAGGGTGTAGGAAGAGTATGGGAACAAAGACCACCGAGTAAATCGAAGAATTCGTCTTCCCAGAGACACAGTATCGTATACAAACTAGCCTCGTTCGGTGCGGGGAGAGGTACTCAAGCAGAAACTTAGGGGCTGCGCGCCCAAGGAGGGGGGCTTGGGTAATCTAATGTTGTCGTGCCACACACTCGGCGGCAGTAATTTTAAAGGGAGACTGAATTTGCGCGCGGGAAAAGCCGCGTGCTGCCGAGTGGCCCACTTGAATCGGGGGGCGAGAAAGAACACGGGGGGCGTGTTCTGCTTTTGACATCGAGCAAAAAACATTTATGTACTCTATTTTGATTTAAATCAAGGGACTTGTCATCTTGCTTCAGAAGCATCTGTACTTGATAAAGATTTTCAATAATTTTCGAAAATCATAATGTTACTACTAGAATCGACGTAGGTGTCCTTAGAAGTCGTCAATGATCTTGGGAGACTATGGGACATTTAGAACACGCGACCAAGCGTGTGAGACGAAGTTGACGAGATTAATAAAATTGTTCAAATAGAATTGTTCAAGTAAGATTGTACAATTACCATCAAGGATAAAATAAACTTCAATGTCGTTTCTCTTTGTTACAGGTATGAACAGAATAAAGTAATGTGATTGTGAATTATAATTTACGAATAAATTAACCTCTTTGTTACAGAAATTCAGTACTGTTTATTTGATTGTCAATCACAACGATAGAAAAATCACATTATAAAACGATATTAAAGTTTATTTTATCCAAAATGTCAGTGGACAAGTCTTCAGTTTATTGAATTCACGATTTCGCTATTAGATGCACGTGAATGTTCCTAGGAATCTTACGAGAGCTATGAAACTGTTTTCAACAGTCTCGAATGTCTCCAGAGATCTTGACGAGTTCATAAGATTTGTAGAATCCGTGTAGATGTCCTTAAAAGACTAGCACTGCTGTACACCTTTTTGGGATTTGATTAGCGGGACCCTCCTCAATCGTTTAGTAGCCAGATGCGCACACACTGATCCAATCACGTGCGTTTATTTAAGCTGTTTGTTCGCAGGAGCCGAAGAAAAGCGCGTCAACGGGGCTTGCGAATGATTCCATCGCCTCTGTAATAAGCCAGGAGCTGCTCTGCACTGGGGAGCGAGCGCTATCCCTTGCCACTTTTTAATTCTGTTTTCTGGGGCGAGCATCGAACCACCACATTCAAAGAACTCGACGGGAAAGCGCTCGACGATCGATAGAGCGTCTTACCGTCCGCTTTTTCCTCCAGAACCTTTTACGCTTCGTCGAGTTAGTAGTTCGCGTTCGTCGGGCGACGAAATTTCTTAAGGCTCCGTGGCCTCGATCCGCCGGACCGGAACGAACGGACTCGGCACCCAGCCGACCAGAATTGAAACTCGGAAACGACGACTGTCAAACGCTTGGAAATCGAAAGTGAGCTCAATCCTGGGACCCAGGGACTCGGGTAGGTCCGTGGGATCCTTTTAGCGTCGAGAGCCCCACGAGAGCCTAGGAGCTCGTAGAGTAGCCTCCTGGAGCCGTTGCAGTCCTCGAAGGTCTTAGGACGTTCGTAGAATTCATGACTTTGCTGTTAGAATTCGTATTGGTACCCTCAGAAAAGTTCAGTGACCCTGTCGAGTACGTGGAACGCCTAAGATTGAGACTTGGATCATGAAGTCTGTGGAGTCAGAGAGTTAGTCTTCAGGAATCACTTATGTCCCTGAAGATGGTAATGAGTTCATAAAATCGACGATTTTGCTATTACACTCTACCTAAATGTTCTTAGAAAACATGAATGACGTCTGGACTTGTCTTAAGCAATCCCTATTGATGTTCTCAGAAACCTTCAAAGGTCCTTTCTGAGTCTATAGCACCATTTCAGGAGACCAGAGGAAACCATGGTAACCTGGAATTAGCCTTCAAGAACTTGCAACCCTCTGAAGAGCTTAAATAATCATCTCACCTCGATCACAGCATTAGGATCCCCACGAATCTCATCAACACACCTCACGCAATCCAAGGTGTCCGCAAACACCTTGGTCATGCCTTATAAAGCCCTCCAATGCCTGGGAAGAACCTTGCATTCTTAGACTCCACTATCAGAGCCCCTCCAAATCTTCGTAAAAACCTTCAACAACCCCTAGACCCCATAAAATCCCCAGAAATTTAATCAGGATGTCTACGAAGATGCCTAGTAAACTCTATCAGCTTTTGGCCAATGTATAGACTCCCTGGACATGACTTAAGGAGCTGTTAAGATTCCTGAGGGTCTCGTGGAGTCTGTAGAATCCCGAGGATTAGCATTTCAATCCCGGTAGATGTAGTTAGAAGCCCGTAATGGATCTTGAGGGGTTCGAAATCGAAAGCGAACAGGCACAGCCGTTCTCCAACCTGTCTCTCTCTCTATCTATCTCTGTCTCTCTTTGTGGTCTTTCCCCTAGGACCAGTGTAACCGATAACGCGTACGAGATTACGTCATTCTGTTCGAGGTTCGAACGACAACGGCCGCGACACGATCGGAATGCAACGACGAACCGTAACACCTCGAGGAACGATCGGATATCGCGCCACGCGCGTTTGCACTCCGATAACAAAGGTGCGCTCATGCGCGGCCGCTGATAAACGATTGGTCTACCGGGAATCGTCGTGTCGAGACGGCGATAGTCGACACCGCGGCCTGTCTAACCGATAACTCGTAATCGGTCGGATACCAAGCAATATTTACGGAGCGAGAGGAGGAAACACGCCGTCGATACCGAATATCGCTCTGTCGACGGAACATCGATCCGTTTGGCTACCGGTGTTTACCCCCTCGATCGATGGATCCCCGACCGACAGAGATTACTGATGGAACGGGACGAGCTGATCCTGTGATTCGTGCATGGTGGATTGTAATTGTTTCCGCACTAGTGACCCATTTTAATTTTCGAAATTTAGACACAGACGACTTTAAATTCTTTTTTAAATAATATTTTCCTCAGAGAACTGAAATGAACAATAGGTGCTAGACGAGAATTATTCTGATATACTAACATGTATTAAAATTGTACATGATCATCTGCATTGGTAAGTAACAATTCAATGTAACGTATTTTCCAGAGACGGAAGTAAAAATTCAATCTGTAAAATCAATTAATACAAACCATTTATCATACTGCGCTCTACAAATCAATCAACTAATTTCACAACGCTCCACCGCACAATTCATAAAACTTCAGAGAAGTCATTTATCTTATGTATGTATCGTATGGAGGAGGGAAAAAGTGGAGGCGGACGAGCAGGGGAAACTTAGCGACTTTGATGGCACTTAAAAAATTCTTATTTTAACGATTCATGTAAATTGAATGTAATTTAATATGTCATAAAATTGTAAATGGACATTTTCATTGTAATCCGATGCGGAGTTGGGTATATCGGTGTGGACCACTACTAATCCAATTATCCAACTTCGTATCGGTATGCAATAAATAGAATCTGGGAAACAGTACAGACCCCAGCGGTTTTCTTTGATCATGACTTTGTTTTATACATTGTCTTCAGTAAGTAAAAATTCAGTCGGTAAAAAATTAATTAATATAAACCAGCACACAATTTCCGAAGTTTCAGAGACATCGTTCATCTTGTGCATATATCGTACGGAGGAGAGAGAAAGTGGAAGCGAACGAGCAGAGGAAATAATTTAGCGGCTTTGATAGCTCTTAATATGTCCTAAAGGACCCGGGCGCGGCAGGATTAAAAAGAGGATTACTGGACGGAGGCATGGTTGAGGGGCGCCGTTGCTTATATCACTTAATTGCGCGTACCGCCGCGTTAAAGGGAGTCTTTGACGAGGTCGATAATTACTGTGTGGGTGAGCGTGTGTACACCGGACGACAACGACGACGACGACGACGACACGATTTCGAGCATTCAAGCGTCGTTACTTTGATTATTTCCTAGGCTGGCTGGCGGGCGCCCGCGGCTAATTTCACGTTCGTTAGTTGCCCAAAGCACCGAGAATAACGGGAAAGTTATTTACCGATCCGACGGGAAAGGCACGGGAACGTACGCGATATGTTACGTACGCTCGATTTACGAAATTGTTTCGGCTCTTTTTTTTTCGCCACGGTCGACGCCCTCGCACTCTCTCCTACGCCCCCGACGATCGATTTTCCCGCCGTTGAAAAAATGTATACACTCGGGAAATTGGAGCGCCGAGCTTTTCTAGGATAGTTCGGCTGCATTCTGCGCCGCTGCCGAACAATCGATGCTATCTTCTCTCGTTTCCTATCGAGTGTAAAATCGAGCATGATTTTTCATTCTGTTATTCATAGATTTGTCTACAATGCACATTCAATTTTTAATATGTTTTTCTTTCTGCTGCATACAGTGAGGTAATATTCGGAGGCTCTTAAAAAGACTATAACTTTTATTTCATATTGGATTTGGATTTTTTGACAAGTTAGAACTATATTAATATTTTACATGTCGTGGAAAAATTGCGTTTGTCAAGATCACAGAGAACATATTAACAGTTTCTGTTGAATGTTTTAAACACTGTACCGAGTATGTGGGAATTCTTTCAAATTTTAACGGAGATTATTCGCACTATACATATAGAGCACAGTTCACATTATTGAAAAATCATGTTGTTGGCGGACTAATTAAACACTCGCTATTATAATTGAAAACATTTTTTGTTCAAAAACCTGCAAGTGACCGCAAACTCTAATAATTGTAGTTCGCAAAGGAAACATTGATTTGAGCTAGTGGTTTGATGAATTTTTAAGCAATAAGCGTATTTTCTCGAGCAAATTGCAAGCTTCAAATTAAAATTCAATTGCCGTCGTCGGCACAATAATTAATTGCCATGTTGCCAATAGAGAATTGCAGCACCGTTAGTCAATTGTTAGAATAGTTCTCTATTCTTTTCGAAGCATTGTATATTTTAGCAGTTTAATAAACTGGGCCTGCACGCCGTGAATTGTAAATGTGACATTACGCTACTTCCTACGAAACCGCTAATCTCTCTTGACCCGGATGATTATATTACCCATTATACTTCTCGATCAACTTCCCGAGTCGTTCTAAAACATAGTGAACGAGCGTTTCAGTCGGGTGGTCTGGGATTTTCAGACGATTTTCTCGGGATCGTAAAGGGTCACGCTCTCGTAAGCGGCTTTCTTCATTATGCAACGGTTAAAATGCATTTGAAGTGTGCTTCGAGTAATTCGGTCACCGTATCGAGATAAGCAGCGACTACATATTGCGTCAAGGCGGGGGTAACATAATTTCCTGAGATACAGTGTTTTCAGAAGCGACGTATATACGAGTGATTGTGAACCAGTTTTTGGCCACTGCGCACTGGTGCTCGCATGAAAGGCTGCGTTGTTGCATCGAAATGTAAACGAGATTTTACTTTACTTTGTGGATCGTTTGCGTAATGCGTCACGGAACGCTTATCGGCTGGGAGTGTTGAAATGTCGATAGTGAACGTCTCATTTTCCACGTTTGTATCAAAGTTATTATTTTTAGAACACCGTGCACCGTTGCGACAGGAACTGAAATTGTGTGCACAAGAAAATTAATTGAAAATTATCAGAAGGATCTGTAGAGGAAGGAGACTATTATTAATTGTTTTATTAATAATTTTGAGATAAGTGGTTTAAACAAGATCTTCAAGAGAATTTCTTCAAATTATCTTTCAATCATCGAAATGAATATTAGAACATACGATTAGATTATGGCTTCCTAGAGAAACTTGGAGACTCTGGCAAGATTATCTATCTCTTAAGAATCTTTACGAGTCCCTAAAAATTCTGAGTAGTCCATGGACGTCTCCAATGGCGTCTATGAAAGCTCTGCAGCCTTTTAAGACGATCATAAAATCTCTGTGCTTTTCATTGGAATCCCTCTAGTTGTCCTTAAAAATCTCTTACTGGCTCCAAGGATCTTTAAGAATCCATTGGATTGGATTTTAAAGTGGAATCCTTGCAGACGTACTTAAAGGTCCTTAATGACTTTTAAAAAGTCCGTGGACTCTCTTCTCTTGGTTTAAAGATCTTTTGCGCCTGAACATTTTGTGCACGTCCTGGTCGGTTCTGAAATATATCTATTTATATATCAGAACATTCGTTCTGTCAAGAGGTCTCAAAATATCGGTGTGAATTTTTCAAGAATGTTTAGTCACCAGGCTCACCTTAAAAATCATGAGGTCTCGGATATTCCACAGCCTATCCAAAAAGTTCTTGAAACTCCAGACACAAATTAAAAGACAAAGCTAGATATGCTTCGAGAATAACAATGAGCACCTGGTCAGGCACAAGAGATCGGCGTGGCCATAACAGAAACCCAATCTTCAGTCAGCAAGCTAACGTCATCGATCGCTCGGCAGTACGGCGAACGCGAAAGCGAAACAATTCCGCGGAACAGCGCGTTGCGTGGATCTTGTGCTTTGAATCTCGTAACCGGAACGACGCGGTAAGCACGTTTCGCTTTGCAAAAAGCGCGGGTTCAGCGTTGGTCCTTGTTTCTTTCGCGCGGTTGCTAGTTGCGGGAGGAAAATCACCCCGGAAATAATCAAGCGGCCGATTTATGAGAGTTCAAAACGGCGGACGCGAACGGAATTCGTGAAAACGACGTTGTCCCGCGGCTGGCCGGTTTGCGCGACCTGGCATGGCACGTGCGCGCGGCCAGAAATCGGCGGAATTGTCGGCGGACAAAAGATCGCAAGAATCCATGGCGGTGGTGTGGCCCCCGGAATGGTTAATGGCCAGGCGCGCGATGGTTACGGGTGATTTGTGCACGATTGTTCGTTGGGTCCGGGGCTCGTAGAACCCGCGTGATCGTCGGTTACCAAAGCGGGTACCGCGCCCGTCAGCTACCCGTTCGCCTGCGGTCTCTCGCGCCCACCGCCGCCGTTCGACAAATCGATACCCACCCACGAAGGTCAAATTTGCTTAGTAAATATTTTCGAAATTCGTCGGTTTTAATGTCTATCGCTGCGACCAGCTAACGGCATTTCCGACGCACCTCTGCCGCCCGCTAAACAAATCAGCGTTTTGCTGCCGCGATCGGCTTTTCTCGCCGATCTTTTGTGAATTCACCTGGACATAGTGTAATCTAATTTTTAATAGAAAGGCCATCTAGAAGAAACATGTTCTGTACAATTTTAACCCAACATCTTGACCGGGAAGATGGTTATGGGGTGAATCGGAAAAAAATTAGTTTTTGGCTTACTTTCCCCATTTAATTATGGGCAAACATTTTGAATAAAATAGAACTGCTCTCGAATGCTCAGATACATGTACAATCCTGGTTGTGAAAAATCAAGAAACTGAATAAAAATAGGACGAATGCAGATTTTACATTGAATTTTATGAGCGACATCATTCGATTTTTCACCATATTAGTGTATTGGCATAAGTATTGCTTATAAATTTTTTCAAATTTTTCGGTGCGGTATTTATGGAATTATTCAACAAAAGTATTTCTTCGTGTTTATAATATTTTCAAACGCATGAGAAATCTAGATACGTAAACCTAGCGTTAAAGATGAAGCTTAAACAATTGAGGTTGCTAATGGCATAAAAAAAAGTGTTGGAAGAGTGAAAAGTTAAGGTACAATAAAAGTCCATGGACAGTGTCAAAGCAGTAGACCGTGTAGCGAAGTATAAAACCCGAAGCCCGAAGAGGAGAGCTATTTTAAAAAATAAAGTCACTTCGAAAAAAGCTTTTTAGTCTATAGACAGGCACAAGTTGTTCGGTCGGCAGTATGTAGAGGTAGCAGAGCGTCATATAGATCGACCGGCTGCCGAACCCATTATCAGCCACGCGCTATCCGAATTTTATCAATGAAAAAGCCTGTTGATGCAATAGAAAGCGTAGAGAGAGAGAGAGAGAGAGACAGGATGGACCCAGATTCTTTGAAACGGTTGGATTGCTCGAACGAGCCGGTTCCGAGGGAAACGTGAAAAGCCAGTCAATTCTATTGATCGATTAAAGCGTCGACGCCGGATGCGACCACGGAAGCGTAGAAGAGGGGAGGGGGGCACACATGCGCGTGTAAACATATAAAATCGTGTATTATATACGGTAACGTAACGTTTCCGGCTCATACATAGAGATGCGAGTGATTTCCATACATATCAGTTTCATTTCGTTCGAGCTCGCTACCCTACGGTGCCACCGCATGGCTTTCACCGTATCGCGAGGCTATGGGGGTGGAATGGGGACCGAGGCCGCTTGGTACCGCGACGTAGGCGTCTAATCTATGGGCACATCGACGGCGACCGGACCCCCATTGGGCGACAGATGTCGTGCTCACAATGCTCGTAACAAACGCGGGAAATATTATTATTTCGTTTTAATTCGATTCCGTGAGCGCGAAGGGGTGGCTCGACTGTAACTCACCCCTTCGACGATCGATCGTAGTCTAGACTCGACGATTATCATCCTTGATCGATGAAACCTTTCAGAAAACATTAGCAAACCACATCGAAAACCACCTATCCTCTCAAAACGTGAAGACTCAAGATGTATTCCAATTCGAAGTTATAAACTTTAGATAATTTTTCAAATAAGAAATAGTTCTTATAGATCGTGTTTCAGAATTTTGAATACTCGTACAGCTACATTTCAATATAGCACACTGCAATGTTCATGATATTATCTTTATTATCATTTTAATTATTATATGGTTTCACCAAAATATCACATTTCATGGCTGTTATTTCAATGATAAATGATCCACCCTGTTGAAATTTTACATACACATAAAGCACCTTTGGGTAAGGCAATTCCACATGCTGAACAGTGTGTGGCGTCAGAACTCTAAACATTGGGACTATGCGAGCGTCCGTGGTGGGGATAGGCGGATAGTCCCGTGACACAGGGATAGTAATGAAACTACCCAAGCGATGGCAGTACAGGACGGCACCAGTACAATCCCCTCAATCATCCGGACCGTGAACGTCAAGTATAAAATCAATATTAAAATTCGTAAAGCCTTTTACCAAAAGTAATCGCACTCCAGAGATCCATACGCGGGTATGGGGTCTTCATGGAGTCTTTCCAGCTTAACCAGAGACAGGTAAATCGCGTGCGCGGTATTCCCCGCGGCTTTTACGCTGCAGGTCCCCGTTGAATAACCGAAAACTCTGGCAGGCGTCTACAGTGGCCGCGTTTAAATTATTAACGATATCGGGAGCCGCGAAACGCGTCGGTGGTCTTGCGAATTTTATTTCGGGTCGGCATTTTTCTCTCTGTTCCTTTTCCCCATATCTGGCACATGCGGAACGGCACAGGGGTGTGGTTCATGGGGGAAAAAGGCTGCCGACGGACGTTGACGGGTTTCGGCATTTGGCACCAGTCGAAATCTCGCATTTACGGTATTAGTTTTTACAGGAAGAGATGGATGCGCTCTCGCGAACAGATTGCCGTTCGTTCGACGGTAATTATGCAAATGGCGTATATCGATTGCCGGTTAAAAGCGCGAGCAAAAATAATGGCGGATCGCGGAACGATCGGTCTGGACAGCACCGTCGAGCTTCGTCGTTAAACGGGGGCAGGGGAAGATGTTTTGAAACAACCTCCTGGGGATCGGATCATCGGTCTGACTGTGCCACATGACGCGATATAATGCATCCGAGTCGTCTGTTTTACCGTGTTCCCTTTCACTCGGTGCACAACCCACGCGATCTCCACTGTTCTTCCAAGCCGCAGGATTCTTTCATTCGCCTCCGCGCTTCGCAATTTATTACCGAGCTTCTTCGAGCTTTTCCCCCGATGCAAAACTGTCTGCGATTAAACGCTGACGTGACCTACTCGTGAAATGTTATGTGAATGTAATCACTCGGCTGTGTGTGTCTTCATGCACTCGCGGGTTTGCAATTTCATAGAGGGAACGTCTGGGTGTTAATGCTGTTGGAATTGCATTTTAATCAGACACATTTTGAAATATTTCATTCGCGATATTGAATCGTAGCGACCTTACAATTCGAACAATTTACAGCGAACCATTTCATACTACATAATTGGCAATGTTTGCATTTCACAACTGGGACGAGCTTCTAAAATTGTATGAAGTTGATACATTTAAATTGGTAAATTTCCTAAATAAAAAAAAATGTTCCATTAACAATGTATATTGACAAAAATCATTTTTCCTGTTTTTTTCACAGTGAATAACAATTTAATCAACAAGAGAAATTTTTCTTTCATTCCAATCTTCACGTAACAATTTATAAAACATCAGAAAATCTACAAGCTACCGAGGTCGAAGGAATATAAACATAATTAGTTCTCGCCAGCGATCTCTGGAAAGCAGTGCTTTAAATCAGCCTCTCAGCAGTGCGCAAACAGCAGCATCGAATAATTTCCATTCTCCCCGGTTCTCGTCCCCTTCTTCGGAGATTAGCTCTCACAATCGTCGTTCACGCGCAATGGAGGCACTTAAAGAAACAAATAAATATAATTGTCCGTCCAGCACAGAAACAAGGCACTCCGTCGGCGACCCTCTGTCATTCTTGTTCGTCAAAGGGGTGAAAAAGGTGGGCTCAGCCTACGCAATCAAACAACGATCACGCCCCTTAATGACCGAGTGACTGCTGTTACTCCTTCGTTCGCTTTGGGGGTGGTTCGCGCTCGGTGTGGGGTCGAAACAGCTGCGAGTGACACAGCCCCAACCCCCCGTAGTCGTTCTCTCCACTTGTACATATCTCGTCCCGGTTCTGTGCTACTTTGTCTCTCTCTCACCGGTTGCGGAACGCGGGCCCGTTTCTCTGTCCGTCTTTCGGGCGTTGTCGGAGCAGCGGCGGGGGCCCTCTGCTCGCCGACACCCCATACATAATTACTCCGACTACCGACACGTCTCACCCTCGCGGCAGAAATTTGCATTATCGAGCCGCCCCCGCGAGAACTAACCCCCGGATCTCACACCCCCGCAAGCGCGATTATTAAGGAATCAATCACGCCCTGGGTTTTCGGCAAGCTGTCGTCGCGCGGCGTGTCGCGGATTTGGGGATTTCGCGTTATACACTTTGATGCGATTTTATAACGATGTTTTGTCCCGATGCGATGGGGATTAGCGTCCCGCGACGACGGCCGCGATGATCGACAAGCGATCGAGAGCTCTTTGATCAACCCTGTCGCTATTTATCTCTTGAACGCATCATTGGAACAATTCCTACACGATTTTATCAAATTGAAATGATACAGTAATCGTAACTCAGAAATTATGAGATGAAAATACAGTGTCAAATATTTGCAAATTAGTTTTATACAATTAGAAAAAGAAAATTACAACGTAAAACGTAATATCAGCTTGAAAAAATTTCATGGAAATTGATCGGTTTTTCAACGTTGTTAGCCGACCTCACCGATTCCGCGTTAAGCAAAGGAATTCGAAGCTCGCGAGTGTTAACGGGGCAAATGGCAGTCGTCGACGGTTAAATCCTTGCGGAAGCAGCTGGCGGATGTTCTTAGAGCTAAGCCAGAAAATCGAGGACATATATCGAGATAACAGGGCCGCTTCGAGTAATTTTCGGAAGTGGCGAGGATAGCGGAGAGGAAGACAGTAGTTAGATAATGCGATCACACGGACAATTTCCATAACTACCATTGTCTTTGCGCAATCGCGTTCGACAAAGGTATCCTGCAGTCTCCGCGGCGAGCTTCCGTCTGCGATTTTACCTTGAAAGACTTCACAAGGAGAGACAGAACTTAAATCAAGAGCATGCAAAAATTCCTCGTTCACGACAGGAACCGAGATACGAAAATTGTATTTAGGTATTACAAAAATACTGTTAAATTAACCTTCTGTAGAGTGAATTTTGTTTATGTATTTAAAAAATGTCTGTAACTTAAAAACAGCAAATGTCATCGTGCAAATACAAAGTAACGATGAATTGTAAAACGTGTACAAAATGTACGCCATGTATAATTCTCTTGGTTAAAAAAACGGTACAAAAATATCTTGTTCTATGGATAAAAATAAAATTTTACCGGAAAATATTGATATTTGAGTATGTGACTTCAAAGTGACGAAAAAATAACGGAGAAAAAAATATCACAGAAATATAATAGCAGAAATAAAATTTTATTTAGCAGAAATATCTGCAGTCATTTTATTATTCGGATATTATTTTTATTTTCCAGCTGGATTTGATATTTCTCAGTATTTCTCCCGCGTCACCAACGCGCATTCTTCTTTGAATGCCTATGGAGGTCAAGAATATCGTAAGACTTTCTCCACTTCGGGTCACTTCAGGAATACTCTGTCGCCAAAAAGAGAAGGAGAAAAGGTGCTCGAAAAGATTCGGTCGACGGGTCGAAAAACTTTTGGAACGCCTCCAAAGGTGCCGTCGAGACGTGTCTCGCTCGTAAACGGTCCTCCTACTCGTGGATACTCGTGTATTTCTGCGAGCAGCCGCCCCCGCGCTGTCATTCCCTCTAGTGAATAAATTAAATCGACTCGCCGCTGCCCGTTGACGCTAAATAATACTTAGCGCCGGCTTAGCGAGCGATGTTTATCCGCGAGCTGGCTGCTTTAGGACCATTCCACAGATGATCTCTTACTTCATGTCGTCCTGTCACGATCGTACGTGAATTCGCTAGTTTAGACGCGGAAAATTTCCTCTCGTTGCAAAATGAATTCCGCACACACTATTCTAATCTTCCTTGAAACATTAACTGCATGTCAGGAATGAAAATTTGTGTAATTGCTAGCATCATCTACTGATAACACACTCGCTTTTATTCTTTTATTATTTACGATTTTTGGAAAATTGTAATTTCCTGGAAAAACATCGTAGAACAACCACCCCGCTCATTTTAAAGCTTGAAGTCTCTACTTTCCAAATCTATTATTAATAATTCTCTGAGATGTTCTTGCAGTATATCGTGAGTGAGAAACTGAAGACATGTTCTATCTTGATAATGGCATAAATTCAAATGTCTCTAGAAATTTTTGAAAATTCTTTTCGTGACGCAACTAATCACAGATTTTAAGATTAGAGCTTCCCATTTCCAACCGCATCTTAAAATTTTATGAGCGACTTTTTACTCGTTTTTCAGGTTTAATGAAACGTATTCAATCAATGTTACGATAACACTAGAAACTCTCCCCATTTGTGCGCTATAAAGCAGTGAAAAGAATTCAATTTTCAGAGGAGTTTAGCATTTTTATGCATTTTTTATTGCATTATATAGATTGTCTAAAGCTAGCGTGAAACGTTCGCGGAATAAATTATGTCATTAAAAATTGATTCAGCAATTTATTCGAAATATTGGGAGGGTGCGACACAAATTGCAATAATGATAGCTTCTCACTCAACATTTTAAGCTGAACAGAATTATTGCACATTGAATTGAAGTGACAGTAAATTTTTAAGCACTCTCATGTTCTCTAACTGTGACATCGAACGCGATGAAGATACTCTAATATATAAAATAAAATAATCTTCTGGGTCAACACCCAAAGAAATACACACGTCCATGAATCCAATAATGTTCGTTCAAGGGCCATTGAAAAAACGTCCAGACAAAACAATAGCACTCCGACATATTTCCGAACTTTTCAAAGCGATTTCTAAACTCCTTTATAAGCTCAAGCACTTGTCCAACTATGCTGGCCCGGCAGAAATTACTATTACAACTCACGTAACGGTGCGCGCCTCTGGAAGCCATATTTCGTGGTATTCTTACTCGTCCGTAGAAACTTTAGAAGGGAAATCTTAACCCTTTACTTGCTCGAATACTGAGCGATACGAGAGAAGATGCCGGGCCGTGAGTTGTGTAACGACGCCTTCTGAGCTCCCAGTGCAAATGGTTAAGCCTTAAATTATTATGCGTTAACGTCCTCGAAAGCTAGTCAAGCTCGGAGATGCTCGTCTCTCTCTCTCTCTCTTACTCGCAATACTACTTAACTCGGTATGTAGTTGGTTGCGACAAATTTTGTATATCACACAGAGAGAACACAAAGTGTGACTGTGCTCTCCCGCTACTTCTAACTTTGTCTCTAACACGCCTGTTGATGGCCGACTGCTGTCTGCTGCTGGCTGAATGTATCTCCTTGCTGCCATTTCTATGTCGTTCAACGGGATGTCTGACTTTGTTTGCATCATTCCACTTTCCACTTGACGCTAACTTTATCTTCCTCCGTAACCCTTTCAGCATGGATTATGGCGTTTTTCGTGCTTGTTGCTCGAGTTACAGCACTCGAATTTCGCGCGGAAGAAAGTGTCCTCTACTCCAAAGCTTCTAATTTTATTTATGTCGCGCAACACGCTGAATACAGCGGTGGTGACAGGCGCTGTTAAATTGCTTAAAAACGGGGTTATAATAGCATTATACAGTACGCTACTTTTATGGAGAATTATCTCGTTGTATGTGGGAGAGTCGGCAGAATATTTGTATATCCTTTACAGTTAACAACAAATTCTATTCTGATATACTACTTCGATAAATATTTGTGTAGCGTTCAACAAATGCTGTTTTGCCAATTTCTTCTAGATAGAAGGTTGGAAGAGATATGTACATATATTGGACATCAATTTTGCACAACGTTGTTAATTCCTGATAAATTAAAATAAAGCTCAGAATGAATATGTACATACAGAAAACATCAATTTTTTTACAGAGATAGACTATTTCTAAAGATAGATTAATTCTGTACAACGGTGTTAATTCCCTTCAAATTGAAATGAATCATAGAGTACAGATACACATAAAATGATTTCAAGAAAACTGTGTTTCTCTAAACTGTGTTGCCTAATCCCTAATTCTTAACTCCCATCTAATCTAGTGTCAAAACCATACATTCCACTAATAAATCTCACTCTATTAATAAACGTACAGCAAACGACGAGCGTTGAAACCTTCTGGAAACCACCCAAGAGAGTATCCTCAAGAACATTCATCAAGACTATGATCTTCTGGTCCTCTAACAAGCATATGTAAAAAATATATTATATCAAGGATAATCCAAAGGTGTTTTATAGCAACATCTAAATATTTCGTATAAAATCAAATGTACACATCAAATGCAAAACAATAAAACCACTTAAAGATTTTGAAAAGGACTTGCAAATTATTAGGGAAAAAATTGTGAATGTAGCTCCTGTAGCTTGCAATCCATAGCCTACTTATAGTAAACCACGAGTGTTAAAACTTTCCGGATACTGTCCAAGAGAGTATCGACAACATATATCAAGATCATAATCGTTAAGTCTTTTAGATAGCATTTTTCCAAGAGAAACATTATCAAGACCGACTCAAGAGACCAGTGTTTTGCAGCCCCGTTGAAAAAGCCGCCCATAAAGTGCCAAAGCTTTCCGAGATAGAGCTCGAGATCGCAGAAAGTTCGAAGGCTCTCCAGGGCAGAATTGAAGAGCAAAGGGCTGAAAGTGGAACTGTATAAACGTCAATTTGAGCATCGGATGACTGGAAAGGGTTGGCGAGGGGTGCTGAATCGGGGTTGGGCGGCTTGCCAAGAGGGTAAGGAAGAGGATACCGGGACGAGTGGACGGATAAAGGCGAGAAAAGTTGACTCGTAAAGAGAAACCAAGAATCGGCTAAGACCGGGGGATTGTTTCTGGGTGGCGTGGCGGTCTGGGTGTCGCGGCCAGACGACGGTGGGGGAACCGGTTTTCCGGAGGGTTCGGGAGTTAAAGTTTTCCCTCGGCTGATGACCGGGAGCCATCCGAAAGCCTCCGATAGAGAACGGGAGAAAAGAGTGTTTTACGATAAAACTGCTCGGATCCAATTTATCTGACGCGGCGGCGCGGCGCTCGAGGAACCGGGTCATTTCCGGGCTATCGTTCCCTCCCATTTTTCCATCGGCGCGGCGCTTCCCTTTCGCCTACCCGCGCTTTGCAGCGCACGCTTCGAATCGCCTCTTCGGACGGATATATTCCGCGACTGGTTTTCGGCTAATGGCGAACGCCAGGCCGGTTTTCAGCTTCCATCACGGGACATTTACCCCGCCGTTCGACGTCCAAACAGCTCTTCCACAGAGGATCGAACGCGATACCCGATGGGATACCTTTCCTTGTACTGCCTCGGACCGTCCACAACTGGTTCTGCGTTTTCATTGACGGATTTCTCTTTATTTTGCAGGAAAGCGACGCTCATCGTTTTCTGAACGATGTTAATTATAACACAATTTCACCTTCCAATAATCTTGAAAATATTGTAACAATATAGAAAAGATTCGCTTACATGTCAACACTGAGCCTTTACCTTCGACATCATCGAATACATGTAGTGTTAAAAAATAATGTATTTTTTGGTTGGTTTCCATTTTTTTAAATTGCTTTTTGAAACATTTAAGCTATCACTTTAGACATCATCTACTACATACATATACTGTTCCAGAAAAATCGTTTGATCTTCCAATGACCTTTCAATCGGATCCACTCAATTATTTTTTCACTTCACATTCAGTTTATCAAAATTAACATAAATGTACCCTTTAGGCGAACACAACGGAGAAGTTCGCCAACCTCCGACTTGATATAAATTGTGGATGCTATAAGAGACATGATAATAATAGATCTTGTCATTCGAAATGAAATTTTTATCGATTCAGGAGGTTTACAATCTCCATCCACCGTCACTCTCGCCGATATTCATTCCCCCAGTGCTAGACACTGCGCCCCCGAAGATTAATTACTCCGCCGTTGAATCGGAGCTCCGATTCCCATGAATTGAGATCGTTATCGCGCCCCCAGCGCAGCCCTGGAGATCGTCTTCTCTTCGGGAGCAACGTTTCATAAATGAAACTTCTTTCGCGATAGTCGCGAGCGGAGAGGCGTGCCACCGAGAGAGTGGACAATGTCAACGGTGGAAGAAGTCTAATTAATTCCTCTCTTTCCCGCGATACGTCAAAAAAGCGGGACAGCCTTAACGAGAAAGTCCGGAGCGATAAAGCGATGATTTATGCGGTAACTTGTGGCTCGATCCGCGAAGTGCGACCCGGCCCTATTAAATGATGACGCCAATGCCAGGAAACTCGCGTGACTTTGACTAATATCGGACCTAGGAAGTCCTTGATTAACGCTTTGGCAATCTCAAAATTTTCACGAACCTCTTGTACTTATTGGAAGAAATAACAAATAAATGTATCTTCGAACAATTCTCAGTTAAACGTCAGGAAACGATTGTTCCCGAGACTTCTGTGAGGACAGCAGCTCGGAAATCGAAAAATGGTGGGAGTGGATAAAAATACGAGAAATCATGGTGTCACAACTGTTCCACTCGAACAACCGCGAGGAATTAGAGAGCCGAGAGGAACGAGCTTGTTTACAAGACGGTTTACACGACCGTGGAATTTTCGACGATGCGTTTGTCTGCGAGGAAGTGGAGCGAATCCTGCGTGGGAGTCATGTTCTCCTTCTCTTGAGAGAGACACCACCAGAGAAGACAATGGAGCTATAATTTCTAATGAATGTAGAAATTGCAGCGCTTTAAACGTGTCAATTCTTTTCAGGTCTTACATCTTACGCGATCGCCGAGATCTATTGTGCTGTAAATTCCGAGACTGATGGTAAATGTTCTACAATTTTTATAGATCGCGTTAGATTTTGAAACAGTTTACTGTGCTTTGTTCGATAGATCTGCGCGCGATAAGTTGGTAACATTTTTATCGAACTATTATATTTTTCATTTGTAGAATATTTCCATACAATTGCAATTCAAGTACAAATTAATAAATGGACCAAATATTCGTTCTTCTACAGGTTCAGAATTGATTTCAGGTCATTTGTTAATTAATTTAAGCTCATTTTCGTGGAAAATAAAAGTATAAATTCTACTAGGACCTACATATGAATTTCCAGTGTTGGATAATTTGTTAAACAAGCTTTCGCTGCGTGGCGATCGTAACAATCAAGATTTAACTACACACAGGCCCCTTTATGGCCGTTGATGCGCTATAGCGTTCCGAGGCAACTCTATCAAACCGATGACAAGTAACGCGTCCCCTGAATGGCGTAACAATTCGCGCGACACGGGGGACACGTCGTCGGATGACTTTTAATTAATTATACCGACAGTTCGCCGGAGAACGCGTCGTTGACGGTGGATAAACAATTATCGGCCTCTCTAACGAGGGTAGGTTGCGGCGATGCACCGCGACATCGAGCATAGTTCACAAAGTTTTTTCGACGATACGCATATTATTGCTGAATTTTACTCATCTTTTTCCTTATCCACAAGAGCTTTCTCTAGTCGCAGTCCCGTTACTACGTAATACATTTCAGTTTTGATATTTTACACTGTATCACATTATGCTATCGTTTTACCTTTCTCCAACGTATGCTAAGTTGAGAAACTCGTTTCAACATCGTCAACTGTTCCACAAGGTCATAAAGTGAAGAATAAATGTATCGCGCAGATAAGATGTCAAGGATCTTAAAACAACCTTTTGATAGCAAAATCAAGTGATATAATTTTTGTCCTGTAAATTTTATGTAGCTGAAATTCCAACAAAGACATTTAAATATCCTATTTCCCACGAGTAGATTGCAGAACTTTCTGCAGTCACGGTCTACAAACAAAAAAAAAGCCAAGCACAAACTCGTGTTAATCCTGATTCATCGGAAGCGCTAACGAAGCCAAGGAATTTTCATTAAACTCCAGTTCCACTAAATTTTCCAATGAGTGTACACTCTCGTTCGTAAGTCATGGGATTCCAGTTTTTGCCTCAAAGAAAATCTTGATTATGATACGGTTCCAACTGCGAGTACGTTAATCTGTCTTCCATTCTATACTACTATTATTTTCGTAAAAAACTACTATGTAATTTGTTACTAAATTTAGTGTTACCTTTCCAAATTCTTTTTACAAATATATAATTATAGTATGTACGCGTGGTAACATTATTTTATATCTAAATCTGTTACCTACCAAAGATTCATTAATTATTTGAAAGATTAAATAAATTGATGATGAAAGAAAGTGATGTATAATAGATCATTTCCAACAGTGGAACATATTGTTTATTGTTCGTGGACAATCAACACGAAGGGCTACTAATTTTTGTATCTAATCAAAAATCGAAAACATTCGTCCTCAATTAAAACATAAACTTTTGCAAACGAATTAACGGAGAAAAATTTAAGTACTCTACCAGCAGTTCGACCAGCAGTCAATTCTCAGTAATTATAAACACTAATGAAGACGTCAGCGTCACATAAGTAACTCGGCGGAGTATTAACTTTTACAATCGCCGAAAAGCAAGTACATTCCCTTTTACGTTCACTAAAAATCAGCGAGCTATAACCTGCACCCTCCACAAGTTACCCAATCAGGTAGGGCGGTGGCAAGAACGCATCGTTTCCAATAAATACATAAATTAATATCTCGCAGCGGCCGTGCATAATGGAGAACGTTATCCGAAGATACCGGCTCGTTTCAAGGTGGCGGGTATGCGTCGTCTCGTTAACGAATTCCTTGGCATTTCCGCGGGACAATCAGCGACACCGAGCCCCGACCTCGTTAGAGTCGCTCGATCGAAATATATTTAAAGATGGCTTTAATTTTCGCCCGTTATCGCGAGGCTTCTCGCCCCGTTTCGATTCTTCCCCCTGTTCCCCTTGAGAAACGTGGGGCACAGGAGGACGGGACGAGTATTTACGGCGGTGCGCGTCCGCACGCACTTAAATACACGATATCTACGTAATTCCGGTTCGCCTAATGGAGATAAGCCGGAACGTACGATGCGGTTTTCTCGGATGGCGTAATGACCGAGGACACGGGGTCCTTAATAATGCCCTCGAACCGTTCCCCCTCCCCTTCCTCCGAGATCAGGTCCTCTCGCTTTTACTGCAGGAGCTGCGGACCCTCCTCCCCTGGTACGGTGGACGCAGGTGCACCGGAATTGCCCGACCGACTCGCACAATCTGAGCCTCTCCACGGCTTTACGAGCGGCTAAAGCCCAGCTTCTGACGCGCTACCAGCGTAAGGTTACTAAGCATTCTGGGGAGATTTGATAACATAGCCACCGTGACATCGGTGACGAAATAATTAATCGACGCCTGTTAGGATCGAGACACTATGCCCTCTTGGTATCAAGGTCAATCCAATTTTTTAATGGGAGGAAACTGGATGACAAATCTCTCAGGAAAATGGAGTTAGTCGAGTCATTCTTATGAATTGCCATTCTCTTAGCTCGTAGCAAAATTGTATTCATGACTGGTTACTGGGATCAAGTCACTGTGTTCTTGACGTCAGGGAAACTCTGATCTTTGGAGACGTGGACAGGAGATACCGGGGCTGGTTGAATAATTTTTATGAATGAACCATTCGTGTGAATTGATGTGGTCTGTTACTGAGATCAAACACTGTGTCCTTGACGTCGAGGAAACTGATTTTTTGAGACGAGGGTAGGAGATATTGGGGCTGATTTATGAATGAACCATTGGTGTGAATTATTGTGGTCCATCGGAATGGACCACTAGATTTGTTCTTGGAGCGACGGTCACTCTGGTCTTTGGAGATGAGGGTGGAGGTTTGTTTGTACCTTCAGGTAGCAACTCATTAATTTTTTGATAAAATGGAGAATTGTTGCTCCCTTTTGGAACACATTTCCCATAGAAGCAAGCCTTCTAGACTAGATGCAGTTCAAGATCTAAAATTCCACCCTGACTTGCGCAGAGTGAACTGGTAGCTGCAACATTCGTCGACTCGAGACTGCACCATAGAGCGCTTCGAATAAGGGAAGAATGGTACTATTGCCCTCGAAGCATCGTCGGTAGAAGGTAGAACGCAGTAGACCAGGAGATTCTGCGGAGACGGGCGAAAGGTCGCGCAAAAGAAACGCCTGCTTCAGGCTACGCGGGCATTTCCCGCGGGATCATTCTCCTACATTTCCCCTAGCAACCTATAGATCAACTCGGAGATTCATTCCGTGGCTAATAAATAGGCTGCGGATCTTCGTGCGCTTATCTGCGTTAAATACGAAACTGAGAGAGCTTCGAAATTCATTCCAGTATGCATTCTATAAGATCGCCTTGTTCGAAAGTATGTACATGAACCGATTAATACACACTGGATTTTACTTCGAAACACTAGCTGATTAAATTGAGTTCATGAGTACGAACTTTTGAATTTTATTTCTGTCGAACTAAGTAATGAACTTTCATGATCCTATGCATATTTGTTTATATATGTCTATATTATATTTGTTAACTTTTATCGCCAGTGCTATAGTAATTATTCACCAAGGATAGATCACATGATTCGTATCCTAATATGAAGGGCCCCACAAATGGCTCAAGACTCGAGGAATTAATTTCAAACTCTGAAACTGTTCAATGCATAATTAATCCGAACTTTAGAAGATCGTTTTCTTCATCTACCACGCTCCAGAAGTCGAGCACAGTTCTATTAATTAAAATTGTTCCGAGTTTTTGATTTTAGAGATCTCGGAACTCAATTACTGCGCGAAGTCATCCAAAAGGAACGGTTTGCTCTTCCGTAATGCTATCTATTATAACGTGATCGATGCAATCAGATCATGCACAAACAATTGTGCGAGGTACCGAAAAAAATATACCGTATGGTTGAAGAGGAAAAAATTCCCAAAGAGTGAATCCTCTCAAGAAACAGTTCGCTTCAGGAAATATGTAATTCTGCCGAATGATCGATGGCAGGACCTACCTTTCGATCCTGAACGGAAGCGCCGTATGTCACGAGTGCGCAGTCAGCATTCTCCGTACCTCTCCTTGTGGCCAGGCTGCCCTCGGTGGCCGTCGATGCTCTCGAAGGAGTGTGCGAGCGTGTCGTATCGTTTCAGCGGCGAGCATGCATGCAGGCTCCAAGTTCAGGGTCCCAGTTCCCGTGGTGGTTCCAGAGGAGCAACGGACAACCACTTCGGGCCTGTGTGCACCGCAAGCATGTAATCCGGATCGTCTCGCGAGAGTGCTCTTCGTTTCTCCACTCCGAATCCCGGGGCCGAGTCAAAGTCCTCTCGTAACTTTCCCCAAGGAGCACGCGTTGCACGCTTGTTTCCCCACTTCGAAGAGCACCTAAGACGCGAGCTATGACGCCTGACCGCGCATTACTTGATTCCAGGATCCTTATCCTCTGATCTCCGACGCGATCCGTGGATCTACCACCGGCCGAGCGATCGGTGACGCATCCAAAGTTCCTCGAGTTAATCGATCCTCATTACGCGCCACTTCGATCCTCTATCTCTCCCCCACGGGACCAGAGATACTCTCACGGACCGAACTGTCTCTCCTTCTCTCTCCCTCTCTCTCCCCTCTGTCTCTCTTCCCAGGCTACCGGTTACTCCCGCCGATTACGGCGATTTTATTGTCTGCTCGAGATCGAAGCTCGCGGCCGATGTCCGATAAGGTGCTAACGCGCTAATTGGCAAACGGAGCCCGCGTACCCTATCCCTCGAGTTAATTATATTTAATTGTCGGCCCATTAATTGTATCTTTAATCACTCGGAGAGCCGAGATACAAGCCCGTCCGCCACAGCACAGCCAGCCCGTACGTCGAAAAATTAACGATTCGAATTAGACCGGCTCTCGTTCGGCTCTGCCGAGAGAGAAGGGAGAGAGAAAGAGCGAGAAGACCGTCTCTCGAACTCGCACTCCACGATGGATCGTCTCTCGTTAACCTCTCCTCTCTTCGATTCCCACGAAAATCGTAGTCGTATATCGACCGGGGAAACAAAACTCCTAGCAGAGAACTAGCTATATCCTCCCACCTCTCTTCGTTTGTCTCCAGAACCTCTTCGGGTTCGGCCGAAACACAGGCTTCTCTTACAGTTCCCGGACAAGCTTCGCCGGTCTCCCGAGAGGATCGTCCGTTCTGCTGAAAAGAGTTTCGCGCGGATGGAGGGTCGTCCACTTTCTCTTGCTTAGAGCAGACCCTTTCTTCGTGTCCCTGCGGAACGCACCCGACGCAAAGTTCTCTTATTACGCGGATCGATTGGTCTCTTCCTCTTCCTACTTCACGAGCAAGATCCCCAGAAGATCCGTACTTCGGGAGCGAGAACTCGAAGCCTGGAACAGCGGGTTCATTCGATCGGAGTCTTCGGATCCTCTAGATCGGCTCCTGGTATAATATCCACGATCACGCGGCACTGTACGCGAAGCAGATCACGGAGCGACCTTGATCGAAGACGGTAACAACTGCTACCGATCCACGCGAATAGTATAAGCAAACGTGTCTTCGGCTGACTCAGTTAGTCAAGACTAACTCGATCCACGCGATTAGGGTTCCTGTTGTCACGAGACTCCGGTGTCTCGAGGCTCCTCGCAAGTAGAGGTCAGAAGATGGTACTAACTCGCGGTGCTACTGCTCCCCGCCAGTAGCCTAACCGAGCATGCGTCCACCTAAGTGATTCGGTTCACGCGATTAGGGTTCCTGATGTCGTGACACTCGGAAGCAGGAATCGGAAGAGGACGCGAACTACTGAACTCGCGACGCTACTGCTTCGCACATGTAGCCTAACCGAGTTCGGCTAACCTTTACTCAGGAACCACGCGATTAGGGTCCTTGTAGTCGCTAAACTGCCGCGAATCCGGTGTTCCATGCGAGCAAAAATCAGAAGACGGTTCGAACTCGCGACGCTGCTGCTCCCCACGAGTAACCTAACCGAGCGTGCGTTCACCCAGGTAATTCGTCCCACGAGATTAGGGTTCCTGAATTCGCGAAAACTCGGGCGCGGAATCCGGTGGCTCACCGAGGGAGAAGGTAACCCCGCAACGAAGCGGGTTCTCGGCACGACTGAGAGGTTCGAACCTCGACGCCGAGAGAGCCACCCCCGCGAGAGGGTGGCGGGCCGAGAAAGGGAGGTAGAGGGTTGGAGGAAGAGGGGTGAGAGGAACGGAGAGGGCACGAGCAGAAAGCACAGGAGTGAAAGAGGGACCGGAGCGGCGCGCGCGCGCGCAGTCGCCAATTCGAAAGCCGAGCGACGATATTAATTACATCCTTTTCGAGCGACGGAAACGAATCGAGCAAGCCACGCCGGAATATCACGCGGTAGCTGCCAAGCGCGCTTCGAAACTGCTCAGAAAATCGTAGGATTTCGAACAGGAGGAGGAGAATGTTGTCCTGTGGATGTGTTCCGAACGATTTCCATCGAGCTACAGCTCTACTCTTGTTCCCCCGCTGTTTCACCCTCGCCGCGCAACCCCCGCCGAAATAATGGATGGATAATCTGTTCTGGCGTGGCCCGCTCGGGACTAAAAGGTTCCTACGAATTCGACGGCCGCGCGCGTTCTAGCGTTGGTGATCCCTCCGAACAACTTTTAGGAGACGCAGAGGAGATTTTTTGGGGTGAGTAGAGATGTGCGTGGACCCAAACATTTCGGGTGACGGATGGTCCGATGGATCGGAATATCAAAAATTTGGTAAGTTCAATTTTAAAAAATAGTATATATGAACTAGTATTATTTTCAGCTTATCAAAATCAATAAAGGAAGAAAGAAATATTTTTTTGACTCCTATTTATGTGACTTGTATCCTGATCGCAGTAGCAATGAGAGCTACGAAATCAAGCTACAATAACAATTCTGTTAATTATTATATGATTTTATACCAAATATAAACGTTGAAAGTACGATAAATGTCAAAGTGCAATTGAACCAAATAATTTTTAAAATTGAAATCAGCTATACGGAAATCAATTCTTTTTAATTCTATTATAAAGCGTGAAGAAATTTTATCTTGCTTGCGAATGAGTAGTTGAATAATATCTGTCCCGATCGTTCCTTACTAAGATCGTTCCTCACGTTACCTTACCTAATAATAATAATAATTCTATTTATCAATAATCCACCGACAAGTAAAACAATCAACAAAATTCTGTGAATATGGTAACACTATGCAACTGAAGATAAAGTTGCTGGTACCAGACGCTGATCTAATCTTGAGAGATGTACGAAGTCAGAAATAGCAGAAGAAGACGAGTGGAAAGAAATTGATAACAATTTCGTGGTAATGATTGCCGTTCTGTTTCTCTCACGTCTCTTCTTTCATTCTCTGCAGCTTCATCCCTCAAGATCAGACCAGCTTCTGATATCATCTTTAATTTCCATCCCCCAAACATGCAATTTCAATCTACGTAAAATAATCTTCACAATTTCATCACCAGACGAATTCTGTATGTTACTAGCACATACGCTGAGGACCGACCAGAAAACCAGTCAACCACAACAGATCCAAAGTAACAAAGTCAACAGAGAAGAGCAGATAATCCGAAGAGGAACGGGCTGCGATAAAGCCGAGAATCGAGTCCGTAAAAATTGGAGTCTGTAACGAGATCCTCGAAACGTCGAGCCTATTTGCACGGAAAAATACCGCAGCTCGCGTCGCGTTCACCGAGGCGGCTAACAGAAAAAAATCTATAAAATAGAATGATTCCAGTAGCGATTGATCATCGATTAAAAAATGCTCGCTAAATGGCCGACATCAGGTTCATTCGATTATTTCGCCGGCCATATTCGGCTCCCGCTCCCGTAACCCCATCTTCGTCGAGCATCGATACATGCGAAAAATTTCGCACGGCTGTAGGAGGTTGCGATTACCCGCGGAATTTGCATAGTGTCCTAAGTTCGTTCGAATGAACGCGAGACGCGTCGATGCCGACGCCTTTAGTGGCGCGGCGCGCGTGTCGTTTGCATAGAAACTGCAGTTTATGGAGGCCACTGTCGAGGCTCGATGCAACCAGTTTCGCTCGCCGGATCTTATTGGCGGTTTTGGTAGCTAGCCTCGCAATTAGAAATATACCCGACCGCTCTCGAACACCATAAACGCGAATCTCGATTCGGAACGCGCCTACGTCGCCGGCGAGGAAGAACTTTTGGCAGTATTTGTCACTATATTTGTTTTTGTTGGTCACTGTACATTTTGAAATGGTGGTGATGGAAAATATTTTAGAAATTATTAAATTTCTGAAATAAACTTGATTTAATAAAATCCCAGCCATCCCTAAAAAATTCAAGGTTGATTTTTCTACTTGTGGAATAGTAGTATGTTGAACTGTTCCATTTTGTAAAAATAAAACTAAAAATTTAGGAAAATTGTATTCTCTAGCTCAACTTAAACTGACACAAATTTGTATAAAAATCACATGATCTGGCATAGTTTAATATTTTGAATTGGCGTATTAATGATTATACTGACCATAAATTTCTGTGGAAGGTAAGCAGGTTATCGAAAGTCAGTGTCGAAGAGATGCAAAGCGTAGTGTGTGAAAAGGGCAGGAAAATACGGTGCATGCATGAAAGGAGAGCGTGAGGCAACAAGGAGTGGTGTAGTAATATAAAACTTTCTAGGCGAAGAGGCGGAAGCAATGAATAGAATTGTAAAGATACGAGAAAAATCATAAAGAAAGAAATGGAATATCCTCGGGAATATAATATAACCCATCCGCAATGCGACGTAATAGATGCAACAAATAACGCAGTATAATATATACAGCATAATGTGCTATAACGTATTAAATACGATGTGACAGAATATACATATGCGATTATAGTTGCAAATGCATTGCCGCAACCAAACGGAGTCAAAATGAATGAATTCATAAAAAACACAATACCTCGTATAATTCAGTTGCTATTACACTGGTGATGTTAACGCATTTGTGCCTTGATAATTCCTTTTGTACGCGCCGGACTGCAATGCCGCGCGAAACAAAATATCAATTTAATTGAATTTAATGGACGATGGGAACGATGCACGTTGCGTCTGAGGAAGTGCATCGATGGTATCGGGAGGCAGCGTATATTCGTTCGCAACATCGATTTTTCTCCCGTTATCGCCAGGAAATTCTTCCTTCGATGACGTTATTATTTGTTCATATTTCCGCAACGGTATCGCCGAAGTTCGACTACTAACATTACTGAAACACAGTAATTTGCATTATTATAATGTTTCCCGTCCCGGCGCGAAAATTATATACACGAATATTCTCTGACGAAATACAATTGCTGTTTCCGCGATAATAATTAGACCGCCAATCTTTATGCGCAATGCAGATATTCGCGACTCGGAAATCATCGGAATCAAAGAGAAGTGCTTACATTTTAATCCTATCCGGCTGTAAATTGGATAAAAAAACTCATTTCGCCGACTAAAAGATTCCTTTCGCACTGCAGTCGATGCATCTCGATGCAGACAGCTTCTCCTGCATTTTGCAAGTGCTTTAAAGAGCCACGGGTTTGTAATCACATTTTCTTTGCGAAAGAGAAAGTGAGGCAGGTTGGTTTGTAAGGGGAAGATTAGCTCTTCAGGGACGAGTGTCAACTGTGAGGTAGTAAAAATTCTGATTGACACTAAATTTACTATGGTCGAATTAAATATAAAATCATCGAATCATAACAACTGAAGAAAACACTATAAAAACGCTTTCAAAAGAAAAGACTCAATATAAATTTTATTCTCCAAATAAATAAACGGAATCTTCTCATTTTTATAAAGCACATACTATCACTATCAATATTAATGTTGAATATATATTTTCCTTCATTTAACCACCAGATGTAGAGGGGTTGGTCAATTTATAGAATATTAAAAACAATTTCCGTGTTGGAAAGATTTAATGTAGTTGGGGGTTGATGGACCCGATGGAAGACAGCCTCGTTAATTATCGACCATGCGACTGATAATGGAATTAGACACTGGGAAATCTAGTTGGACGAGAGACAATAATGCCCTGGCCCGCGGCCGATTCGCGTAATCCGCTGCACTGTGTTCGACTTACAAAGCTGGGTTTCCCGTGCCCGCGTAGCGCATCGACGTTAAAATAAACACGAGAACCAAACAAAATATTGTTTCCATAAATATTGGATCCAGTCAAATAAATGATCCAAATAAAGGGAGGGAGCTGGCGCGAGCGGACGCGCCACCCTTTCGGAGGGCTCGCGCGCGAGAGTTCTTCCCCATCCGGGAGGGTTTATAACGAGGATTTAGTGTCCGATCGAGGGACGCTTCCATCCCTTCCCTGGACCCAGGATATTACACAATAAAATACTGTCTGCTACTCCGAGGACCTATTAAAATATTGAGAAACCCTCTATCCTCGAAACTACTTTCCAATCCTTAATTTTCACTTATTTTACCCGGTCCTTTAAGCACTCGATGAATTGCGATTTTAGGGTACATTCGAGCCAATTAGACCGTACACTTGTACAAACTGGATCGTTGCTACTTTTCAGCCCTCAAATCCATTTACTTAACCCACTTGACTTGAACAGTTTAAATATCTTTTTTATTTTTCATTTTCTTAAGATATATATGAATTTTTAAATAACTATATATATTTTTATTATTACTAAATATTAGTTGAAATTTGTATCAATTTGTATCATCCCGTGACCTTCACGGAACTTTGAGCAATGAGAAACAAAGGAAAAAAATTTAAATTAGTATTAATAATAGAGAAGTTGTGATTTAAAAATAAGTGAATAGGATTCGAAATCTCGGTCGATCTCGAAAAAATTATTCCGATCTACGCACCGTCTGAATAAGAAGAAACGTACATTATTTTCACCCCTTCGAATAATACGCAAGCGGGTCTCGTACCTCTTCGATGTATCACCAGTCTCAAACAAGTTTGCCACCCTAACTCCAATTCCGACTTTAAACAATCTACAGCACTTTCCCAGCCTATCGAGAAGTCTCAGACACTCGTCAACTCGGTCGACCCTTTAAAACAATTTTAAAATCTCATCTCTTTCATCGAATTCGCCCCAAAGCGTCAGACGTCGCGTCCACGAAGCGATCCTCCCCCAATGAGAAACTTTTCAATTTCGGAAAAAAACCGCATTACCAATTGTGTCGCAGACATCCGAAGAAGTGTTCGTCACCAGGCAATCGATCAACAAGCTTATCGTCGAGACAATAAATTCAGTGACGGTTGCAGACCGCGCTCGGTACAGGCTCGCTCAAAAATCGCATTTGCAAACTTGGAGCTCGGATGTTTGGCAAAGTTATTACGCGTCGGTCGGCGAACCACCCTCTCTCCGCCCTCGCCAACCCCTTTTAATCCGAGTAAAAATCTCCCGTTGTTCGACAGCTTTCGCCATGATATTTTTATTCGGATTAAACGCGATCGCGTCCCTGCGAGGAGGGAACGTACTATGTTTGCCAACCCCCTCCCGTTTTTTCCGTTTCTTTTTATACACACGCCGGCCGTTCGCAAATTCGCCGACGCCCTTGCGATTTTTTTTCGCCCATTTTTGCGACGCCCGTCTTCGTTATTCCGTCGAACGTTCGCGGACGCTGCCCGACAACGCTCAAACGGGGTGTTTGATGTTGAAGTTAATCGGGCGACGTGGTTGTAACCGGTTGGTCGCGTGTCGTTTTGCGAAATAAAAAGTTGAACGTGCCGTTGGTCGAACTTTGACACTGCGGATTCGATCGGAATTATTTTCAAACGAATGTGGACACTGTCCGAATGATTGCCTGAATCTTTATGAGAATGAAATTCATTTTATGCATTCCAGCTAACTCTTAACATCTTCATGCAAATTTTCTTTATTCAATTCCTTTCGTATTTTAAAAGGACGTTACATTTGGGCTGGTTAATGCTCAAAGCGGTGTATGTATACTGTGGAGCTCTATTCCAAATAATTTACTACATTAATTTCAAGGAACAGAAAAGCATCCACAGTTTAGATTTTACTGAATGATTAAATGTTAAAAAGTAAATTAGTTCAGAAGCACAACAGAATTTGGAAAAAGGTCAAACTTTCCAAATCTGTTCCAGTACAGGTCTGACGAGTATCTGTAATGTAGCAACTTTGAAAGCAAGGATCGAGCTCAAATTACTGCGAGACTAGGACACCGAAACCAGAGCAGGAATAAAAGGGATTTCAAGAAAGAAAAGCATTTTTATGAAATATACGATGTTTGGAAGGTACTGCTAAAGCTCTTCCCCATGCAGCAACCTAATAAAACTTTCTCAGGCTCGGTCGGAGCGACCGAGCGCAGCAAAGAGTTAACAAAAGCGGAAAAGGGTTCGCCACGGGGAAATATGGAAGTCCGTGTGCGATCGATTCTTGCCGGAGCATATTCCTTTCTCTATTGCAGCTCGACTGAGAGAATGCTTTTCGTCTCCGTCAGCTTTCTCTCTCCCTCTCTCTCCCTTTCTCTCTCTATCTCTATTTCTCTTTTCGTCAGCCAAATAAATTAGTTGTCACGAAGAAGCCAACGGAGTAGCCTGGCCAGCTGGCTGGCTGACGACCGATAAAATGACCCACGTGAGCTTAACGCCGGGAACAAAGTTGAGCCGGTAGCATTTGCGGAAAAGGGTTTAAGGGCGAGGAGTAGACTGGCTAATTCTCCTCACGAAACTGGCCGCAATTCCTACGGTAAATAGAAACAGCGAAACAGCGAAGTGCATTCACACCTTGCTTGACGTTAAACTTTACGGAACCTCGCGCACCAATTTTTAAAAATCGACTTTTTATTGTACTGGTAACCTCATTCTTTGTGAACATTAAGAAAAATGTATGCAAATATTCATATTATTACAAAAGTCATAGTACTAATTATAATTATACATCTGTAATTTTAGGTAAGACACCTTTCATAAAAATGGTAATCGAATTATGATTCTTGAAGATGTTCAATTAATGTATTACGTAAAATATTTTTGTAAATAAGAAGAATTTTATTATATAAATTAAAAATATTAATTTCTGTTTGCAATCGGCCAACGAGTTCCAGACCCAGTAATTCTGTGATCAACATTTAAAGTTAATTGTTTCCGGAAAAAATAGGGGATTCCATTTCAAACCGCTGCTATTTTTATAACAATCGAGAAATCTGGAAATTCGTACGCTGCGTTGTAAACAATTCAATTCTGTCGCCCAATCAACCGGAATGTTTTATTTTGGACGTTTCCGCCATTTTACGACATTTTAACCTGACAAATTGAAACATCAAGCTGTAAGTTCTATTATGGCACTATTATTAATCATGTCTGAAAATATTCGGAGACGTGACTTTTACATTCGTACATCCGGGGATGGCGATCCCCTAAAACCTAACGAAATTTATTATCCGTCGGGAAGCGTCGGGAAGAAATAAATGGGGTCGGATCAGTTCCGGCTTAAACCGTCGAAATTGAAATTCCAAGTCATTGCGGGTCCGATAATTTCGGTTCCGGGGTACGGAAGCAGCCGCGAGGTGGCTGGTTAGCTACCAGGCTAGCTGGATGTCGTCGGTCAGCTGGCGTAGGAGTCGGCTCGCGGCTAAGGGGAATCGAGTGACACGTAGTTAGGAAGGTAACTCACCTAAATCTCGATAGCCCGGTTTCCTCGGAAACCGGAGGCTCATAATTCTGCGCGAGCCGGCTGCGGAAGGAATACGCGGAGGGAAAGTGGCTCTGTGTGGTGTGGGTTCTTGCAAAGAAAACCGGAAGACAATGGGAACGTTGGCGGAGGCCAAGAGAAGGAAAAGGGACGACTAAAAGAGAAGGTAGCTCGAGAAAGTGAAAGAAACTAGTTCGAAGAATTCTAGCTTTCGAGGAAATGCGCCGTGAATTCGACCGGCGACGGGTCCGGAGGAATAGAAAAGGAAGCGATAGGGGACGGATGAACCGGGATGCGAAGCTCGCACCGACCCGGGGACTCGCGAGAAATAGCTGGGAAACCAGGGAATCGTCGCAGCACCGACATTAATATCCATTATATTCCCGACGAGTAACAGTTCCTCAAGCCGAGTCCCGCATTCGTCTATGTACTTCTGTCCGTCTTCCAATGCTGAAATGCCGTCCCGCGAGCCGTTTCGTGATTTATAGAGAAAGTTTGCTCCCATGATTACCCAGGGTGCCGCCGCGACAGTTGGCAACCCGTTCTTCGACCTGAATTTTCACCACCCTTGAAGGGCCACGCGCCGTTATCTCGCTTTCCGTCATTCGCTCGAATTAGTTGAAATGTCGGTCGCACGATCGCGTTGTTATCTTTCGACGAGGGATGGGACCTCGAAAGGGTCCTGGATCGATAAGTTCCGGTCTATAAAAATTGTCCAATTCATCATCACCCCAATTTTTCGTCGAAATTCGACGAGGTGAGAACGGAGATAAATTAATTTAGTAAAACGGACGAAGCTTGACTCCAACCTTCCTCCTGATCCTACCAATTCGAAGCTTTGAGAACATTACGTTCAGCTAGTTTTCGGTGCAAAGGGTCAAAGCCGAGAGCCTGGGAGCGATCTAAGAGCGCGGGGTAAATTCTGCCGGATCGAACATCCCCCAGGACAGGTAACATCTCCGTGACATATTCGGCGGGCCGGCGTGACCGTGTGTTCCTCGATAAAAACGGTCACGAAGCAGATGACATTATTCGAGAGATAAGCGGAATCCCTTGTTCATTCCGCATTCTTCCGGTCTCCTCGCCGCGTTATTCCGTGCGCGCAATCGACAGAGTTGCGACTGTCAGAGAACGTCTCCCCGCGGAAAAGCGAACGGACGTCGTAATCCGCGCATAAACGATTCAGAGATTTTTCTAAGGCGAGATTAAACAGCGTCCGGCGTGAGATAATGTAATCTCGTGGTCTAAAATTCCGTCGTCTAAAATCCCGTCGCAAGTTTCTTGCCCTGGTCCTTCGGGTTAGCGCGCCGAAAAACGGTAGAACGTTTGAGAAATTCTCCGGACGTCTTTCGGCGCATCGATCGCAAGAACGCGAAACGACGCGATTATGCCGTCGTCCCGCGGCGATGAACGAATCAAGGAAAAGCTTGGGAGCGCAAATATTGCGTTTACTGGCCGCAAGAAACGCACGAATCGTCGGTCCCGGCTGGAGAACACGGCTCGCGGGTTTTTTGGTGGACACAGAGAAGGACTAGTTGCTTCCAGGGACACACCAACACCGAGAACGTAATGCCTCGTGCGCCGGATAATGCGGTCTCGGTGTCGACTCCGGTACTCCCTTCGTCTTCTTGCGGTGGAACCAGTCCGTGCCACGGCGCAGATGCACCAAAAACTACGTGCTCGCACAACGAGACCGATCCCGCAACCCTTTCCGTGCTTCCGGTTTCTGCGTCGTCGTCGTTGTCCTTGTCCTTGTCGTCTTTATCTTTGTTCCTCGGCTGACACCGACGCCGCAGCCAGAATCTCGCTCATTCCAAACAGATGTCGCGTTATGATTCTCACGCGAGACCAACCACTATGGATCCACCCCCGCGCTACCGAGACACGCCGACCGCTGTCTCAGCCTTCGCCAGATGCGGGGTAAAAAAGTTTTACCGAGTTTGTGTGCCCGGGAACCCCTCGGTGATTCGTTACCATCGTGATGGCGTATTTGCGTCCGGTCGTTAGGCTCGCGGCAGAGTTTTCAACGATCCGGGTAATTGCGACGCTCCGCTGGGGAGCCTAGATGAAGATGGATACTGCTGGTTGGGTGCTAGAGTGGTCTTGGATTTTTAGACTGCTGGGGAATTTTTGAGGGACTGGCTGATGGTCGGTTCCATTTGTGATCGTAGATCTGCGGTTGATTAAAAATGTAATTGCTAGTCCGGTTGCAAAATTTTCTACCTATTAGGATCGCAGCCGAGTTTTCAACGATTTCGGTACGTTTGGATGGTGGAATGGATGCTGTCCTTGGACTCTGATTGTTGTATAAAAAGTCCTATAGCACGTGTTGCAGTAACCTTCCAGATTGGGGGTTAGGTCTGGTGTGTGACACGAATCAGTCCCACCCAATTATCATTTTCAGGGGTTGCGTTATTAACCAATAAAATTAATCGCCCTTCCAATTTCAGCAGGGACACAGTGAATCTTCAACGTCGCTATATGACTTTCCGTGAACACAAATTGCCTCATAATGCCTTACCTACGACCTGCTTAAGAGTCCAATCGCACGTGTCGCAACCTGCCGGCTTGGGGGTGGCAGTCACGTGGCGCGGATCTCATCAAAGTTTCATCTTCCGCGCGAGGACAGGAGCGCGCTCCCGCGGTGCACGTTTATATTCCTCCAACCCCCGTAAAAATGTTAGGGGGTGTGAGCATCGCCACAGGATACCGCCGGGTATATTGCCAGGACGCGTGTCCTCCATTTCTGGGTACGCGCATTAAGCGGGCCTCCTATTAGCGGGCACTCGTAAATATCCGCATGTTCCTGGGGGCAGGCGTTGGTGGCGGTTATTAAAACCGGGGGCCAACGGTCCGGATCGAGGGCGACGTTAAAGGGGCATTAATCACGCGCGTGTAAACGGCCCGGGGATCGCTCCCTCCACTGGTCAGCGCCGGGGACGTCCGGCTAACTCGCGGCTAATTTCTTTCTCCCGGGGGTGTGGACGGACCGAGGGGTGAGTCCTCGTGGATCGTGTGAGGTTACGAGCAGTTACATCATCGACGAGGACTTAACGATTCCGCGAAGACTTTTATTGCCAAGCCTGAGACTGCCCCCGACAACGATGAATCAATTAGGGCGCGGCAGACCGGGATATCTGGCTTCCGCGGACGTTCATAAAGGAAGACAGCCGCCCGTTGTCTCCATTCGAGGGTGCGAACACGGGGGAGCCTACTTGGAGAGACTTACGCGATCGTTGTTCAACGAAGGATATCGTCTTTCCAGATTATTTGCTTATATTTCTACTTTGACTTCAGCTTAAAAATCATTGATTTTTGCTTCCTGATTTTAGGCAATTATATTTTACATTTTTTACAGCTTCCAACCGCTAATCCTTTTGATACGGTGCTCTGATCTGATCAAAGTATGAAGTATTACTGTGTGGAAAACACATTTACAATGATTTACATTAACCTTCATCAACCAGAATCGTATTAATCCTCGCATGACGAATCGTGGTTGTTTTTAAAATTCAATTGGTAGAAATTCCGACGGAAATACTAAAAGTTGCTGAAAAATTTAAAAAGTTCTCTTCTGTAGGGTGTACTGAATGAATTGTATATTTTCGGATTAAACTGGACTCGCATCGATTGTATCTGGGCTTCGACGCGCCGAGCGACATATTCCATTGTACTTTCACCGCAGAAGCAGAGCGTCGAGAGCAGAAGGAGCGAGTTCACGATCGATATCATCGGATACAGAGTATCTAGTTCGGGGAACGGTCGAAACCGTTTGCGGGGGAGGGGATAGGGGTGGTTGCAGCGGCGGAGATCGTAGTCCCAGTTTCACGAGGAACGTACTCTTTGGTCGGTTATCTCGGTGAACCGTGGAGTCGTAACCGTAGTCCGATTTTTTACGAGGCGGCATTTCGCGCGGGCAACTTCTGCTACAAATTCTATTACACGGCCCGTGTAACGGTCGTACCGCGGAACAGTAACGAAAACTTTCGCAACGGTTACCACCGTTGTCGGGAACCGCAGCCACGGCGCAGTTGAAACAAGAGACCCGCGTTCGAAAGAAGTAAAACAAAAAGAGAGACAGACACACAAACGAGACCCAGAGCAGAGGCAGAGCGAAAAGCAGAGCGAAGCGACAGGGAACCGTGGGATAGGTGTAGGAGGACGAGAGGAAGAGAGTCGAAATAGGGGATGGAGAGGGTGGAAAGGTGGCGAGAACGTGGAAAAGAGCTCGGACAGGCGGGACCGAGCATCGATGGGCTACTTTTCCCTCTGGATGCTCGTCACCGAATTCGATGAGCCTGTATATATAGCCAGGCTTTCGGGAACAGAGTTAATGCAGTTCGCCGCTGTCGGGCGATAAAGTTTTTAGCGTCGGCCGCTCCGCTCCGCGCCGAGTCGCGCAATTCCCTCCGCCCGATTTAAACTCCGCCATAAAACGAGGTTCATGCGTCGCGCGATTAATTTCGTGGCTGTTCTCCTGTGTCCCGACGCGCCCCCTTTTTTTCCTGTCGAGAGAGCGAATGAGAGAGAGATAGAGAGAGAAAGGGAGAGAACGTCGTCCTCGAAACGTCGATGCATCGTCGCACCCGATTCTGGCCCACCTACGAACCAAAATTGACCAGGTAGCGCCCCGGTACCGTTTTAATTGTTTCCCGGTCTAGACAAAACCTGTTCACGTTTCATATCGCCTCGTGAATAGTTTCGCCGTTCGACTTCCCGCCGGATCGATGCATGAAATGCCCAGTGGAAACGTTGTTTCGCTGTGCGATTTTCTGCTCTTACTCTCCCACTCCGTCTTCATGAAAAATGGCACGCTGGGCAAGGGAGACGAGAGCTTTATGGTCGACACGATTCGTAATACTCGGAGTGAGACGCGTCGCAGACATCTCCATGAATTTCAGCACTTTCCATCAACGTACAGTGGTTCGATTGCTGCTAGCTGGGCAAAATGGTTTTGTTCACGGTTAGCAGTTAATTTGGAGTTTTAATGAGAGATAGAATTAAGACAACGGATTTCAAATATCACCGTTTGTTATTAATATAATATAATTTATTCGAACGCGTCATTTTGACGAAATATATCAGTTCTAATGAACACAGTTTTGAAGAACGAAGCCACCTCCCGAAGATATCTACGAGACAATTGAATGAAACAACAATCCTATAGTTAAAGCAGTTCTTGATCCAATTCTTCCGACACGCGGCAGAAGGCTCGTCTAATCCTCGTCGCCGAGGATTCTAATTAAAGCGGCCACGGTCCCCGGCCTCCACCTACGTAGTTCCAGTTATTGTTGTAATTATCGTCGACGCGTGCAGTTCCAGCGTGGCAGTTACCGGTGTTGTTCCCGTTGTTGTTGTTGTTGTTGTTATTGTTTGTTGGGAAACTTGCCGATCTCGGCGGTGGTGCGGCGTTCATCCGCGTACTCCGAGACGCGTGTGTGTTTCGCGTTTATCGCGAGTTTCGGTGTGCGGGACAACTTCTCTGCTACGTGTCCTGAGTAACTAGGTTTGCATCGCGAATACTGGGTTTGCAACGTTTCTAATATCGCCGGGACCTGAAGCCTCATTGAGTCTGCTGGTGCCAACGTATTTTAAGTAAAATCGGGGGCTGACGCCGCTGGAACGATTTTTAGCGTTTTTAGGATTCACAACAGGATTGTAACCAACCGACCTTCTTTGAAATTTTCAAAATTTCAGATTATAGAAATTTGAGGATGTCGGTATATTATTTCCAACTCCAGAAAATGTTTAGAGTCTACTGTTGACTCATCTATAAATCTTAACCGTATCACTGATTACTACTGATTACCATAGATCGTCATCTATACTGGGTGGACCAATAACTATTACCACTAAGAATATCTTTGAAATACATACTACAGTCAGAACTCGAGTGACGTCATTCAGGTTCTGACTATAGTATTCCCTCCACTATTTATCGCAGAAATCACCCAATCTGACAAGGTTGCTTACCCAAGAACCACAGAAGGACGAGGTTCCCATTAGTCCGCGGAAAATATCAAACAAATTCCTGTTTCTGGAATCGTTTTTCGCGCGGACCCGTGCCCCTTTACGCGGCATCTTTTTCTCGCCTCGGTGGAAATTCTTTCTCTCTAAGAGTCGCCGAGGGAAACACGTTTCAGCGGAGTCTATTACGCGGGTTTACATACGCGCGGACTGGGTAACACGGTTTCGCGGGTTTACAGCGTGTCTAACGTCGTCGCGACGGCCCCGTCTCGTCGCGGCTCAAAGCAAATCCAGTTGACGAGTCGTCGAGCCGCCTCTTTGTCTCGGAGATCATACGCGCAGCTTCGTATCCACTCGTCGTCGTCGTCGTCGTCGCCGCCGTCGACGACTTCTTTTTCTGCTCGACGAGCCAAACCGCAGAGGAGGACTACGCGCTTTAACGCTAAGCGCAGAAAATGTCGTTCTACGGGCACAGTCTATTCAACGCGATACTGGAGGCGCTCTAGGTGCCCAGGTGGTGGTTTACAATTTTGTTCTATTGCTCGCCGAAATTGCCACGGATTAATCGTTTATCCCCAGGTCTCTACTGCTTCGTTGAGCAACCCGATGGCTCACTTTTAACGCCTGAAATGGCAAAAGTAAGTAGAACCGATCTGGTATTGTTTTCCGAAACATGAGAAGAGATTAACTTATTGTCCTTTGTGTAGTGATAATTTTTATATCAACTTTATGTTGTCATTGTAAATATGACATTAATTTTTAAATGAATTTTATGAAAGTATCCATTGCAGAACACAGTATTATAAATTTTAATACTCGGTGAACGGTGTTGATGACTGTAGACACAGCAATGTTTAGCTCCATTTAGGCACTTGGTCATGAATTCTTTTAAGTATATTTTTAATGGTACTTTGTCTTGATCCATTAATCTTCTTAATGTACCCAATTGCAGATTTTTCAATTGAAATTAATCACCAGGAGTTAAGTAGGTAGTTGATGCCTTTCATATACCTCTAAAATGACTTTAAAATGTCTACTGTATTAATTGTAAACTACAAATGTATTTTGCTGGTTCACTTTTACAAAGAATTTCAAACCTAATTACGGTTATGAAAAAATATATTTAGTTGGTAACCCTTATATTGGGATTAGCGTGTAGCGAAAACAACCCCGACAATTTTCTACGTTTACGAAGATGATTTCCATTTTGGAATCTCCCCCGGCCCGGGCCACGGCTCGCCGCGATTAATCACGCTTCCTAATTAAGCGCATAATTAATTTCGGATTCGAAGTAGTCGCGCGAGACGGTGTTCCGCGGGGCCCGTGCGTGGAAAATAAATCACCGGAAGCCCTGTTATTAATTTCCGGCGAAAGTTGTCGTTGCAAAAACTACGTCGAGCAAAGACGATCGATCAAATTGACAGCGGCGGGCTGCCGGTGGATCGCAAGACAGACGTACTACGCGGAGATGACAAGTTAGCCAGCAAGAAGAATGCGAGTCTGATTAGTCTGATTAGCGGGTGTAACAGCCTGTGGTTTGCCCGACCGACTACGAAATCCATCTTTAATGGATTAATTAGTGACTCAGCCTGTTTCCTAACTAGCTTTCGCCACATTACTCATCTGCGGTAAAAAGGGACTTCGATCATTGCACCCTTATTCATCATCGGGCACTCCTCATGCACCCTTGGCAGATCCTTGTTGCACACTCGTATTTATTTATTTCAATGTAAAGTCATTGTTACATTTAATAAATATCTAGGATGTTTAATAAAGTCTTTAAGTGTAATAGATTGTTTGTAATAATTGTAATACATTGTTTCAATTATTGTTTTAAATTAGACCTAATTGTTGAGATTCAAATACAAACATTGAAGTAAACATTTTTGGGGAATCATTCGTTATACACTTTTCTAATTCCTTTGATCCTATTTTTGATCAAAGATTTTTAATAAATTGAGGGGCAGGTTCAGGGACACGTGGCACTAAATTTATTATCAACCCAATAAAACACCAATAATGAATTAATCATTTAAAAACAATGAAATATACCTTACAGGTTGCGACCGCAGGCTGTTTGAAGGGAGCGCGTCGTCCAGCAATCGATATTCCTCCGATGAGCGAGTAGACGCACAGGGGGTGCGTTTTAAAGGGTCGAAGAAGGGTGGGGAATACTCCATTCGGGGACAGATAAAGACAGAGGGTCCTTTCTTGTTTGCCGCGTCTATGTCAGGATGTTATTTGTCCTGGATACCCGTGGGACCCAGTGACAGAGCCCGTACACCGCGGTATCGCGTCCCAGCCCCCTTTTTCCACCCCCGTGTGGCCAGCACTCGAGACGCCGAATTCCCGGCCGGCTACGCCACGATCACCGAAACTCCGACTCGCACACCCTCGCTCCTCAGGGTAATATTTAATTTCTTGCCCGACTGATTTCCTCCGGCAAACCCTCGGAATACTCCCCTAAGGACGCGGCAGCTCGCGCTCGTGATAAAATATCGAATGAACGGAGCTCTCCGAGGTATTGCCATTTTTTCCTTTGTCCAGGGATCAGCCAATCTTCTGACCATTGCCGGTGCCACTCTTTTTTCCGATGTACAGGGGCGAGCGAAAGTGTTGCGCGAACGACAGCTAGGGCTCGACAACATACTAATTCATTGAATAAATATTATGCTGCTATAGTACCATTTTAAATAGTATTTCAAATATACTAAAAGAATAATTAGGATCCGAAGAAAATGTAATTGCGAATATTCCTTTATAATTTTCTTTCAGCAAGAGTACTGTCACCACCATTCTCAAAGACAAAAGTGTACACTACACCGCTAAATTATGTTTTTAAAATTTTCTTTTTCTATATTATATCGAAAGTACGTTTCCGTATATTCAAGTACGAGTTCGCGTTTAGGTGGGAATACTTTTGACAGCGACTGTAGGCATTGGCGGCTTCCTGAGCTCCAGGGGTGAGTTATGAGTATCGGAACGAGAATAGAAAGGTTTGGTGTCGATGGGAAATTGGTTGCTCTTGTTTCTGGAGAGGGAAGATTCCTAGGTCGTTTTCGTTCTCGCACTGCGCGTATTAAAACCTGCCGGTATGTATTGTCGTATGGGTCCCAGGAGACTGGTCCTCAATCTCGGGTATTAAGAAGCACCCCTTCTGGAGCTAACCGTTCGGCAGACACGTCGCCGAAACGAGGAAAACACGGTCAAGGAAAAATTGGTTTCCGCGAGAAACAGATTATCCGATGCGTCACCATCTCATCGTGCGATCCCTCTCTTGACGCGTGCTAGACGCGTTTTCTTTTCCGCCTCCCTCCCGCCCTTTTCTTTTCATCTACCTCCCGCGCTGCCATAATTGATTCCCGCTCTCAGACGTCCCTTTCTTCGGCGAGTTTTTCAATGTCTACCTAAGCGGAAGCAACGCAAACTCGACGGCCGCGATATCAGTCTCATCCGTGTCGTGTTTCTTCTCTTCTCTCTCGCTCTCTCCCGGGCTTACTCTCGTCTCGCTCTCCTTTTTTATCGGCCTGGGACCGAGTCTCGAAGCAGCCCCTCGTTTTGCGCGCTACATTTGCTAATAACGAACGATAAACTCGCCGATTCACGACTGCGTCGGCGAGATACGCCCGGAAGCGGCTCACCAACCCCCCGGAAACGCGTGGTCCTTCGATGAAGTCGACTTTCTTGACGCCGCGGCCGGAATTGGCGGTTCTGACAAACTCTCTCTGCAACAAATAGACCAATCAATCTCTCAGATTGAATAGATGGTGACAAAAATTGCGGAATCTTGAACGAGTTCCCTGTATCTACGTTCAATAATTTAGGTCCATGGTAAAACAACCTCTAAAAGATTTAATGCAGGAAATTAATCAACCAATTTCGAGACCTAATAAAATCCCTAAGTAAGAAAATATACTAATAATCAAAATAGGGTTCAGTTTAGAATTTTCTATTCAACCACATATAGTATATGTTAATGGTGGCAGAGATGTTTAATTTTAAGATTTGATCGTGACACATTAGTGATGTGCAATGCGAAGTAGCATGGTGTCGATGTAGACTGCCGTCTCTTCCGAGACAAAAGTAGGGAACGTTGCTTACAAACTGTTTACAAGAAAACACACGTCGGGCTGCTTTATTCGAGGAGTTTTATGGACAAGGAAACCGTATAATTGTGCGGCTCGCGGCTCTCCGCTTCGCGGAAATACTTCGGAGAAGTTGCTCTTAACTCTTCGAGCGAAACTTGCTCGAGAAAATATCGTGAGGTTAACCCCGCAGGCGAGATTCCATGGCGTGCTGTCGTGTACGCCACTTTGATCCATCGGTGATTCTAGTTATATGACAGTTTTCGTTATTGGACGGATCCTTAGAACAACCATTTTTGTTCCAATTACAAGAAATGAAACAAACGACACCATAAGAATTGTTTGCTTCTAAGAATAATTTCTAATCTGTGCAAAATAATCGTTGCTTTTATGTTCTTACTCTTTTGTATTTCACTCATTAATTTTTCACATAAATGCTTAAAATATGTAGACTATTTGTTTGTGCTCTACATAAATTTGTCAAATCCGCAGTCTGTTTGTAAATGTTTGAGTTGATTTACATACAATGCATATTTTTTCGAATTTGACACGTGCAACTATTTTCGTATAACAAATTTTTCCCAATTTCGACGAAAGGATTGACACACGATACTCCGTGTGCGTCACAAACGAATGCTTACAAATAAAAGATTCGCTGGTCTCGTTGCAGTTCCGGAATAAGTGCCAGGTCCCGGTATTGCGCGTCAAGGTACATTTTCACTTGACAGTAAATCGCAACTTTTACTCCCATGACCCAAAAACCCGCGACGAGTACGTCGTCCTGAAAACTAGAAAAATCGCGTTGTCGCGTCATTCAATTTACTGTCGCGACTTTATGTGTCACGGAATCAAATCATTTTTATCTTTGAATGGCATTTGGAAGGCTGTGTCGCTTATTGTACGTACGGATGATCCGATTTCGTGACGTTTACAGAGACGCGAAATTACTGTTCGGACTGTAGAACTTTCTGCGAACTCGCGTTCCTGCGAACGAAATTTTCGAGAACCAAAATCAAACTTATCTTTTATCTTCTTGGATAATGAAGGTAGTCAGGAAAGAAAATCCAATATGCAGCCCGAAAAATTTTGGGAGCAGTCCAGTGAAAGTTTGTTCTTTCTTTAAAATATAATGCAATATTTAATAAAACGAAGAAGAGGTTCCAAAATATTAAAAGCATTAAAATTGAATAAAGCCAACATGATTTTAACAAAAAATTAATGTACCTAGTTCAAGAGGATGCATTGTACCTTCTAAAATTTCGTGCATTATGTCAAAACCCATCCCCAAGGAAAATCGAGATCTCGATGCAGCCGGTGGACAGCTCGTCCGCATGTCACGTTACAAAAGGAGCAGGTTGAATCGAGGTGCGCCGGTAATTAAGCAAACGATACCGTGCCGTGCGCGGAAGACGAGCCTGGCACGATGACAACTCCGCCAGCTGGAATAATAGCGGTTCCCGTTTCGTTAACACCTTTCCCATTATTCCGAGCCGCTTCTTTCCCTCTTGTCTCTGTGGTCGCGTCATCCATCCCCCCAGAAAAATTCCCGTCTTTGTTCCGGGCGAACGTTTAAACTCGCTCGCTTTACGAGGATACACTTCGCTCGGGTCTGGCGTTTAAATTCAAACGACCGGCGCAGCGTGCGCGGCCCGCGGATTAAGACTCGCGGGATAATATTATTTTTTTCTTTTCCCTTTTAGGGGTAGTCCGCTCGTTGCTATTCTGTTGCGCGTAGCTTGCGAGGAATTTCTGGTCGCAGTTACCTAATAAATCTCCGGCTGGAAAGACGGAGCGGGGAGAAAGAAAGACGCGGAAGGGTGGCCAGAACCTCGGACGAAGCTCGAGCGGGCCGGCCAAATTGAAATAAACTTACGAGGCTGCTGGAAGGACCGGCGAATAATTCAGACTGGCTGCGAGGAGTTACAAGTTAGCCAATAAACGTCGACCTCATAACTCCACGCCCGTAATGGATACAAGTGGCGCTTGTGCGCGATTCGCCCAACGCCACCCACGCCGTCAACCCCTAGCGGACGAGGAATCGCGTCAGCGTCCGACACGTGTGTCGAGACGTGTGAAACAAAAGAAAGATTCTCTGTGGAGGATGGTAGAAACAAGAAACGTTGACAGGGAGCTGGCCAATCGATAATCGATTCGGTGTGCTTGCGAGTTGATCTCGTTTCCGTTCTAGTTTTTGATCTTGACAGGGTTTCAGACGGTACGTACGGATCTGGAGCGTGCGTCATTTAATGTTGATAGACGCTTTAGAGGAGATAGAAATTGTTGAGAAGGGGTGAGTCGAGGAGTTGGAATTTTTGGGTGGGGGTTGGGGTGACCTGGGTAATTGGTGGAGTCACATTTTGCGGATGTCCAGGGTTGTTCAGGGACCATCCTCCTTCAGGGTCCACCAAAGTCTACTAGGACCTACTAGAGTCTACTAGGGTCCACCAGGGTTCATCTTTGACCAGCATAGCTTCTCCAAGGTTCGCCAACAATCTACATCCGCTATCCAGGGTCTATCAGGTTCTTCGGTAATATTCGGATCATATAAGTGTAATAATTGCTACAATCCTGCAATCAGCGATTTACAAAAAATCACAAACATATCTCAATCATGCGTGAACAACCCCGCAAAGGTTTTACAAGGCCACTTTAATCACTTTTACCAAGAAGTATTCGGAAGCACACCCTCGACACTGCCGAAGGAATGTGCCCGATAGCATCAGCGAATTACACCGTAAGTTTCCTAACCCACTAACGTTACGACTTTGTATTTCATCGTGTAAGGACCTCAGGTCCCATACTCTTCGCCAGAGCGACAGGGTCTGCAGGACCGACCCATCGACGCAGAGAGAAACGGCCTCGCATAATACCGGCGGGACCTCCTCCAGGAGCGTTTCTATTGCTCGGCGGATTATTGGCTTTTATCAGAGTCCGTCGCGAGCCAAGACGCGAAGGAACTCTCTTTCCTTCATTGTATTTGCGTCCCATTTGGCACTGCGCTTTCAATTCGATGCGCGGTGCATTTCGCCGGATAGTCATTCACCGTATCCAGAGCTTATTGTCTTTTCCTACCCCCGGCGTCTTTTCGGGGTTACGTCGATTTCGGGTTACGGTCCTAGCGGATATAACCGCGGACGCGGATCCCGCGGCGTCTGGCACAGAGACCAGCGCCGGAAACAGTTCCTGACGAAACTCGAGCGCTCTCTTTCGGCCCGATGATTCCATCCCCTCCTCTTCTGTCCATCGCCGCCGCGGTTTATTCTTCTGAACCATAACCGGGCCAGAACGAGAGAGCGCGTTTCGAAAAATTGATAGACAGAATCATACGGTGTTTGAACTTAAAGCTCGATCTGAAAGAATTTTTATGTTTTCTTTTTAGGAAACCCTGCACACTCAGAAAATATATAATAAAGGAGTAATCGTTCTGGAGGAGTACTTGTTTAAATTTCAGGTTCTATACAGTTAGCACTGAAACACTGCGGGGCGGATTTTAGGGTCGGGGGAAGGGGGTTGGACGAGAGTGGGCAAGAATAAGTCGGGGTCAGCCAAGATATCCTAAGTTCCTAGAATGGTTCGGATTCCTCCGACGAATCTCGACGGTCCAGTTTGGGAAGTTTCGTTCTGTAATAAGCGGTGCGGGCTTAACCGGGCACTGAACGAACGAAGAAGGACGAATCGTCGTTTGGATCGAGCGATCCACGCGAGCAAGCCCGAAGTACATCGATCTTTCCTCGCCAGGAAATTTCTATACAGAGGTCTCTTTGTGCCGGTCAGTTCCTATCGATGGGAGCTGTATCGAGGACCTCCTATGGCTCGATTGATCGCAGATCTCGACGATCGGTCGTACTGTAACGCCCCTATCGGCTTCCCCAGGTTGAAACGTGTTTAACCCCGTCGTTTCCACGTTTGCAGTTCATAGGGGCGGCTATCGAGCATCTGATGTATCGGGACGAGGTCTAAAGCAACGTTAGCTGCGCGATATCGCTGCTAATCTACTGGAAATCCTAGTTAGCTAATGTGTTAGACGCTTGCAGGCTAGCTCAGACAATCTTCTCTTTTCTATTAGTGTGATTATCACAACTTTGAGCGCAGTAAAAATTTGCTGCGTAGATTGTAGGCAGTTATATAAATAATCTGTTTTTCTCTAATGGTTTTAATAGTAGAAAATTATGTACTTTCTCCTGAGATTCCACTGTATATATTTATTTAAAAATCACAATATCAATTGAAAACATTTTGTAGAAACTCTTCGTTTTTTTAAATATATTACCTCATAAAAAGCAGAATAAACGAGAAGATTAAGTTTGCGTTGAACGTACTTTATTCCAAGTGAAAATGAATGTTTAAAGCGGTTTGCGTATATCTCCCACGTGGATGGAAGTAATTATTGATTTTTATTTAATAGAATGGCAGCAACTGTTTCGTGTGAACAGAAAGGCAGTCGCACGTGCACCGAAAACGCAACCGATTATGAACCGGGGAGTATAATTCAGCGCGGATCAGTCGGCTAATGAAAATAATTGAAATTTTTAACAGGCTATCCGTTCCACCGGTTGATCGGATTCACTCGGTAGCCCCGGTGTATCGTTAAATCGTAATTAATTAATACATATTTATTGTATGAAATTAATTGCAAACGTCGCATGGCGTTAATTTACCGATGGTTATTAATCGCGGTCGGTCTGTAATTTCTGGAAAGCTGTGGAAAATGCCTATTTTCCTAGCCGAAGCCGATATCGATCGATACACGAGCGAACGAAGATGTACGCTCGGTTTGTCGTTCGGCAGGTGTCGGCGGTGAATATTAAATATGTTCGATCGGAAACGAAACGATTTCCCGCGTGTACGCTTTACCGCTTCATTATTTTGCGATCAGTTTTCTATAGGAATCAATTATGCCCTCGTGTGCGATTTTGACAAACGATCGATTGATTACCTCGCCTCTTGCTCGCTCCTCGTTTTATCTCGTTTCTCCTCTCTCTCTCTTTTTTCTCTCTCCAGTTTTTTTTCACCAGCTCAATCTCTCGCTCTTCCACTTTGTCAATCGCTCCCTTTTTCGCTCTATCACTCTCACGCTTTTTCACTCTCGTTCCATCGGCTCGCAGGCTGTCATTGTCTCGCTGCATCATTTTATAGCAATCTCTCACTCTCTCGGCTTTATTCTCACATTTCTCCACTCTCTCTCTGGTTTATTCTCTCATTTTTATACTCTCTCTCTCTCTTTTATTCCTTCATTTTCCTACTCTCGTTCTCTCACTTCCTCACTTTTATTATCTCATTTTTTCGCTCTCACAATCTCTCACTTCCTCACTCTCTTACTCTCACTGTTTTACTCTCTCAATTTCTGATTTTCTCACTCTATCATTTTTCCACTCTCTCGCTCTCACATTCTTTCATTCTCTCACTCTTTCGTTCTTTCAACCTCTAACTCTCTCATTTTTTAACTCTCTGATTCTCTCACTCTTTCACTCTCTGATTCACCCACCCTTTCACTCCCTAATTCTCTCACTCTATCTTTCTTTCACTCTCTTACTTTTTCATTCTCTCACTCACCTACTGTTTCATTCTGTCACTCTCCCACTTTTTCACTCCCTCACTCTCTCCCGCCCAGATTTTTCTATTTTTTCATTCTCTCACACATTCTCTGTTTCACTCTTTCACTTTCCCGTTTTTCCACACCCGCAGCCTCTCGCCGTCTCTCTTTGTCGCCCCCCTCCGACCTCTCGCCCCTCTCACTTTCATTTTTCCATTCCCTCTCCCTCTCTATCGCTCTAACACACGCTCTCCCGGTAACATACGATCTCGTTGGAAAAATATTACGGCTCTCGTGGTGGTTGCCGCGAGCACGGGAAAAAAATTAACCCGGTTCGCGGGGGTGTAGCGACGAGAGGACGGAAAAATGTTGCGGCTTCCAGCGAAATGGGCCCTCGTCGAAATTAATGGAGATTCGATCCGCGAGCCGGACCAGGTCACTGTTGTGTTTTTAAAAGCGGCAAACGGGAACCTCAATAGTGAAGAGTGAAACCGATTATTATTCTGATTCCGCACAATAACCCTGCAAAGTGTGCCAGAATGGTTTCCCACCCCTGAAAACTAGTAACAAATACATTATCAGAGAAAATTTTAAGAAACAAAATACTATCTTGTATCCTATCTTAAAGTCACTGAATTGAATGAACAACCCTTATGACAACATCTAAAATTTTCTATTTCATCTCTTCATGCTCCAAACGTAAATAAATTTATAATTTATTCTAAACGGTAGATTTGCTATTTAGCAAGAAGAACAAATTTTAAAGTGAAATTGACAGTAAACACCTGGGTGAGGATGCAGGGATCAAAACACTGATTGACACAGAAAATATACGGATTCATCCGGCGTTGCAAATTTAATCGTCTCGCCCTGTGTTCCGTACACTCGCGAGCAAATTAGCTCAACGCTCATTCTAATTAAATTATACACACATCATTCTCTGCCAGCGGTGTTACCAAACTTCTCGGGGAATCGGGAATGATTTATTTCGAAAGTTTCCTCGGACAGTGGCGTCAAATATAGCGCGGCGTGCTGAATACAGATAGGCGGTGCGCTAATATTGTTGCTCGCAATCCGTACATTCAACAACCCCGACGACTTTAACTTTATCGAGCGCATTATGCGCCGGGAGAGCACGCCGCGACATAACTAATAGAGTTATTGTTTGCCGGGGCAGGTGATACTTTGTTTAACGCTTAATTCGCGCTCGTTACTTTCCTCCTACGCGTTTCTCTTTTGCCCACCGCCAGCCCCACGTGTGTTTCTCTGGCCAGTGGATACGGATTCGATGCCGAAGTGTTTTCGTTGTATCGCATTTGCGAGGGTACCGAACAATGGGAGCAACGAGCTGGGAAAATCGGACACAAAGTTCCCTATTTATCGCGTAAACATTTGCTCGGGAAATTATTAATAATCCAAACCCTGGACAACACTGGCCCGTCCGGCTTTTTCCGAATTGGTTCCCGAACTGCGTTACATAATATCCCCGGTAATTAGAGTTTACATAATGACGACGAGCTGCCCGGCCAATTTATTCCCCCATCGGCCGCTGATTCGTCGGAATTTCCCGCTTTGTCTGCGGTTTCCGTTGTAGTCCGTTCCGTCTCTGATCACAGAAATTTTTTCTTTAATTAGAAAAATGATTCTTTTTATTGGATTTTATCTGTGTATGCTATATTTTTGTCGACTACGGAAAAATTTTTGTCAGGTGAAATGATTAAAAAATATTTATCAGTAACAAAGTTTTAGCCCATCCTTTTAATCTTCCTATAGAGATAGCTTCAAGAACATAAAAAATTTTCTGCCTTCAATATTTGCTTTTTATTACAAGTTTCTCTAACAGGTTGGATGAACTATTTCGTTTTTGTTTTATTGTATTTTCAATAAAAAAAATGGTAACGGTTTAAACTGAAATTATTGAATAAATTAATTTCTCCCGCACAGTGGCGCAATTCCCATGAAATGTCACTCTTGTAATTCCTATGAAAAATCACAAAGGACTTCGTTTTCAGAGTAAATTTTCGCCAAAAGGACGACATTCTCGGAATCAAGCACTTTGTTGATGTACTATCACCCTGTGGGCGATTGTGCAAATAAATGCATATTTGTAGCACGAGCATCCTTTAAATGCATAACAATCCATTTAAAAGGAGTTTTTCCAATTCACATGCTATTGTCACAAACTTCCTCTGAATATTTCGCTTGTTGAACGGAAAATATAATTGTCATAGTGTAGTTCACTTTACTCATTGCCACGTTGTATGAAGCTGCCAATTTGACTGTAGATGGAATTTCAAAAAATTATTTGGGTGAAACACGTGTTACTCTTAGTAGTAAATGCACACGAAATTTAAATTCGATAGGTCGAATAGTTATTGAGAAAAAGTAACATGAATTTGGTTCATTCTCTATGTACAGTAAATATAGTACTCGATCTAAGAAAACTGTCATACGCTAGTTTCTTAAAAATGATTTTCTTAGTCACAGGTACTTCTATCGTCTTGAATCAGTCATTGGACGTTCGCCTAGAACTTCGAACGAATCTCCAGAAGCTTGAAGCATCGACATCAGCTTACGGTTGAGACAAGGAGCCAGTTTTCGCGAGCAATTGCAAAGAAAGCGAGCGGTTCGCGAGGGGCGCGCGAGATTTTCCGCGTCGAACAGGTCGTGCGCGAGTTTTCGAAAATGGCTCGCTAAATATTTCAGCCGGCAAAGCACCGGCAAATGGGGTCATACTCTCGCCACTTTCCAGGATAACCGTTTTCTTTGAGAAGACGGTGGATGCGTCGTTGCACCCCCGACGAGCTGCATATACACGGCGGCCGTTCGCCGTGTGCATAAATATACACGGGGAGTTTTCGAGTCGACCGACACAGTGAACGGGCGGTCTATAGCTACGTGGCATACATAATCGAGAAACCAGGACTCCTCCGAAATGGCTCTCTAAATTTTTCCTCTTCCGCCTCGGTAACCGTAACCGCGGCAGCTTCCGCAGCTCCTCCAATCGTTTATCTGTCGTTCCCGGGAAGATAACGCTGCTTTGTATTAAGTACAACCATCCCTGTAATCAACTGCACCTCGTTGCAACCAGCCGGTTCAATTCTTCTCGTCCGTTCTTACCTGGCTCCTCCTCGAAACTGTAACTTTCTTTCAGGCGTACGAGAATCAAACATTTGGGAAGCTCATTTACCAAATCAATTAATAATTTGAGTACCACGTTGGTCGTGCAGTGACTCCCAGTAATATTCGGCATTTTTTAAAAGAAAAATAATATTTTTTTATCGAAGATATTTTTAATACTGAACCATACGATTTGGATTTTATTTCGATTTAAAGGAAATTAATCATTTTCATGTTTCATATGGTGATGGATTAATGGGATTTAAGGTCAATATTGACAAAAGTGTCCCAGCTCCGATGACTTAACTTATCACTACTTATCGTAATATTCAGCAGCCTTCTATACGACGAGATTTTTATTGTTTGTTATTGGTGTTGTGTGAGGAATAGTTCTTCAACAGATTCTAGTTTTCATGTTTAGGATCTAAGCGTACGTGAAAATTGATCGAATACATTCACTTTTGAAGGATTGTTCAATTTTCATGTTAAAACATCAAATACGGTTATTCATTCCGATTGCTCGCGCGAGAGTTAATCGATACGACTGTACGCGGCGTGATTCGGCTAATTTGTCAGACATATCGGTTTCCTGTTGGTATTTCGGTTCTGGTGCGACAAATTTTTGTCAATGCGAACGATCACAGCACAAAAGATTATCATTTACTATATCGTAAGGATACTACGGTAGTAAAACGTTTGTCTCCATCTTGAAGCGGTATAGAATTGATCGGGTCATTACTGAAATGACAAAAGATTATGCTTGTGGCTCTATCGAACGCAAAGTAGGTCGTAAAGAGCTATAGAATATTTATTACTGTAATCCAGAAGTTACTATAGAATCGTATTATACCTATACCTTAGTAAATTAACTTATACCTGGCTTTTAGATGGACTAACGACAGTGCATAGTACGAAACAATGGTATAAACATGAAGTTATATGGAAATGGATTACCGGTCAGTGTGATGAGTTGGAAAATTAGGTCTAATCTCTTTTTAATCTCAGCGGAACTGAATTTTATTCATTTATATTTTGTAATATACCATTTTAAAGAAACTGGGTCACATTTACGATTTTCATTCCAATGTAAATTCATTTAAATGAAAATAACATACAACATCGAAGTAACTCAAGTGCTGATGCATTAAAAATAAACAATTGTTTTCACCATTTTTATCATTATTTACCCCAGACCATTCTGGTTTCTGTATTCACAATTCCAGAATATAATTGGGCCATGGTTAACAATAAATTCTGGAAAAGATCTAATTGCTCACCCACGTGCAATGTACACAAATTGTTATTATTAAACTGACCTGTCTATTCCAGAAAAATAATTGCAAATAAAAGCAACAATCTCAGCTATGTGGCCAAATGGATGTAAACAGATTAGGGCTAAAAGAGAAGCAAGGAAAACATCTTCATGCCTCGAGTGGCAGCTGCGTAAACGCGATAAGTCGAGTTCCGCGGGCTAATGAAAGGGCCGAATCGCTGATCGATCACGGAACATCGATATTTCTGGAAGCGACAGAGGGGTGACGGAGAGTGTGTAGCCTTATCGCGATTTCCGATAATTTACAAGGGCGCGTAATGGAGATTCCTGAGGCACGGGGATTGACTGCGCTAATATATTGCCATAAGGCGTACAAAGGACGAAGGAACGAGCCCATAGAGGGGGTGGACACGAAGGGTGCGTCTAACGAAGAACGGAATGATCTCGCTCGATGCGACCTTCATAATGCCCCCCGAGAATTGCTCTGGCATAGAATGCGAGAGCGTTGGGGGTGAACGTTGACATTCGTGCGGGGTGTGCGCGATTTCTACAACCCCGCACCACTCCCATCGACAGCTACGGCAAACGCACAATCGATACAGTTTACTCCGTCGCGAGATTAAAGATCGATGGAATCACCGACAATGGGCCACATTGCATCCAATAGGCGTGCGCTTTCCATGCTGCTGTCGCCCTGCATCCCCCTATGCAATACGTACCCTGTTCGACACTCCCCCTCTTTGAAAGCTCCCCGCCAAACTTTTCCGGGGAAAACCGTGTTGTTTAGTCTCGGAACTGCCCTGTGTTGCCAGTCGTCGCGAGATCGTTGATTAACCCTCGTACGATCCCCTCAAACAGTTGCTCCAAAGATACTTCCGTGGAAAAACCACCCCTGAAGGTATCGAGAAAAAACACGCGGTTATATTGCTTCAATAATATCATAGAAAAGTTTAGTTAATCAATGTAGGTTGTAGGAAATAAAAATAATATAAATTAGAAATATAATGTTAAGTATATAAGGACTTGCTACACTGCTTCAGATCATTACAATAGATTAATTACACAATTGGACCAAACACATTGTTATTATTAGACTGTGAATTTTTATAGTAATTAATATTAAAAGACTTATTCGCGTTTTTCAAAGCAAAGACGAATCGATACCATGAGAGCTGAAAAAAGTAAGCATAAAGGATCCATCAAGTGTCTGACAGGAGCCGAACCTTTTTCTCCTAAAAGTGAGCACAATCGTGGGCTAACTGAAGGATTAAACGGAGCGTCGTAATTATATTATAGTTCGGAAGCAATCGGAGCAAAAGCGGCCGCGAAAGTGACTAAGGGGATGTATTTCGCCGTCGTGATACCGCAATTATCGACAAATACCATTCACCGGCCGGGCATAATCCGCTCTTTTCCAAAACTGCGGCATTGTCCGCTGGCGAGCATTCAACGCGGCACAAAAGTTTAACGAGTATTAATATAATCTTGTCAGGGAGGACAAATCGCGGCCACATTTTCCGGGGGCCGTCCACAATGCCACGGTTTCATGACCGAGCGATTTTAAACACAATAAGGAGATCGTCGCGCCCCCCGCACCCCTCTGTTCCACGGCGCTCGTGCCACACCCCCGGTGGGGTCCTCTGTATGAGAGGGCCCCCATTATGCTAGCAACACAATTGCTAAATTGTCAGAATTACCGAAAGCCCTGGCCCGGCGCGAGCGTGGGGGTGGAGCTGCTTGGGGACAGCTGTTCCTGTCTGAGAATCGGGAAAAGTTGGCGAAATTTTCGAAACAAATTTTCTATCAAAAATAGTCCACATATTTAGATATTTAATTTTTACACTATCTTGTCAGCAAGTTCTTCGTTTGTTTACTTCTTTGTACAGATACACTGTTTCATCTAGTAAGACACCCTGTAGTACAGTAATTTTTAATGGTGTCCCAGAGGGGACGATGGAGTGGAAAGGGTTAACTAGTCTCACAATGGACATAGACCAGACTCTATTTTTGTCTCCCAGCGTTCGTAACAATTTTTACGGGAAAGGGATTTTAGCAAAGATTTTGGGCAATGTCAAGCCCGCGTGTGTCGGCTGACGGATTCCTGGGATTCCCGAAAGGAAAGCCGGTCCCGCGCCGCGCGTAATTAACTGGATGTCTCGCGCAACGCTCGTCGCAGAAGTTCCACCGCGAGTCGTTCGCCGCCCCGGCATTATCTCGGCCGCCTATAGCCTGTTATCGATGCCATTGTTCCGCGAAACTACGACGGAAACGCGACTCGTCGCCGCTGCAACCAACCCTCTGGCGTTCTCTCGAAACAATGCCGACGCCTGTCATCGCGGGCTCAATCTTGCGGGGATTGTCGCGTCGACGGTTTCAGACGACTGATTCCAGTTTAAACGGCTGATCTCGATTGCGGGGGAGAAGCTGAAGAACACCGACGACGGCTCAGCCTGCCTTGTATAATAAAGAGCCATCTCTCTCTCACTCACTCTTGCCACGACACAGGTAAATATTGTAGTGGCACAAGAGTCGAGGTGTGTTTATTCGACGGTTGAACTATTAACACTACAACGCGACGCCATAGTTGCCTTGTAATTCTCCGAGTCCTCGGGGGACCTTCTCGAGAAGAACACCTTCTCCGGTGGACAGCAGAAATTTGTACTCGTTCCCTGTGGAAAGATCCGCACTTGTACCAAAGACTGACGATGATATAAACACTAATAAAATCATTAAACTGCAGAATGTTGTATCAAGTTGCTGCATATGAAACGTTCGATTTTATGAAGATTAATGTATTTCGATGTCATGTTCGAATATTAATGTGAGTAGCTGTATTTTAGCAGGCCGATGCAGGGTCTTAATCCCCAGTGGTCAAGTCGGGGACGTCCCGTCGTGGGCTGATCGGGTGAAAATGTTTGGGAAACCGGGCGACCAGCGGAATTGTTGGCAGGGCCGAAATATTCCTTCGGTAAAATTCGGCTTCATCCCGTTAACGAGGGAATTGAAACTGCGCGGGCGGAATAGCAGGGGCTACAGCTCGGAGAAATTACGGGTGACGGTGCAGGGTGCGAGGGGCGTAAGAGCATCCCTCTCCTTTCTCCCCGGAGAATTATAATATTCGCGAGAATACAGGAGGTGACCGCGCCGGACGGCGATACTGGAACCGTTGATGGCGTGGTATGGCGGATAGCGGCGGCGGTGGGTTCGGGGCCAGACTTTACGAGGGTCAAGCATTTTCTAATTAAGCCGGTCCTCGCGCGTAAAACGTTGCGGCACCGCTCGAGCAGCTCGCTCGCCACTTCAAGGACCGTCCTCGCCGCCGCCGTTCCACCGAGGGTTAATTCACTCAGCCTCCCTCCGCCGGTAAACACGCGTCGGAATAGAGGTCCGTTGAGACCCGAGCCCGCTCTTCAAGAGTGCAAAATCGCGAGGGAAGTGCTGTCGCTCGATTTCAAGTCCCACTCTCTCGCCACCGCTACCGACTTCCCCTTTGCTGATCTCGACGGGAACGATTCTTTTCACGAATTAGGAAAACACTGCGTTTACACAGCTACCGTCACTCGATGCTCGTCGAATTTTATTATTTCTTTATTTGTGCTTTTTCATTGATTTTACAAAATACTTTTGTATTTCCTTTTTAATCTAATTGCATCCAACATTGAGTGCCATTTTTTACCTTCAATTTAAGTGCACGAAAGTTATACAATTCCTACGGGAATACAAATATTTGTAAATTTTTCAAAATATTTTCGCCTTTCCTTTTACATCTGTGTGCGTCTATCATTGAGTGCGATTTTCAACTTTAATTTAAACTTTTAAATGTTAGAAATCTCTTAGAATCGGAAGACCTTCGAGTTAATTGTGATCAAGCTGACGGTCTGCATTTATCAATGACGTGAGTTGTTGTTGTTGTGTCTCTCTTACAGTTGTTTACAGTGCCCGGACAGTCGGCAACGCTTAATTAAGCGACAACCGACTCGCACCGTTCCAATTAACGAAATCGTCGAGGAAGCGATTAAGTCGCTAGGAATTGGTCGGAACTTGGTTCCACTCAGTCCCACTCTGTCGCCCGCGGCGTTTACGTCACGACGCGCGGACAAAGCGAAAAACTAAATATCAGGGGCGAAAGAAAACAAATAGACAGATGGTAGCCATGCATAAACGCACGAATATGTGGGCGGTCGGTGTTTCCAGACGATATACACGTTCCCAGTTCGAGCGAAAGTTAATTAAAAAACGTAATGAAACGCCGGCGGCATAACGTCGGCCGCGCTCTCGATGATTACCGGTGGTTTTTTCTCGTTTTATTCGCCGGTTACACGGGTCGCCAGGTGATCGTTTTGCCGGGCAAAGGAACGTCTTCATGCGGCACGCGCCCGAAATGATTTCCACAGGTAAATAATGAACGAACCGAACGAGCGAACGAATGAGCGAGCGAGCAATACGAACGATTGCCGCGGCTAATTTTCCATCCATATCCGCCGCGCGTGATTTACTGATCCGACTAACTAACGCGCAGCCTCGACACTCGTTTTCATTCTCTCGAGCGAGTGTCTCGCCCTCTCACGTACCAAAACCAACCAGCGTGTAACCCCTCCCTCTCACCCCTCGTCGTTATATTTCCATCGTTCATTAACATTGAAACCGGCAAGAGAATCCGTGCGCCATCAATACGCACGCGTTTTCCGACCATCCCCCTTCTCCCCCTCCGAACGACAAGCGTAATTCGATTTCGCGAGCGACACGAATAAAGTTTGCAGATGAAATAGACACTAACGAGGGCGTAGGTAATAGGCGATTCGAACGTGCCCTACCCGTTCGGTTATTCCGGCGAATTTCTATGGGCGAGAACCACACTCGCACCCAACCTCTGCAAAATAATTTGTTGACCAGATGTAAGTAAATATTTCCAGGCCGATTCGACGGCTGCTCGTTTTCGGCGTGATCGATGACGGATGCGGTGGAACCGGGAGTGATGACGCTAAAAAGGGTTGCGGAGAACGAGCTTCGAGCAATTGTGGGGTGAGAGATGTGTTTGTAATTTTTCTGTTACTGTACCGGGAATTTATTAATTTATGTAATCTTTACGAGAGTAATTTTCTTTACGAGAGTTTATCCAAACCAAATTTCGTACTAGAACTACTCAAACTAGATCACTATTCGTCGCCACGATCCTCAACTCCACTACGTACAAGTTTCCCAAATCATTTGCGACCTCCCACACCAAGAACGACAGATCAAATCGTTCCAACACAACACTGTGACTGGGAAGAACAAAGCACACAAACAGGAATCAATCGTAGCCCGTGGGGCAGTGGTAGGAGTGCACAAAGGGGTCGTCCAATAAAGGATTATGAAGAGGTCCTTCTCTACGAAAGGCTCGAGGAAGAATGAGTATTAAGCGGCTTTCTCCGCGCATCGGCGATCCCCGTTCAAACGTAAACTATCGATTTAAGTAGGTCAACGGAGCTTTACATTCGCCGTTGCGGAGCACCGGGGAAACATCCGAGATGTATATATATTTATATTTACAAAGTAATTGACCCCTAAATACAGGAATTGATTTGCAACGGATTATATATCCCGTTCTGTGCCGAACCAATATCGTCCGCCAATAATGAATTTCTCTGGCTCCCGTCTCCGCCCTCCCTATCAACGCGGCTCATCGGTACGGAACGTGTATTTTAATTAGAGGGGCTCGCGAGTCTTCTACCCTCCCCCCGAGCAGCGTGGTTGCCTACCATTCTCGTGGCTCCAAGGGAGCCGATAATACTTGTTTGCTCTTTCACGTCCGCGAATTATAAATAGTATTGTTTAATCGCGGCCTGTGCACAGCCGAATACTTCCGATTCCGTAATTAGAACGACCGCAAACGAAGCGGGGCCGAAGCGGGGCCGAAGAGGTGGAGAGCGGTGCGTGTCGAGAGTGTTCCGTGCGGATGAACAGACACGCAGAGAGTTCGTCGAGCAGAGAACCGAGACGAAAAGCAGGTGAGAGGACGCGGGTGGAAAGCTTGAAAATCCGCGTGCTCACAAAGAGCAGGCACTGGCCTAATCGCATCAGAGTGAACGTCCGGGCAAAGCAGCCCTGGCCGGTTTGCCTGCGCGTTCGACGCTTACGGGGTGCTCCGAAAGTGACTGGGGCTGCTAGAAATCTTGTTTTGCTACGCAGATCTATACGTTGGATATAAAAACAATAATGGGATCAAGTTCTTGGTAGCAATTGTGATTGAAAACTGATTGTTGCGATTTAGAACGCACCGATATTGCGAGTTTCTACACGTGAGAGGAGGTGTTGGTTTATGAAATCCTGTATAACTAATCTCATATATTAATCCTTTAATCTATAATGTCTAAAAGTAAAAACTCATTCGTTCAATTTTTATTATAACATGCCATTGAATAACGAAATATTGAATCGTTTCCCGCAGCAATATCTTATTAAGTTCAACGGATGTTAATTAAAATACATCAACTGTATCATTTTACCACTGGGGGGTTTAGTCTCAAAGAACCATTAAAACCTCGCCGACATATAAAGAGTTACCCACAGCGCACATATTGTTTTAAATCATAAAGAGCTATATTAAACTTAACTGTGCAGAAAAAAACAATTTTTATATGCTTTTTTGTTTGAGAAAAAATTAACAGTCTTCGTCAATTAACAGCGCGTTCACCTGTGCAGATATAAAAATCGAATTTGCTGACGGCGCGTCGCACGAATAAATGGCTGGTTCTGCGTGACAAAACAGAAACGATTAAAGCGTGTCGTTCCGTTGACACGATCGCTTTTCGGACACCCAGTGGATCGACTATTCGGCGATCAAAGACCGTCGGGTCACTCGACTGGTCCATTGTCCGGCGCGTTTCCAGCACGCACCCCCATCCGCACTGTTGGCCACGTGAAAGTCCGCGAGTTTTCATATTTTCACGGTAAATTTGTCCCGCTGCTCGACCGTACAATGACCCGCGCCTAAACGGCCCCCTTTTCACTCGTAGATTTCATCCATTAGACCCATTGACGGATTACCGTCGTCTCAACGAAGTCCCCTCTTTCAACTTCTTAACCACAGTGTCCCTCCGAGGGACAGTCTATGGGGGCTGGGATTTTTTGAATATTCACTTTGCAAAACGTTCACTGGGAAACGTTTAAGTCTGTGCCATTGTTCGTGTAGATATGACGGCTTCGGAAACGTTGCAGACACCCGGTCCCATTCACCCTTCGAAAATCGTGCGAAACTCACCCCTTGAGGTCGACGCTTTAATCGGTATTTTCGCTTTCTTTCCGAAACGCCATTGTGCCGGCGCGTGATCGTAATTCGATCGACCGTCACTTTCCAATGGAAATCCTCTTAGCAGGCAGGAAGCACTTTCGGACCCTTTTACCCACGGAATCTGGACAGTTCCGAACTGTCCTTGACGTGTCAACCGTGCTAATTTGCGCCGGAGTCTCATCATATGTTTCTTATGTGAACATTCTTTCTAGGATCCAGAGTAACTTTGCTTAATGTTACAAGTGCATAAAATCCACAGTCCAATTGTTTCGTACGTAATTAAATATTGAATTGAAGAAATATTTGTTAATACATATCTTTACTATGTTGTATTTCACTCTTTGAAGTTCATCATAAATGCACAAATTCCATGGTCTCTGTCCTAAATGCATAAAATAAAATAAATTTCCTATTCGAATTAAAAGTGTCGTGTTTCTTATGTGAACATTTTTTCTTGAATCCAGAGTAACTTTGCTTAATGTTACAAGTGCATAAAATCCATAGTCCAATTGTTTCGTACGTAATTAAATATTGAATTGAAGAAATATTTGTTAATACATATCTTTACTATGTTGTATTTCACTCTTTGAAGTTCGTCATAAATGCATAAATTCCATGGTCTGTCATAAATGCATAAAATCATTAGTCACATCCTATCTGCATTCCTATTCGAACTAAAAGTGTCAGCCTAATTAAAAATTGAATGGATGAATCCTCGCTGATATTTTTACCACTTTATATTTCACCTACAAATACACAAAATTCTTGGGCTGTTATAAATGCATAAAATTCATGATCTGTGATAAATGCAGCAAATCGTCTGTTTAGCCATTTTGCACCAATGTGTTCGCTTGCATCGAGATGGAAAATGTCAGCAAATAAATTGCAAAATGAACTGGTTATTCGCTATTGAAGTGGTCCACCTATTCCATGCTCGTCTCAGTAACCCATATCGTATAGGAAGATGGATACTCGCCAGGCTCTTTCTTTGGTCAAGTCTGTGGTCCGGCGGTCGTTAATTCTGCTACCGGCCTCCCCCCGCCCCTCCGTGAGCATCCGAACTTCCGGTTGAGTCCTCGAGTGACCGTATTTCCTCGTCGTTCATCTGTGTGTGCTCGAGAGACTTCAAAGACGTTGTTTCATCGTCCATTGCGTCTTCCAGCCGAGCGGAATCGAGGCACCGGGGCCACAATCGTTCTTCCCGTGTCAACGCTGCGTCGTTAGAGTCGCTGGATAATCGATAAGCACTCGACCGGTGGTCGTCGTCTCGCGGTGTACTTGCTAGGTGTCTTCGATACCTTGAGGAGTATTTACGGGAGCTTCTTCCAATATCAAGACGTTGACCGAGTTAACTCTCTCACGTGCTGCTGGTTTATGTAGTGTAGTTCCAAGTCATTTTACGGTCTATGTCGTGCTAGAGTTTTCATGGGCCGAAGTGGCTACTTTCTATTAGTTACACATACAATGATAGTGAGTATATTTCCTGAATACATAATTATACAAATTTATAACAGCCGTAACTAGTTAACTTTAATTCAATATAGCGACGTCTGCTACCCGATTGGGACTCAAGCATTTTGTATATTATTCAATAAAATCAGTATTCGGATGAAGAACAACAGTTTGGAATATTACAAAGTTATTCATTCACATTAAAAAAATGAACACACGATAATACAGGGTGGAGTGGAATTTATAATAAATTCTTTTTCTGTATGCTCACGCAATAAAGATATTCGCGCGCACACGCCCCCGCATTATATTATGCAAAGACCATTTCTTTGATCAGAAATTCTCCCCAGCACACGCCAATACCCAATAATTTCCCTCCCATCCGTCATTCCCTTGTGAAATAGATTTCCACGTGCAATAAAGCCGTTTAAAGATTCGAATAAACTCAAAGTCGCCATCGCGGCAGGGTATAGCGCGAGGGTCGCGGAATCCTCAGCCCTGTAGCCTTTTTCAAGTAGAAGAAAAAGGGTCGGAGAGGCCCTCCCCTGAGTACTTCCTTCGACTCTCCAGTTCAATCCGCCGCCTCGTCGATAAGCCTAATAGAGGGTTGACTTTCCAGTTCAGGCTCTTTCAAAGAAAAATATTCCTCTCTCGACCAGACTGCGTTAAAAAATATTTTATTCATATTTCGTAATTTTATACAATCGAGACGTTTATCGAATGAAATTCTAATTCAATCTAATTTGTTAATTCATGGGATAGGAGAACATTAATTGGGCAGCGGATTTAATGCATTTATTATAAAATTGAGTAATTGAAAATAATTAGGGTAAAAGGATTAGAGGAATTTAATACCATCTGTACATTACTTTCGACCTATTAAAGTGATTAAAGGCGGAAAGAAACTTCCTGGCTCCAGTATGTTCCGATCAGTGATGATAATTTGCATTCTGCATGATGATCTGTAGTCTGCATAATAATAAATATAAAGTACACAGCATGTCAGTGTCTTCGAACAGATTAGGCTGCTTCAGTTCCACTACGCGTTGGTTAGCGGCCTCGGATGCTAGCCTGAGAGCTTGGGCGAGTGTTTCAACGACCATAATGCGGGCCAGACGCGGACGCAATAACGTTCGAAATATTTAATCTTTATAATCCGCGAAATGGCATGTCAACCGGTTATCCAGGGACTGTGGGGACGGGGGAGGGGATGATTCGGGGACGAAACGGTGTATGATTATCCGCGTCTGTTTCGGCTCGTGTTATCGCCGACGTTCGTCCTCGTTATCCCGTTGGTCGCGCCGCGTCCTGGCGCGGCAATCGTGAAAAATTCCTCGCGTGACTCGCAGATTAAATTGGAACGTAATCCAAATGCATTCCATTTTGCGCGTGAAGTATTAAATATCTCTTCGGGGAGAGGCTTGGCTCTCTATTTCAACGGTGGTAGGCGGAAACGCAAACACCCGCACGGATAATAAACCGAATAAAGTTCCGGGCCGCGATAATCCCGCGAAAGCGACGACGCGACGGAAACAGAGAGGGAGAACGGGTTTTCGAACCGGTTCCGAACCAATTTCCAACTGGATACACGGCCCCCGGTGTCCGCCGAGTACGATTCTCTCGGCGATTTTTTCTCTACTCTACTCCCCTCCTCTCGGAAGGCCGAAACGTGTGGAAATATAAATTATTTGGGAATTTAGTTAATTAAACGACTGGCAACGGCCCGGCGTCGGTGAAATGGAAGCGGGATAAAAGTCACTGCCGAACCCGCCGGACAAAGGAACACGCCATTGTACACAGACCGCCACGGATTGTTGTTATTATTTGTTCCACAGTATTCGGGCTTTTTAAATCATTCGAGCCCTCCAAACACCGAGTGCGCCTCTACCCTTCCGGTTGTATACCCAATTATTACCATTTTCTTTTTTGTTCGTCGCACGGTATTAACGATTCCGGGATATATTTCGTCTAGGGATTCCATTGCTCCGCGACTGGTAATTAGCTCCATTTCGCGGCTTTTGGTTGGCGGCCTTTTTCGCTCGATGCACTTTATATTCGGTTTAGCTCGTTCTTTTGCTGCGACAGTTTAGATTTAGCGTACCTGGATGATCTCTTTGTTGCTTTCCAGTCTTGCACTTTGGTACGAATTGTTTTATAAGCTACTAGCGAGCTTTAGGATTGTTGATTATTTATGATCGTCTCGAGAATCTACAAATAAAATAAAATTTATTTCGAGCAGTTTTTCACCCTGTATAACTCAAACACGTAAACCTTCTCAAATCGATTTTATTATAATTTGTTAGGTAATATTATAACGATAATTTTCAATACCACGAAATTTTTTCAAAATACACGATCTACGGCTCGGAATAAGACGGATCTCTCCTCTGGTCTTCGAAGTGGATTGCTCACCCCTGTTCATCAGTTTACCGTGTCCATTCAGCGAGCGCACCCCCGAAATTGTATCGCGAGGGAACAGAACCATGATAATAATGTATTAACGCGTGGTTCGCGAGCAAGCAATTTCGCCGGGAGGCTTATTTGCCCGCGTACAATCCGAAATCCCCGGACGCTCCTGAATCCCATCAAACACGTCTCCGTGCACGGGTTCTTGCCGGACAGACTATTGGGTCGATAAAATCCAGCCCGAACGGTGACTTATTACTCTGCGTATATACACACACCCACACACACACACCCACACGCACGCACACACACACACATAGAGTGAGAGAGAGAAGGAGACTGCTAAAGAGAACCGTATGGCTACGCGGCTGGCAAAGAGCGCAGCTTAGCCGGGCTTTCGAAGAATGAAACACCGCGCTTGCCACCAATACTTTGATCCTCTCTTCCATCCACGAGCAGGACAGTATGAACACGTTTGTATGCTACAAATAGACTGCGAGATCGAGCTGTTAACTGTCACCGAGATTTCTTTGATGGGATCACATTACCTTCGTGGCGGTGTCCTCTTTGAAAACGTGATAACAGGTACGCTTCGTAAAATTAATATCACGAGGAGAGGAAGCGTGCGTTTCAAACTGTCTCTCTTGGTCTTAACACATTATCTTCCAACAATTATTTATTAGATTTGTAACCTTCATGATTCACAATAAAAAAAATTCGTAGAAAAATGATTCAATGGCAAGTTTATGTCTACGAGAATCGTTTTAACGAGATTATTTGATAAGACATTTTCTGGTAGAATACAGTCATCGAGAATCATATTACAGTGAAGTCTTGATCTCCAAATCACAATTTGTCCAAAATTTTTGAAATCGTTTGGTCTATTTATAAGTCAGTTATTTTGATTTAAAGTGTGTGCCATCAATTATATGACTGACTTAAAGTACGTGTCTCAAAGTTCATACGAAATTTTAAAACACTTGATCAGTAATAATTTAACCATTTTTTATCTCGTAAATTCTGTATGATTAATATCTATGAATAGGATGACACCCGTAATAAGTGAAAGACCGCATCGAGAATCGCCGCGTCGCCAATAACGAGCGAGAACCAAGAAAAATCAATTCGAACAGGAGCATGATCTTCATCAAACTCGCTCTAACGACGTGCTATCGCTTCCGTCGGCATCTGGCGAAGAAAATATAAAAGTCCGCGGTAGCGGTGGATTCCAGGGCGTTCCGAGGATGCGAATGAGAAATTCAACGAATCCGCGCGAGAAGCAATTTATCAGGGGTTCGCGAGCCAGCGGAGCTCTGTGCGGCGCAGCGGCCGGCCACCGGAAATTAGGATTCATCGCGTCGGCTGAATTAAGGCCGAGAAATTTTTTAATTTCGTAATATGCAGATTAGCCCCTCCTAGTCCGCGTAATTAATTCCGGGCGCATATTACGCTCGCGCCTAAGTTTTTGCTGATACGGTGGAACGCGACGGCGGGCGACGCTCGGCGTCGAGCCCCTCTCTACTCCCTCTCTCTCTACCTCTCTTTTTCGCTCTTACTCTCTGTTTTCCCCAGCCGCCGCCGCCGCCGCTGAACTTGTTGATGAAATTTTTACACGGATGTAGTCAACGTCGTTGCTCGCGTAACCGCGTGCACGTGAACATGGCCTCATGCCACTTACACCCTTACGTCTTTTTTTGCCCTTTCCACGCGCTCGGCTATTCTATAAACATCGCATGGATCGCACCGGTGAAATATCGTTTTCTATGGACTCGATTTTATTGCATCTATCGGGGCGGAGCAATCTGCGTTGTACGCCGGGAAATTCAATTTCGAAGCGGACCGTGCTGGGGTGGCTCTGCCGTTCTGTGCTCTAATCGCCAAGTTATGCGAAAACGCTGCTGAGAGATCAGAATTTTCTGTTAATAGCGGATGTTCTATTGTCCATTCATGTCTCAGCTGTGTGACCTGATTTATTAAATGTTCCACTCTGCTCTATTGTGTCACAACATTTTTAATTTTGGTAATTGAACCTTCAATTAAACCAGTGTCTAATTTGCTCATTTTGCATATTGTGAAATAATAGAAATATTAATTGCTTTATGTATGACAAGGTTTTTCATTGCGTTTACCTTTATCGTACACAGAAATTTGTCTACGTATAAATAAATAACTAACTGTGAAAGTATGAATAATTACAACGATAAATATTTGTTCGATCGAATAATATTTACCTCAATACCAACTGTAACAAATTGAAAATAAAATAGTAAAGTCCTTAAGGTATTTTAGCCTTCGTGCTATTTTAATATGGATGGACTTAGCATAAACAGGACACCCGGTGCATGACGGAAGAAGCCGCGTGCTCGTCTACTTACCTGCATCCGGGGTCGTTTTAATATCTGACCCCGTTCTAAGCCACTGTGGCAACTTTTCGACCCCGTTTCCTCCGGTTTGGTCTCACGTCGATCTCGCCGTCTTCAACCCCTATTCCACCCTCGCGGCAAGAAAACGAATAGCGCGTCATTAGCCTCTGTCAGGTCGCCGGCAACTGTTTACCGAGGAAATCGGCTTCGTCGATGTGTTTTGTCCTCCCGATCTCAGATTCGGAGCTCATAATTTGTTTTGCAGCGACCCTTTTTCATCCCTCGACCTTGCGCTCCGCTTCTCGAGCCACTTTTGCGTAAAAATGATGGAGAAGCCGGTACATAAAACATCCGAGTACTTTCCTCTGCCTTGTGCAGGAACTTTATTCACCGTGAATCAACGTCACGTAGGTGTCACGGCTGACAGAAACGTCATTGCGACGTCTGGCTCTGACGTCTACGTATCGACCAGCTATATTGTCCTTATCGTTATCGCGAGATACTGTCGCTGGCTTACTAGCATTGTTCCACGAAGGAGGTCACGTTGACGGTAATCTACAGATCGATTTGCTGTCGAATTTGGTCTATTTTCGACTGATTGCAAGTTGGCTAGAGCGTAGTAATTAATAATTAATTTTGATTCATATGTTTCTGGACCGAGGAGAAATTCAGTGGTCTTGATTAGATTAGGTCGCTAACGATGCAGAATTCTATTTCGGTTTATACATTATGTCAACAACTGGGTATCCATATTGAAATCTTTGAAACCTGTCTAATGGTTTTGTTGACAAATATAAAAATGAGTGTATGTACTGAACGTTTTATAATTTATTAAATAAGGACATTTTTGGAAATGTAGTAGGTCAAAAGTCGCACAGTAAATAAATCAGATAATATTGTACATGAAGATGCAAGTACCTCTTCGCCAGCAACATGTTGAAGCAACAGTGTAATTTCCTGCTTGTCCACACCTTGTGTACGCTTATCGTCGATCTGGAAAACTGTTGACCAGCAACTTACGAACACCCTGTATGCCAGTGACACGCGAACGAAGAGCTGATCAATGCCAGGGGCGCGACGAGGCCAGATAGACCCGTGAAATATTACTTTTGCCCGGCAGACAGCATCGCGGACAAAAAGAAAAACGCGGAACGTTTGCGCATCCGGCCGACGAGAATGAAGCGGAAGCTCGTGTAAAGGGAGAATTGCGCCGTCTCTCGCACCCCCCATAACGTATCATCCCCTATCGTCGCGTCCTCACGGAACTCCCGTCGTCGTCGTCGTCTACGTCTCGAACGTCGCGTCGCGCTAATTACAACAAACGAAATTTACGCGGGCTAATATAAATCAACGAGCGCCAACTTGTACTCTCTATTGCTTTTATCTGTCGCCGGAATATGCGAGTCTCCGCGAATTCTCCCGGCGATACATACGGAGCACCGTGTTTGTCTCCCTTAGCGGCGTCTGCTTTTCTTGCCGAAGTTATTGATGGTCTTGCTAATAGTCGCTCCGACCTGGCGTTAATTAGTTTTAACGCTGCCTCCGGACCGCTTCCACGGCACGACTACTCCACGGAACAGATCTAGATAATTCTGATTACAGACGGCGGAGTTTGTAACTTCGCCAATAACATCTCTCGTACTTGTTGAATTCTTTCGCGGATTCTGCACGGCCCTATCCTGCGATTTCGAAAAAGTCGCAACCATTCAACTAGATTTTATGCGTACATGAGAAAAATTAGTAGGTGGAACAAGAAACAGTAGAATATATTATTATCGACTTATTAAAATTGTTCTATGAAAAAATTGATTTTTATGTTCGGTGCCAGTATCTCGCAAATAAGCACGGCCTATCCTGCGATTTCGAAAAAGTCGCAACCATTCAACTAGATTTTATGCGTACATGAGAAAAATTAGTAGGTGGAACAAGAAACAGTAGAATATATTATTATCGACTTTTTAAAATTGTTCAATGAAAAAATAGATTTTTGTTCGGTGCCAGTATCTTGCAAATAAGCAGAAAAATTTTATTTTACACAGAGATCCGCAGACATTACCAACAATTTATCTATTCCAGGGAATGGAGCTAGAAGGGAGACGCTACAAAAATGGCTCGTCTGCGATCTCCGCAGATTACCCCGGGATTATTAACTCCAAGATCCCGAATCAAGGCTGCTGTTTTCAGCGAACTGTCACAGTGTCTCCCGACGTTCAGAGGAACCAGCCTGATCCCCATCTCCCCGCGAATCGGCCCTGCTATTGCAGACACTGCCACCCTCTTCGGGCCATCCAATTTCTCAAAGAAGTTTACGGGCATAGAGCGAGGAAAATTGCCCGTTATATATTAAAGACGTCTTTAGAATGGTAAACAGACCGACTTCCTGTGGGAAGTTGCGCGACAATCCTCCGCCGACGGAGGATTATCAGACGTGTCTCCCTTCGAAGCCAGTCTTGGCGCATCTCTTTGAGAACGAGTAGACACGAAGCGGGGGTTAGGTGAGCCCGACGCGCCTAATTTTCTTCTTCCTCCCCCCCTTCCCGTCGGTTCGCGACGCGGCCAACTTTTCGGCAAAAGGATATGAGATCTCCGGATGAAAGGAACCAGCCGAGGAACGTCCTCCCGTTTATTACTTCCCCTTTTTTGCCGCGCGACCGACCGTCGCTTCGCGTGACTTGTCTGCTGCCTCCCCGGAAGCCTCAAAGGCGGAACCGAGTTAAACGACAACATCTTCTGGGCTTATTATTGCGCTGGAAGCTCGCAACATCGGTCTGCCAGTCGGATGAATGCGACATTCTGTTATTAGTCGCATTGTCTCTTAGCTCGCGATTTTATAAGCCTGTAAAACCTTTGTGGCTGCTGTGCTTTGTCACGTTATCGCGACTTTTCTCCTGGATTTTAACGTTACTGTGAATCTTTAATTATGTGTGTTGATCCACCACGGTAGACGACCCTGTACAGTCTTTAGAACTCTTGGTCGTTTATGGAGACGGTGCTGTAATTGTCCTTGGAAATGTATTTAACAGCAAAACAATATTCCTACCAACTAATAATCCATACTGTACATATAACAGAAATGTCATACAATTCTGAATTGATTAAATGTACCACGCGACCTCGATTATTTAAGTTTAAGTTAATAACATCAGATAGGACTTCTCCATAAAGTCCTGCAGATTTCATGCATTTACAACGATGAATTCTTTCAGTTTCTAAAAGAAAACGAAACAATGAAATATTAGATTACGTTGCAACAACAAAGTTTTCGCTTTTGCCTAACGTAATTTTCCCGTACTCCTGAAAATTTCTGAAATAAAAAGACGTCTCGTATCAGCGATAATTGCCGGAAAATCGCAGGGCAGACCTCGCCCGTCTCCGGGAGCACATTGCCAGTCTATGCGGCAGGATATCCAGCGAATATCCTTCCATCTTCCCTGAGGAGAAATCGAAAAGTCTCGGGGGCAGGTGTCGAGCACAGGACGGAAGGTGATTTTCGATATCGCGGATATCTCCTAGAATTTAGTCGGGATTGGTCTCTCTTTTCGACGTGCTTCAGTCGGTTGCCTCTCTTTCGCCTCTTTCGCGTGAATTCAGGAAGAAACGAGGATACTAAGAGGGTGGTTAGCTGTCTCGCTCGAACGTCAACGCCACGCTGGAACCCGTTGAGCATCGTCTTTATACTTGAACGGCAACACGACTTCGGTATTACGAGAATCCTTTTCTCTCTCTCTCATGCTCGTTCGCCTCCCGCTGCCTATTCAACACGGCTAATATTTTGATCCAAGATACGTGCTCGGTAATTCCTTGCGCTGAAAGAGCGCCTCGTACTTCTGCAAGAATCAGCCGAGCCCGACGAGCCGCGGTAGGAACTTGATTTTATTTAAATTTTAAATCCGAGATCCTTGCGGGCTGAATAGACGCTTGCCACGGGGAAAGCTCGATCATCGGCTGTGTGGTTGACTGACGAAGAGAGTGGAGACAGAATCGGGGAGACATGAGAGTGGAGAGCTCAAGAGTTAGAGAGAGAATTTTGCGACTGGCCGCGATCAGAATACTGCGAGACGGTGTAACCGAGGTTACAAATCTCTGGCACGAATTTAGAGCAGTCTGTGCACTTGCCAACTATGTTTTAGCGCGGAGAGAATCGTTGAAATTAATTTATGCTGTGGTGACTGACTAACACAAGGAACTGAATATATACACGTTTTTATTTAGACTACCATAATGGAGCCTTGATATTAATGTGCAAATGCATAACTATTCTGAAAGAAATTCAACGTGTGATTATTTTTGCCGTTAACAACTGATAAAATGATGTGCTGAACATATCATTTATTCAGATTGAAATGAAGAATGGACATCTTCGATAAAATGAGAATCTTTTGATCTTCCAATTATATTCTTTTAGGAAAGGGAACAATACAAACAGGATAAATACTTAACAATCTTTCGAGAGACAGTCGTAATATGTTTTAATTTTTTAAAATCTGCAGTCTACGGAGAAGTTTTAAGTGTGAAAAGTAAGAAAAAGTGCCATCTAAGAAAAATCAGAAATAAAAGAAGCAATGTAAACTACGGCTTAGTGGGAAAAAGTGTGGTAACGCTTTAAACAGTTACAGAAAAAAGGGAACGCAAGAAAGAAGAGTGTGCACAGAGAAAGACGAAAAAAGAGGCAGACCGTACAAGGATGTAAATGCACCGAAGGATACGCTCAGCTAGGTACTAACGAAATCTTCGAAACGAGTCATATTTCGAGACGGCCGCTGCCGCTGGCTTTCCACCGGAAACTCGAGAGCGGGTTCAGCGAATTTTAAGGACGATCGATCAACGTCCTGCCAGGTGGAAAAGTGCTCGCGTGCCAGAGCAGTCTCTTCGTGACGAAGTTAATAGGGTCTGGCGAGCGAACCGGCGAGCAAGAGCCACGTAGAAGGACCGGACGAAGAAATTCCCGAAAAACAACCAACCCTCCCTACACCCGTGCCCTCCATACTGGCCCGGTAAACGCGAAAACATTCATTAACGTGTTCGACGAGCATCCACAGTTCGACGCCCGTTACGCTGCCCAAAGAACGTCCTTTCAGGAACGAAGGTCTTCGAACTGTCTCCAAGATTTTGCGCTTGCTGCTTTTCCTGGGATCTCGTAAAACACTCTCTTGGACACGTTACACAACTGTGTGCACATTTTTGAGTGATGCGAAAGAAATTTCGGAATGGAACATTCTAAACGATTTGATGCTTGGATTCCAGTTCTCGATGGATGGTAGAGCTTCAACATTTTACACTCACCATTTCCTCGCTCCGTCTCATACTTTAGAGGGGTAAGAGAAGAAAAATCGAAAGTGAAAAAATAAAGGCCTACAGCTCGACTTCATCTCCATACCGCATCTAGTTTTCCCGAGGCACGAAACACGCCTAAACGACCCTGCGGTTTGGTCCGGCAATTATTCCAGGATCCCGTCGCGATGCGCAAAAGTAGAGTAAAAAAGGGGGCACGAGTGGGGTGGTTTACGGGGGACAGGGGCTCGTAATGTCGCGGGGGCTGGCACGTAACCGCGATCAGTTTCAGGGAGCAACGCGAGAGAGCCATCCCAGCCGGCAATAAATCCTCTGGCAAAAACAAAACGGCGCAATTTCCCGATGCCGCGACACAGCCTGCTCGCGGAGAGGACCGCGCAGGAGATAGGATCGCGGGGGTGGCTCGTCTGCCACGCACCCCCGCGGCCAGGGAGAGGGCCAACGATACGAATGTAATAATTTATGGTGTATCGAGGCATCAGTGCAAGGTGTTGCCAGCGTCCCCTTCTTGCCTGGCTGCCACCCTTTTCTGTCGCAAGCGACGGAAAGCCCTTTCCCGGACCCTGCAAAGCCTCACGCGGCATTATCTACACACTCCATACGTAACTACAGTGGAACAGACCGGGCTGACGTGTTCGAAACTAATGCGGCTCACCGTGGCGAACGACGCGACGCACTTCCGTACAACCCCATGCAGGGGGTGCGCCATAGTCGGTTATGAAAATCTTGACGGGATTTTAGGCGCAGACTGGGCGACTTGGTGGGCAGGAATTTGGTGGGGGTGGATCAGACATTTGACCCTGCTGGTAGTCTTGAGGTAGAGGGGTCGTGGCGTGGCACTGGACGCGGTCGTTCTAACCCCCATAGAAATATACAGGGTGTCCCAAAATTCGTGTAGTTCCCGGAAATGGGAGGTTCCTTGGGTCATTTGAAGCGACATTTTCCTTTACAAAAATGGCATCAGCGGCTTTGTTTAGGAGTTATTAACGAAAAACACGGACCAATCAGAGCGCGGTTATAGCGAACGGAGTCCGACTCAGCGACAGGTCCCGCTTAGCGTGGCGGCGCCATTGGCTGAGCCAGAATCAAGCCGCTGTAGCCGCGCTCTGATTGGTCAATGTTTTTAGTTAATAACTCCTAAACAAAGCCGCCGACGTCATTTTTGTAAAGGAAAATGTCGCTTCAAATGACCCAAGGAACCTCCCATTTCCGGGAACTACATGAATTTTGGGACACCCTGTATGTATGAAATGCGTCCAGTTCTTGCTTCTGAATGAATACACGAAAATCTCATCAATTTTTGTTCTTAAATGTTGTGATATTTGCTATCAGTTTCCAATGTTAATTGATTTATAACAAGACGAAAGACTATGGGCAAAACAAAATTAATTATGTCAATATAAATCATTGTCCCAGGAAAGAATTTAAAGTAAGAGTTGCTGCCCCCGCAGTTTTGCAAAAAAAGTATACAATCTTCCTATGCAAACTGTATTTTTGTCTTTAATAGCTTTCTAGATAGCGTTGGGGGTGTCAATTTTACGAGCTCCGAGAAGGCGACATCGTGGACGAAAGTTCAGAAAGTAGCTATGTATATTAAAACGACCCTCCTAGATCAAATACTGTTTAAAGAAAAAATTCTTCTCCCCTTTTCGTTCTTTTCCTCAATTTACTGCACAATGTTATCTAACTTTGTCGCCAAAAATAAAACAATAATAAATCGTTCATTATACGAAAAAAATTGATCAAACCCTAATATACTAGCACATTTTATGGAATATACATACAGGGTAGTAGCACAAAGTATACGTTGCACGAAAAATGTTTGTAACAAAGTATGAGTCGCGTGGACCACCTTGTATATATAAATATTAAACATATTCAATATTAAACGATATCAAACAAAAGTAAAGTGTGCCCGAATTTGTTTATAAAAACATAAGCATAAATTTGAAAATATTAAAGGTGACGAGCTTCATACAAAATTACAAGACTAAATTTATTTAGATATCTCGACATTTTTCATTGTATCGTTTAAAAATCGAAATTTGACATTAGCAAGGGCTGGAAAGGGGCCAAACTACTCGCTTAGGCGGTTCAAGAGTATACCAGTTAAATGAACACTCACCTGCGCGAGATTTGAGGCAATAATGGAAAAAAATCACGTCGTCGACACGCCTGTCTGCGAGGAAACAAACTTAACGAAGTTACTTTATCGCGCCGCCTTCCAAGAAGGGTGTACACGCTCGCAGAGGGTGTATCGTCGTCGACGGAGGACTCCTCCCGCATAGTTTGCATACTTTCGCCACTTCTCCTGTCGATCCACCGCACCAGATACCTGAGACTCCAGACAGGAGGTGCGCCACCGTCTCATTAAGGACTTCGAGGAACGCGCGTAAAACAAACGATATTATCATGGCGCATTATTTTTTCTCATACGAAATTTCTCGTCTTCGATGACGCCCTGAAACTTCCTAGACATAAAGTTTCCTATGATTCAATATGTTTAATGTTTCCCGTTCTTGCTCCTGGATCGCAACAGCCTTTTAGAAACAGCGTCGTATAAACCCCATCGACAAGAAATTATGCTTTAATGGATTCTGTTTAAACAGCTTCTAAACGGAACCACAACGAGGAGCGACAAGGCCGAGGGCTTCCAAAGTGTTACCAAAAGGCTCAATTTTAGGCTCGTCCAGAGTGCATTAGATAAATCGATCAGCCAAGATCGTTGGTATTACGTTACTGCTCTTGTCGATAAAAATGTTACTAGATTTAGCTCCATCATCATTGGGGTGATATAAGGATCTTATGTGGAATTAAAATCGTATCAGCGACTAAGTAACAAGAATATTGATAGATTAATTAAATGAACAGTTACTGCATTAAGGACTATTTTCGTAAATATTTTAAAAAATTGGTAAATAAAATAGTAAATAGTTCTGAAGGTCCGGAGTTTAATGATCAAGTAGTCTACTTCGTACATGCTACGTTCACCTGGTGATAGTTGTGTCTTTTGATTTCCCAAGAACTCCGACAGCACGAGGGAGTATCTGTTGAGTCGTCTCGTTAGGGGACTATAAAATGACTAGTCGCGATGCGCGACAACAATGGGCGCAGATGTCTCCATTCCTACGACGAGCCATAAAAGAGCGAACGATCGAAGGATCCGTGCCGTCCGCGACGGAACCCGTAAATACTTGTGAACAGTGACGTAACGCACGTGTTCGGCGGGTCCTTGCGGTCCGGCTGGGATGTTCTACAAGGACTCTCTGTTCGATAGGAATCCTTGCGAGGCCGCGCACGAGGTCGCCACACCCCTGACCTGGGCGAGACGATAAATTATCTCGGGGGATGACAGAGACATTATAATCCGAGGGTGTAATAAAAAGACCTGGGTTGCTCTCGCCGGCGTTACTTAGCAATAATTCGCGTCCGGAAGGTCCGCAGGGATGAAAAGAAGGGGGCAGAAAGAGAGGAGGACGCGGTAAAACGGGTCAGCGAGCTAGAGCGGAAGAAGACAACGGGCCTGGAGAGAGAGAGAGGACTGGGCGGGGATCTAGGAAAAGCGACGCGGAAAAAAATGAAAGGAGGAGCAGCGATGATGGAGCAAGGATCCCCGGAGTCTGCTACCCTTAAAGCATCGGTTAAAAGGGCGCGCGAATGTCGGACAGATGCCAAAGAGGAGAGAACTTGTACAAAGCTGCGGCCGGCCAACAATGGATGCCTGCCGTGGATCTCGGGGCCACACCGCCACGGCGATTCACTGGATGATTTATCGGATCGTATTTGTTGGTAATACCGGAAAACACAATCGGCCCCGGGGCCCCTCGCATCGATGATCGCCGCGCGGATAAAGAGCCCAAGGTTATTCGTGAATTATGTCGAGCTATCGACGGGAGTCGCCCGGGAACTGACCGGCATACTATCTTCCTTCTGATTCTGCCAGACCTGGCCGACAGGTTGCCGTGAGCCTAGATCCGATCAACTTAACTGGATTTGCGAAAGGGACCCCGTGACGGGAAGTTGCGTCGGGTTAAGGGAGGTTCTTCGGTAACGGCCATAAAACTGACTTTCAGGATTTTTTTTCTGTTGAGGATACTGGAGTAAAATTTCTCCTATAGCCACGTCTTTTAGCTGTGGAATAATATTTTTTTTAGTTGCGTTTCATCGGGTGTTTACTGGACAATGTATGTAATTATGTGAAACTGTAGTTTTCACTTAAATAGGAAACATTTTCTTTAAGATGTCTTACGATGAACTTGGACATTTGGTTAAATAGTGCGTATTTATTGTTTAATAATTATATGATTAGATTCTTCATACATTCATGTTAGAGAGTAAGAACGATTCATGTGAAAATGTTTACTTCATTCTTGTTATTTTAAAATGGTATTCTTTAAGGACAAGAAACATGAAAAAAAGAACTAATTGACTCATCATATCTGTTTGATATTGTATTCTCCAGGAAAATGTAAAATAAATAACGGAGGTTTCTTTCTGCAACAAAGGGCAAGCAACACTTTAGTGTCTGCTCGAGCGTCAGCGGAAGGAACTCCACGCGGAACGATTAAATTAACGAAAGGAACGTCTGTCAGCGGAACAGCGAGGAGTTCGTCGCGTTTATCCAGCCCGTTTCCTGGGGGATGATCGTCGGTTTACGACAACCACATGTTACCGAGGAAATCGTCTCGAGGAAAACGTCCCGCGACGCTTCCCGGAGAGCGTGGGTCTCGTCTGAGACTTCGTTGGCTGCCACCTGTCCTAAAATCCCTGGGGAAAACGAGGTTGCCGAAGAGGTGGGGAGGTTCGGTATAAGTGTACGTGCGCGTGTATGTTGAGGGTTGCTAGAGACCCGTGGATTCTGAAACTCGAGAAAATCCGGCGGCCCCGTTGAACGCTGGGAATCCTGTTACGAGCCGCGTCACGTGGCCGAGTGCATGTCGCGCGCGAACGCCGATTCACAGCCCCCGTTTCCGTGTTTATTTGCCCGGGTTTTCGGCGAAAGTTCGAATATGGGCCAGGCTTGCCCCGGTTGGTTCCTCTGCTTCTCCAGTTGCGGGAGAACTTCCGCGAAATTCCAGCGCGAACCGCTCTCCGCCTCTCACAAAACGACGCGTCCGCCAAACGAGACCGAATTTACGAGTCCGACTGGATTTCGAAGGCGCTTGACTGACTGGGGGTCTTGTTTTATGCGACAGCCACACGTTTTTCCTTTAAGTTCAGATGTACAGAACTATTTTAGGGCAGATTCGTTTGAGTTAATGAGAAACTAATATGTTCGATGGAAAATACCAAACATTATAAATCTTTTCTTTAAAAAGGAGAAAAATTAAGATGAAGTACATATTGCCTTATCAAAATTACAAGATTGAATTAGTTTAAACATTCTACGGTTCCTATTGTAATATGTGCTGTACTGAAAATATTTATTCAATTTTTTACGAAAGCACCTTCGTAACTTCGTAATAATAATGTTTTTAATTGAACGTTTCTCCGCTTGAAACCGTAATATGGTTTTAATAGATAAATCTATGAGGAAGGCAAATAGGCTCCATTTGTATTCTAGTCTTCAGACATCAGGTACGATACCAATCAATAATGAACTCGTTTAATTAGACCCACCGGTGGCCGATAAAAAGATGAACGATTACATCCATTAAAATTACAAATCGATTTAAAGAGACATATAGTAATATATTCAAAAATCGTCTTATTTCATTGTCCGGAACAAGCTCGATCGCGGATTAAGATAAAAAAAATCGCGTCGAGTATAAAATGGTACATTGTGCGGGACGCAGGCATTACTCCCGATAAAAGGTTACATCAAAACGCGTAGGCTCGAATTAAAAGCCGTCGCTTTATTATCGTCCAGCCTCGTGTCGCCGAGCACTCTCGCAATATTCGCGCGGCCGTCGAATTAGCCCGTGTACCCTTTTGTAATCGTCCCGGAGGCCGGTATAGCGCACACGCCATGGCTATATAGATTTCACATTTTCTCGCAGCAGCAGCAGCGGTGGCATTAATAAAATATGGCTTCATTGAATCCGTTATCCGACTCCTGCGAGCGGCCTGGTACGCGCGTATATCAATCGCGTCCGATAAAGCTTCGTGATTTTCCCGCTCGCCAAACGAACGACCGACGTGTTTGCCTACATCGCAGGCCATTTTAAACCCAGCGCCGACAAAATAACGGGGCCACTGAAATTAACCCTCCAACGCTGTCCGTTCGATAACGGGTAATAACGATCGATTCCTCGCACTGTTTCCCTCTGTCTTTCTCTCGCGTTTCGTCTCCCCATGCTCTCGGACAAACATGTTCGCGAGCGTTACATCTGTTCATTTTGTAGAAAATGCGATGTTTCATAGGGTAGGGCTGCATTTGCTTTTAGTGGGTGTTTAGCATGCATATTGCTGTTTGTAATTCATTTTAATGTATTTCACAAAATATTTCAAAAAAGACTGGTAGACTGCGAAACATTATGCAAATACAAAATTGTCTGTATCGATTATAAGAAATCGAAAATGTTATTTCAGTCTTTAATAAAATTTGAATAGATTGTAGTATATATTGATATCTCTCAATCTTTTTAATTTTCCTACATTTTTCAACTATTCAATTCTGCTATAAATGTGTAAAATCGTATGTCATCTGTATACTTGTGGACGAGACTGTATCTCATTGTAGCTGGACTCATTGCTGATTCGGTAGCGGATGATTTCTGGCAACTAGGGTGGTTTTAATTGCTTTTTTGCCGATCGGCCGGTTGGGCGATGTAATCGAAAAACAAAACGAAGATGCGTTCGGGAACTGACGAGAGCGGTAGACGGCGAAATTGATTCGTTCGTAAGAGGGAGAGGTTCGTTTTAATAGAATGCGCCTGGCTAATTGCGTACTCGGATTTTAGACGGCTTGCGCCGCCCGCTACGGCGCGTTACACCAGAGAAAGACGGAGAAATGGTTTCCAAAGGGAGGAGTTTCCACGCTCCGGCCGGAAAGTTCGGCCGCAATCGTCTCTGTTTCGTTAAATTAACGTTTATTAGTTCCCTCTTAAGCGTTACGTAAATTCCAGCCGGTTATCGTTCGGCTTCGAGCGCGCTAATCCGCGCGCGGCAACGCGCCGCACGGGAACTGCTACCGGGATTTCCCAGGATTCCTTTAATCTGCCATTTTATTCACTTCAAAAAACGAATTAAACGCCGCGGATCGCCGGAATGGTTGAAATGTCGCCGAGAGATCCGGTCTCGATCCGTCGACTCATCTAGCAGAATTTTCGAAATGCATCTTGCTGGAGTGACGTAAAAGTCACATATACTTCACGTGCTTTTTCCGTATAGGTTGCGCTCCCGCGCGTTTCGATAATGTTTTATTTTATTCTATTCTATTCTGTTTCGTGATGCATGCCACACATACACCTTTTGACCGTGCAGCTTAACACATCTAAATAAATTCTTTTTACCACGTTTTTATTGTCTTTCTGTCTTCTAAAATTGTCCATACGTATTCAAATTATGATACTTAATTTTTACATGTGTTGTGTTGGTGAAACTGTAGAAATTATTCACCAGGCCGGTTTTACATAATTTCGTGTGTACTATAAACATGTTTTTTTTCTAAACCAGAAAATATTGTTTTACAAAACTTTACAAAATTGTTCATATATGATTGGTCTTATATTATATGAGATTAGAGTTACTCACCAAGGAATGATGTCTTAGTAAATTATAAAAAGTTTCTCAATACTTCAAATTTTTTTTACTGAAACGAATAATATTGTTTCATGTAATTTTACAAACTTGTTTATACATGTTTAGGCTACATTCCTGAATTTTTTTTCGCGTATAGTAGTTATTAACCGAAGAATATGACTAATCACACAAGTGAATGTATACATTTTGATTAACAATGGATGAATAAAATGTGAAACTGTCTGTGTCTCCTACAATAGGAAGTTTTCCGAGCTGATTGGCCAGCACGTTTTTCCGCTCGCGCCGGAAAAAATATTCGGTTTCAAAAACAGCCGTCATCACGCGCCGGGTCTCAGAAAGAAGAAACATAGCACAATGATTTTGAGGAAAGGCCAGGTCAACGCCATGTGCTCGAACACCGTGTCCTCTCGCCACATGCTCGTCCCTCGCAGCACGTGGCAGCCAAAAGATCTTTTCGGTGTTTCCTTTCCGATGATCCTAACCACGTGTTTCAGGCACGACGAGGAAATTAACGGCTATTAGCATTTCCTGGAGTGCCTTCGTCACCGTCTTGAGTCACGAGCGCAACGATTTGCCGATAAATCAATGCCACAGCCTTTCAACCTGGTTGAATTCGTGTATCTTGATTTATTCTGTTATTATGAATTTATTCTGCTGCGTCAATAAAAAATGGTACTAATGTTGAAAGTATTGTTCATTGCACAGGTTATACTAGAGGCAATTGAAAATTGTTTAAAATTATTTAAACACATGTAAGAAAGGTATTATGCCATTTTATTTGGAAGACTCTATACAATCATTTTCAGCTCGTAGTATTCGTATAACATTCACAGGCGAAGAACAAAAAATACAATAAATTAAAAAGGTCTTACTGCGTCAATCTAAAAATCTAGAACAGATAGCAACAGTTGTGAGAACATACCGGAAGAGTTGAAAACAATTTTCGCCGAGCATAATCAGCGGGATAAGGCAGTCGGCGTCACACGGAACTGCCGGAAAACCTCGTAAACCCGAAATCATTTCCTTTCCACACTCCGTCCTCGAGATAATTAGGGCCGTGAAGGCAGTTAGTAGGAAGCTCTGGCTTCTCATTGAAGATTTACGAGGTTTCCAGGGCGCCGGAAACCCTGAGTCTAGTTCGCAGCGGGTTCCGACTCTTTTGCCCATCGGTGAGAAAGTCGCTTGATATGCTCTTGTCCGTCGTTTATGGCATTCCGACCGTAAATAGCCCCGACAGCTCCTCTCTCTCTCTCTCTCTCTCCGTCGTAACCTTGCTCCTTCCGTTCCGTGGTCCTAAATCATTTTTAGCCGGCCCGCGTCCATTGCAGCCGGTGTCGCGACACTGAGCGGTGATTACGAGGCTGCCGATTGTTGCGAACAAAGCCGGGTCGACGGGTCCTCCAGCAAACACCATTAAGCTACTTGTACACTGACGACTAACGCATTTTTTGCCACTCTGGCGATCAGTGAAACACATTGGAGACAGTGGATAAAATAGCGAACCTTCTTGAGCACACTTGAAATAGTTACCCTTGAAGAGTGATGGAATTTGTAGCCTAAACAATGCTGCATACTGCGTTGAACATTAATCTTCATGTTCAGTCTTCTAGTTGGAAATATTTCCTGATTATTGATATAGAGTAATTAAATGATTTCGATTCTCCAGCATTTGTTGAGCGGGAAGTGCACACTTCTACAAGCAACTCCCAAAAATTGTCGAGTTACATGCCAGTGGACACGCACCTTTACACCACAGCTACCCCCTACGGAGCTCGGCAAGTTTTCGAGACCCACACTTCCGGTCGTGATTCGATTTCTTATTTCTTCGTCGGCTGGCTCGCTTCGCCACTGCTACCTGCGATTTATGATCGTCGGAACATTGTTGCGACAAACAACAGCAGTCTTTTCGTTACGAAGAAACTGGTGGATTAATTACTTCAAGAATTGTTGAATTACGGTTCTCGGAGAAAGTCCCCGATGCCTTTCGTTCCTCAAATTCCATGTTGATTCAATACACACGCTAGCAATTCCCTCTTCAATATTGTTCTTCTCACATTTCGAGTATTGAAATTTTCAGTCAGTTTTCAAGCCATCAACCATAACATTTTTCAGGTTAAAGGCCGGTGGAAAGATCTTTGGAATTTTTCTACGACTCTCAGTGTTTCCGTTCAATTTTTCTTATCACGAGAATGAAATTTCTTCCGACCGTTTAACGAAACGTTTCAATCATCCCAGCTCGTTTTCCCGCGTTTATGCAGCCAGCTTTGTTTAGCCCCAGCTCCCTTCTTCCCGAAGGAAAACGGAACAAAAAACTCGTTTCACAGAAGCGGCAACTGTTCCCTCGAAGAAGCTATTCACCGGCCGGACGGTGCATCGTATTGTCTAGAACAGTTCTCCTGGTAGCAAACTCGATAACCTGCTTCTTTCGGGAAGCAAACGATTTAAGCGTAACAGAGTAATGGACGAGGAATCCTCTTGGAACCGCGGGAGGCGCGATTGAGTCGTCGTCGCACGACTTTGGAAACCTGTCAACGCTCGTTCGTCTCGCCTTTTTGCTCCCCTGTGTCTATTGTGCCAGCTTCCCCAGCTACCGAAACTAATTTCTCCCCGGCAGAGTGCTGGAGAAACAACTTGCTCGAATACTTTCATACTTCGTCAATAAACTGCCCTTCGTTGTTCATTTTTTCCTAGATCGTGTAGTTTTACTATTTCACCATGACCTCGCCGAACGTAACAATGACAGCTCCGAGAGTAGATAACCTAGAATCGGCTACCCTCACTGTCGCGCCCCGATCGCTTGTCTGAGCACTAGTTGGCCTGAATTAAACCAACAAATACAGTTGAAATTATATCGTGCACAGAAGTTGTTTCTTAACGAAACGGTTTTTGTTTAACAAAAATGGAAATGCTAAAGATTTGTACAAAAATTCGGATGATTGATCTCTCTACTGTCCTTTTATAGTTAAGAAGTAAGAACCTCATAAACGACGCTGTAACTTCTTTTATTAATTTTTTCTACTGCCTTAAGAAAATACAGCCACGTCACAATTGCTTAAAACAATTTTTCAACACTGTCTACGGGCTTTGAAGGTGTGTGTCATACCCCAGTATGAAACACAGTGGAAAATGAAAGAAAAATGTGATTGTCTGCACTCGGTAAATTGCAAGATAAAGAACATTTGAGGTTTCCATTGGATTAGGGCTGGTAGGAGCTAAAGCGCCGAATGGAATAAACAAAGAACGCGAGTTCCCGGAGATAACAAAGGCAGGTTGCAAACCCCGAGGAACACTGTACGAGCTGTCGTTCCGCGAACGTGCACTATCGTTAGCCGATCGTTGGGAAAGCGGCTTTTAAGTATCCCATCGGTGTGGTTTACGGGCCGAGCCCCGTCCCGAACCTATCGCTTCCGGGCGCGAACGTAAACCGACGAGGCGTTAACGCAAATTACCAGAACGCTCTCTCGACCAGCGAACTATCGGCCAGTCCAAATGAGAGTTCTACGCGTAAAGAGTGTTCGGGCAGGGTGGTTTCGAGTGACGAGTGCGTCGTTTATTCTTCGATCGATCGGCACATTCGAACTTATCAACGTTCCGACAACCTGCAGCTCTGTGAACGTTCGCTTCGCTCTGTTCATTTATTTTTTATTGTGAAACAGTAATTCTATAAATTTTTTCTTAGATCCTGTAATCCTACTACTGTATATTCTTTCTGTGACCTCGCCGAGGGTATTAAAGTAACGTAATCTTGTAAATATCAATGTTCGGTTACGAGTCGCTAAAGATAAGAAAGTTTGTATCATTATACAGGGTGTCTCAAAATTCCTTCAACATCTGGAAATTCGAGATTCCTGAGATCATTTGAAACAACATTTTCTAAACGAGTAGTACACTAGAAACAAAGCTTCTCAAAGGCAAGTACTGTTTCCCCCTCTGCATTAGTTCTTTCTTATGTAAATCTGATATAAATTATGAAAATAATTTATAATTTTCTCAACCAAGTTCAGTAAAAATTTGAAAAAAAGAAACAAAAAGTAAAACAATGTAACACCGACTTAATGTAAGTCAATGTAATATTACTGTACTTGCTATATGAACCACTTGGTTTAAAGCAATGATAAATAATTAATTAATTAATGTTCAGTTACATGAATCTCCAGAATTCTTAATAAAGTCTAAAGATCGCAGATCCTGGTGGTCCAATTAAATTCATTGTGCCCATTCCATTAGTTCCGATCGATTTTCAGTGATTGATCCTGCAAATCCTCTTCAATTTCATTACAGTTGCGTGTCTATTGGCACAGGGCTCTCAGCAATCGCGAAGAAAGCCAGCCCAATAAGTAGGTAAGTCGTTGAATAAATAATGTCGCGGAGGAGCGATTCACAATCGGAATCCAAGAACAGGCACGCGGTGAGTTATGCCGTCTCCGAGAGCATTGTTCCGTCTGTAGACACTGCGTCGACCCCTTAACCAATACCAAGACGCGTCATTAAACATTGGCGAGGTTGTCTCGGATTCGGTAATGGCGGCCGAAGTGAAGCGGGTCATAAAATCGACGTTTACACCTGCGAGTAGGCCAGGGGATCTTGCTCGAGAGGTTCCGACGAGTTACTTTTTGCGGTAAGACTATTAGGGAAGAAAGATTTTACGAGGGGCCTGATGCCCGACGGCTTGGGAAACAGAAGAGCACCACCCCCACAAACACTAAGGCCCTTCACTGCCCTAAGAGGCACCAGCAATTTCATGATTTATTACGGTTCCCCTTCGCGATCCATTAACGGCCGGATGATTGGCCGGCCAGAAATCGGCCCCGAACAAACCGTAATAAATAGCACCGTGTGGAGGTGTTAAGCCGTATTTAAATTTAGATCACTATCTTCCGTTAGCGACCCCGCGTTTTCGGGGCTGTTACCCTACAATCCTAACGTTTAATCATCGTTAACGCCGCGAGTAGAATCGCGCGGATGACGGATCGATGGACTTATAGATGGATCGTATGTTAATATCGCTATACGGTTTGGCTGGGACCTATTACACATCGCCTCCAGGAACGCTGTCGGTTCAGTTTAGCTAGTTTGCTTGGCAGTGGGCTCAGAAGTCTCATTTTGCTTCTCTCCGCTTTTTCTTTCGATATACATTTTCGAGTGCCTCATTTCTGTGTCTTATTTATATGTTGAATTGAAGAGTATACGCATTTATATTAATTAGAAGAATAAATTAAAGTGATAGATTAAAACGAATAATAAAGGCTCATAAATAGTATTAATGGAACAGTTTCATTGTATGTATAAATTATTTTGTATGATGAACGAATAAATACATTTCGATTTAATTATATTTTAAGTTCACGATTCGAACTCATTCATATTAAATGGGTTTGGCTTCCATTTTAAAAATTAATATTCGTGCGCGAGTTTTAATCCCGAACAGAAAACGACACAAATTAAAATATGTGAAATATTGAAGGTGTTTCCTGTACGATTTGCGCGCGAATAAAAATCGAAGAAGAGACGCGTTTGACAGGGAATTTCGCGAGGAGCGACATAGAAGGATTGTTCGAAAAAGGAAATGTTCGTGCACGTGTTTTAATCCGGGACACGACGGAAGAAATCTGTGGCGGCCGCGCGAGAATCCATCGGGGGTTTTGGATCGTATCTGGGGCAACCCCGTCCATTACGGCACGATTTTCGAAGCGGTTGCAAGGTTGGCAATACCGTGGCCGCATTAAAGCACGGAACGGCAGGAGACCGGCTTATTAGTAAAAAGCATGACAAACGACTCGTGGTTTACCCCGGCTTAGCCTCGTGGACCAACCCCAGTAGGGCCGTAACCAGCATGCAACACGGTGCAACGTGATATATGGCGATTTTTAGTCACGCCTTTATACAGATATAAATCCCCCCACGGTTAACGTGTAGCTCCCCAGATTCCCGTAAGCACGCGGCCGATATCATTGCCTCGCGCGCGGAACGAGAAGTCGTTACCCGGCAGCTCCAGAATTTTCAGATTTATCGCGCCGATTAACGATGCCGGCCAACTTTGTCTGTCGCCTCGTCAGCCGCGGAATCATCCCCGGGAAAATTGATGGCCACCCCCGTTGCCCCCACGGAAAACGTTGCTTCTTGTTAGCTGAAAAATTCGGGGAAATGAGATGAACGTCCTCGTCCAGCGATTTTTTTTAAACGCTTCAAGTAATGCCTTCGACGAACCTGTTGTCCCTTCAACACTCTAATTCACCCTTAAGATCATTTAATCCGTGGTTTAACGTCTCGTCGTATGCGCTGGTACACTAGGTTCCATAAGTAGACAGGAATTTAGAATAGTAACGTGAACGTAGTCTCGACTCATAGTATTCTGTGCGTTTTCATTAATCTGATGTACCGGATCGTTATCCCTGTAGCCTTAAGCGATGTTGTAAATGAAAATGTTTTTTAAATAAATTTTGCTTCATGATATTGTGCTCATTTAAATATACAGTGAAGTCTTGATATAATAAAAACTTCCAAGAGGCAGTGCTGTTTCTTAGACCGCGTAGTTCTACTAAAATGAAATCCAGAAAGTGTGTCGTGGGTAACAGATAGCTGTTAGGGTACTTTTGGAGTGTAGTGTACCTCCGCGCACGCTTCCCGCATTAGTTAATCCGCGAGAGGACCCAGGCCAACCAGGAAGTCAACGAAAACGCTTTCGCGACCCCGATCGTCGAATCAGGCCCTGAACAGGCTAATTCGCTAATCCGCGAAGGCTCGTCCTCGATCATCATTATGTGCGATTTGCTGGTTAGCTATGAAGGAACGAGAGTCCAGGCTGGGTTACGACGCAATGATGATTAATACGCCTGCCTGCCTGGTCGGCAGCCATCCAGCTAATCCTCGTTAGGGGAAATGCTGGCCAACTGGCAAAGACACCCGGAGTCACGAAAGAAGATGGTCGATTGAAAATTTGAAAGAAAGTGGAAAAACGCGCGGAGGTTAGCGAACCAGTCCTGTAGATTGATGTTCATCCTCGGTAAGATCGCTGGTCACAAACTATCCATCGTAAACCCACGTACATTAACCAATACACAATTTTCAAGGAAAAAGTTCTTCTTCGGTGTTCCTTTTCTTCAAAATAGATTTGAAAATTTAAAATTTATGTAGTGAGCCGATGCAATTCTATTTCATTGGAGAAATTGAAGAGAAGATCCGAACTATTACCAAAATATTTTTTTACCGTTAGTGAAAATGCCATTAACATTATTTACCACACAGGCTATTTACAACCCCCATTCTACGGTCTGGTGAACGAATAAAAATTGAAACAAAATGAGAAACGAGAAACTCTACTCCATATCCGCATTTCCGTTGGAAAAAAGAGTACATTAATTAAAGCCCAGTTTTAAGCATCGCATTAAAAAAAAAAACAATATGCTCTCTCAAAAGCGGTAACCAGTCCTCCCGCAAGCTTTAAAGCATTTATACCGGGCAAAGATTATCGGAAAATGATAAAATCGACGTTTCCATTAAACCTGACTCTTTTGCAAATTATTTATGGAATATCCGGGGGCCGCTAATACTGGGAATACAGTTGCAAAATTCACCGCAGTGTTTTATTGTTGTTTATACTATATCCGTATCGAAATAACAGTGATATTCTTCGCAGCGCGTGGAATAATCGGGCATACCTTTAATTTCTGCGAAGAAGATGGAAATCACGAGTTTTAACCGAGCTCTTCGGTTTCCGCTGGGATGGCTTCTGGACAGTTTTCGAGCTAGTTCTCTCTCCCTCTCTCTTTCGTGGCAGGACCGGCGAAAAATGGATTTCAATGGCGCAATAATTTCGACGCGCGCGGTTATCGGCAAACGATCGGCCGGCTGCGTCGAAAGATAATTCAAGGCAAACTAATTTCACGACTGCCCGTGTATGACGGTAAATCCGAAAGGTCAATAAATAATGGCTTGATCGTATCGTGTCCGCCGGTTTATGAAGTGCCGTTTGTTTACCCGCTAAGCGTGCGCACGTCCAGATGAAATTCAAGCGTGTATCCGTTATGCGTACGCTTTCGGCCCTCGGCCGATCGAAACAGCCCCCAAATTATTTACCGCTCAATTTTTACCTACCCACCTTTACCACACCACGGTCTTGTTCATGGCGGGTTACAAAATGAGAAGATACCCGCCGGCCATTTCGAAGATTTACATGGAAACGATGCCTCCTGTGGAATCGATGTTCCACGCTCGCCTCTCTAAATCCATTACACGCGTTCCGCGATTCGATTATGTGTCCGCATATTCTCGTCGCTATATCCGGAAGTGCGATCTGACGTTAGTCGGCGCCAAGCTGCAGATTACTGCAGGAATTTCCATTTTTATTGGAGGCATGCACGTACAAATTCTTATTTTATTAGTAATACTATTTATTTGTATTAACGGTAAGTTATAACAGATCGAATCTTGGCGCCGAGATCATTAGAAAATATTGGTTAACAACAATTTACGATCGAGAATAACAAACAAACATTAACGGTAAATATTGACAAAAGGAGACCCAGCCCGGGACGGAACCGTTCCCTGACACACTCGCAGACGGGGTCAAGCGAATAATAAAAATCGTTATTGAAGAAAAGGCCACCCGATATCCAAGGTAAAGAAGGGGTATGTAAAATCGAGGTGCACGAGGTGCACACCCCTTGACCAGGCAACGGGGTTAAACATCCGGTGCAATAGAGTTCGCTTTTCGACCGAAACGGAATTTAAATATTTCCTCGGCGTGTTCCCCGTCCCGGGGAACGAGCGCCGCTGCAACCAACCCTCCGAAAATTCGTTCCGCCCCGTGTCCGCATTGCCGGACGTGAAATATAAGGCAATTTCATGAACCATTAAGAATGGAAGTTCATAAGTCGGCAGCACGTGTTTTCGGTGTTAACCCGTGTAGAAGGCGAAATGAGATTTTTCGAAGGGTGACCCCAGTCTTGGCTGCGAGCCTCCCACCCCACCGTCAAAGCGACGGCATTGACGTATAACGGGTGTCCGCAGGGGTGATGCAGTTAGGCTAGCAACCGGTATGCGTCTTTTCTGAAGCAGACTGTCGTGGTGCGGACTTATCTGCTCGAAAAATGCGCCTGGCCCGCCGCGTTCACGGGGGTGGCGATTTTTTACCGTGCTGTGTCGAAGGTTAACCTTATGGATGGGATAGGGTTCGTGGGGAGGCTCTTCTTTTCTTACTCCCTCGCTACCAGCCCCGTTGCACCCTCTAGAACGAAGATATAGACGACAGTGGCTGAGGAGGGTTGAAGATGCTTGGGGGTCAGTCGCGGATGTACGCTCCTTCGTAATTTCACCCCTGCTTTATTTTGTTGTGGACAGGAGAAACAATTGAGACCTTTAAGAATACGAGTGAGACTGCTACCCTGGTTTATTATTTTTGTCAGGACAAAATCGTCCTTTCTCCATATGCTTTCTTAATCCAACTTTATTTCAAGTTGAGACTGTGAAACAATTTTCAAGTAAAATAATGAGTGAATAACCAATATTCATAAAAAATGAGAATTTTTAATGAAACCGTAGAGAAATGTTGCTTCACACTTCACACTGGACAATAGAATAAATTAACCTGGTGCATGAGGGAGATGGGTGAGAAACAAGGGGCTGAAACGGTGTGCGGAGGGCGCAGAGGAGGGTGGTTAGTGGATTGTCGGAGAACGTTGTGCTTCGCCCGGACGTTTCTGCAGAAGTGTAAACGTCCATTACACGCCGGCCGAATATCGAACCGGGCACGTGTATCCTTCGCAGCGAGAGGTGTCCAGCTTGGAATGTTTCCAGGTCGCGTATGTACGCCACCCACACCATAGCCAACCTCCCTCAGCCATCGTCCAATCATTTCCCAGCCGTTTATCGAGCTCTCGGTGATTGCCGGAAATAGATTTTTTTCCCCGATGCTCCTTTTTTAAGGTTATTTGTATACGCTCGTCGCGATTCAGGAACTACCCGGCCTGACTCCGAGGGCATTGGCTCCCGTGTAACTTGGCAAGCCAGGCCCTTTTCGATTCGGATTGAACCGACAGGTCCAAACCGTTTCCTGAACCGTGGAAAGCTTTCGAAATTTTTTTAACCAAAATTAGAATTTCGATTGGAAGTTTACAACTCCGGAAATGTTGATTCTATTGCTCCACTTGCTTACTAATTTGTATAACTTTCATTAAATCATGCCCACTTCCTAAATAATGTATCTTAAATAAATTCACACCTGGTTAATTGACGACCACAACCCAAGGCAAGAAATTAATTAAAGGTTAGAAGGACTTGATTCAAGGGATCTCTAAAAAAACTGGGTAAGTTAAGTGGAAATTTCTCAACCTTGGAAACAACGCTTCCCCACCGAAAACCGGCGCGAGGGTTGAAACAGCGTGCTCGCTTCGAACAAAGGGCTCGTCTGCCGTGCTTTCCGCCTTTTCCCGAAATTGGCATCGATTTTCCCGCGACGTCACCGAGCCCGATTGTTGACGCCCTCAATCATAGTAATTACAACCCCTTCCTCTTCACCTTCACCCCTATATTCGACCCTTGATTCCAAGGGTGCACCGCTTAACGATTATTTCTCCGTCCACAGGCGAACCTATTAATGAATTAAATTTCGCACAACTTTAGCTTGTGTTATCCTCCGAAATGATTTTTTTCGTCGGTTCGTTTTCACGTCAAAACCAGGCGTTCGGGAGGGGGGTTGCGCGCGAATTCTTTTATTATTGCGGCGGTCCCAGGTCCGATGATATTTAATTAGTGATCACCGAACGATCTGGCATGGCCGAACGAAAAGGTTTTCTCTCGATTGTTCCGCGATCTCGCGGCCCGTGGATCGATGCAGCCGCAGGGTGCAACAATGCAGTTTTATTATAATGCGGCCAATATCGCGGCCGGAGCGTAAAGTGAGCGCGTCGTATTTGTATAATGGAGAATTCCGATCGTTCCTCGCGACCGTACACGCGCGATAAAAATTAATTAACACGCTACCGGTGAACTTGCTCTCTTCTGCCCCCTCCCCGGTCCGATTTTCTCTCCCGCAACCCCTTTTCCACCCCCGCCGACAGAACCGGTTCGCTCCGATGCGCCGCGAATATTTCACGAATAATAAAATAGCCCGGACGCGATCGTTAACAGAAACTGCGCGATAACACCTGCGGCACGTCGCCCTACCACCCCCTTTTTGCTACCCTCTCCAAGCCCCCTTCTCCCCCCCCCCCCCCCCTGTACGAGCTCTACGAACCCGCTACCCCCGCCGCGTTACGTGTCCTTTTTAACGGTTCCGTTCGCCTAACGACCGGTAATAACAATAATTCTGCACCCCCGCACTTAAAGGAATTGGCGAATCGCTAATGAATCGTCCCGACTTTTTCCTGGTCACCGATGTGGGGATTAGGTTACCGATTGCGACCAAGTGCCACAATTAATTTGAAATTATTCGGACACATTGCATTATTTCAATGACATCATTTATTTAATTATATCCCGTATCATTTTAATTTCGGTGGTAGGTTTAGTAGGTTTAGGAATTATGTCAAAACATGTACAGTCGTGTATCACCGAAAATGATCTTCAAATATCCTTGGACAAAAGAAATCACAGTCAAATGATTAAGGTCAATGGTTATGGAGAACGAATGATTTTGTATCTTTTGAAAAACAAAATATATAACTGCACTTAGGTAAATAATTAAGGTCAAAGTTCATGAAGAACGAATTATTTTATATCTATTGGAAAAATAATAAGTAAGGAGAGCAGTCTTAGCCGGGTCATACTGCAGTAACACCACCTCCAGACATCCTCCTCTGCACCCTCTAACCATCGTTCCGTCTCCCGTTCCCCACGAACCGCCTGATTCGGCTGGTTAATTTATTCTATTCTCTAGCGTGAAATATCCATCGTACACGGGCAACGGGCCGCGATAAAAAGGGTAGAGAACCGGGGTATGAATGTCTTTAATAGTAGCACCGTCGGTTGACGCTGCGAGTTTTGACAGACAGCTCCTCGGGGCACAATGGGGGCCGGCCAGAGCACAATGCAAACCGGCACAATCGCGCGGACTCATACATGCGCGTACGAGATCGCTTAGGTTGCCGGTACGCAGAGCATTCAACGTGTTAACGGAATAGGAATACGAAATTCGAATACAATATACGCGGTTTAACCTGCTGCCTCTCTCTTGTTCTCTCTTTTGGTGCTCTTCTTCCCTCTCGCACCTTCGGTCTCCCTGTGTCACAATGAATGCACCGAACGTTCTAATGAAGATAGACACGGACATCCCCCTCTGGCTGCCAACTCGTCTCTTCCCCTTGATTCCGTCCTTTTCTTTGCTTCTACAATCCATCCCCCTTAAGGATACCTGTCCCGTCTACTTCTCACTCTGTTTCCCTCTGTTTTTGTCCCCTTTCGCTGTCTCTTTAGTCTCCTGCGACGCACGACTCGAGAATTTTGGTAATGTCATTCGAGGGATTTCTTGAGAGACGTGCGTACGTTTGGGAATTTTTTGCAGGAGAACGGGTGGAGTTACGTTCACGAATAGTATTTGGGATTTTAGATGGCGTGTTCCCGATATGCCAGTAATTTTTTGGTTGAGAAATTATAGAGTTTGTGGAAGATACGCAACAAAGAACCCCGCATTAATTATATGGAAATTCTATCCCGGTAAAATCAGTTGGATTTTTCATATGTTGTAGCTTATTATCTACTGAACAAGAGATTAATGGGCGCAAGGCTCAATAATGGACAGCTAACGAGTTATAATCAGTCAAACATGACAAATTCGAGCTGCCGAATACTCAAATCTCAGGAAGTATTTATTTTTTGGAAAAATGTTATATATATAAAATTTTCTATAAATAAAATTTATAGAAAAATGAGATAATTCATTAAACAGTCACGATTACAGAATATTGTTTAATAATTCAAACGCTTTCTATAAAAAAAATTTCAGGAACTGATTTTTAGCTTCATTTCGACAACGTTGAAAGGTAGACGTCTGGTGAATCAGTGCACAGGTGGTAGCAAAGGGTAAAGAAGACGGGTCGTTACAGGGAGGATTCTCTTCATGACGTGTCCCCGACTATCTTATTATCATAGAGGAGCATTATTATTAGTGGCGCAGTAAAAGGGATGAGCGGATCGACGAGTCGAAGGCGTGTTTAACGAGTAGGAGCTGCGATGTAACGCGATACCGGTGCAGGAAACGTCAAGGTTCCTTTTCTTCCGTGGTTCAGTCACGTCCGGATAAGGACGGAGGAGAAGGGGACTGACTTTTGTTATGTCGGGACGTACCGACATCACAACCCTTCCGCGGTTGAATTTTAAAAATAGGGAATTCGAGAACCGCTCGTCGCAGTCGCGTTTACTTTGTTCGAATGTGTCGCAGAAAATAGTCCCCGAGGGTTTTTCGATGGACAGCCAACTGTGGAGACAGTTGCTGGCGAGAGGGGTGACCGGTTGTCGATAGGGGATGAATTCTTTTATACGAGACACCCTTTCGGATGGAGTCATGTTACGTTCCAAGTCAAGCAAGAATTTATCTCGATCTCTATTCTGCACGGGCGACCTTTTTAATGGCGGTTACTCGTTGACCGACACTTTTTTCAATTGAAGATTTCGTGGGGTTGGGGTAGTTAATGATGACGTTCATAAAATGCATATTCATGGAAGTAAAACATTGTAAAAATATTCATACGGAAGTTCGTGTCAAGATAAAATAATATTCGAAGAATATTCTTTCCATCATATCAATTTTCAAACAGATATTTTTGTCATTAAAAATGTTTTCATTGAACCTTCATTTTATTCGCAGTAGAATGAAATTGTCAGTAAAATAAGCAAGTGACTTTTTGGTTCCAATTTGTGCAACTCGTTATGTTAAAATTTACATTTGTATGACGATCCGCAGTCTACTGAACACACATTACGATTAAAACATAATGGTTAATTCGAATTACCGGCTACTTTCTGCAAATCGTTAATTGTCACCAACCAGCAATTTTAACGTTAAATACAACAAGTCGAAATTAACAATTACAGGAAGCAATTTGTGTTCGAGTTAACATTTTAATCTCGTTTATGAATATGTGATTTTGCTCGATTTTGTAATTAACGGGGAGTAAATACTCAGTCTGAAGCAATTGATACTTTAACTGCTGATGTCGCCTGCATATGTTTTAAATGTAGATATAACAATTCTCTATCTCTAACTGTGAAAATAAATTAATAAATAAATTATTAGATCACGTAAAGAAAAACTAAACACAAGTGTTGAAACAAGGAAAAGAAGTTTAATAAAAGTTCGTTTGACTTTTATCTGAGAATTCTTCCCACTTCCACAGAGACTGCATTCGTTTCGACATTGTTAAACCGGTTTCCAAAATCAAATTTCCAGAAGAGACACTTACCCGGTAGCTAATGCAGCGTGGCGGAGTTCAAGGATGACCGATGGACCCTGCACCGGACGAAATTCAATAAGAGTAAAATCCTCAAATGTAGTAGAAGCATGAGCGCAAAGAAAGCGCGCAACCACGCGCAGAAGCCACGAAGCCGAGGGGGTGGAAAAGGGTGGTTGGCCAACGTATCAGACGTCGCTTAGGGAGGACAGCAGACGTTTAGGTATGCGGCATGAGTGGACGATCGCCGTTCAGGGGTATTTCTCCGGCGCAGTCACGTGTGTTTACCTGTATACGTCCGCAGGAAATGTATTCACCGGTTCGCGTAGCCTTCACCGGCGACGCCAGCTGGTTCATTTATCTTGCAGGGGACACTCTTCTCCCGAGGCCCCTTTATTTTTCACTCGGTATGACGATCTCGGACGTGCTCGCCTCCTTTATCCCCCGCGACGTCGTCCAGCTACCTCCTCTATCGACGTGACAGCGATCGGAGCTAGGTCCTTTTGTTTATTCCACATGCTCTTCCGCTGATGGCTCAATGCCGACGCGACCGTGAGAACCGATTCCCGAATTATTGGATTGGTCCACAAGTTTGGTCCTGATCCACTCATGTACAGCACTCACTTTGACCCTCCAAGATTCATCGTCACACTTTCAATTGACTCGTCCATTTCGGAAAATTAGTTAATCCATTAAGTACTACATATTTATTCAAATTTTTTTCCTAGTTTCTCTAGTAGTTAGAACGTAATTTTCTATCAGTCAGTCTTATTACAGTAACTATTCGATCTAAGAAGAAGAATATGCCTCAGGTCGGGTATATCGGTGTAAACCACTACTAATCCAATAACAAAACTTCGTTATTTTTCATTATATTCTCAGAGGACTTTCATCAAGTAATTCGTGGCATTTTTTTATTGTTAAAACGACATTAAACATGAAAGGATGCAGTGAATAAAAAATTTTGGTTGGAACGCTGTGAATAATGAAAGCTTCGGAAGCTATGGCAGATAGACAAAAGCTAGAATGATCTACAGCTAACATAAAGTAGAGGTACAAAACGGCGACGGTGGCGTTTCTACAATTTAAAACTGCCTGCGCAGATTGGCTTCTCTGGGAGGAGGGGTAGGCCATCGGCTCGGAAAGGGTTGTCTTCGCAGCTTCTTGAAATCTATTGCAGCGGCAAGCCGGTCAGATCGATGGCCGGATAAAGCTGCCGAATTCGAGAGCCATAGCCGTCGAGCCGACGGATGAATTTTGTAATTTACTGCCGGCGCTTCAACCAGTCGCAGTCGGTGGCTCGGTGCCTCGTCTATCCGTTTATCCTTCTCCCTTCCATTTGTTACCGTCTCCTTTACCCCGCGATTCGAGTGCTCCTACGCGTCGCCCTGGCTCGTCCAACCCCCACAGCCCTCGATCCTCTTCAGGCCGTGTGCCGTCCTTTCATTTTCTCCACTCACTTTTCCGGCTGTTTGTCAATTTTCTGCGCCAACGGGAGGAGTCGATCTATCCACCCACGCTTTACCACCCCCTTCTATCCCCGTTTCACCCCCTTGACAGCGACGGCATTCCGCCGGATGAGAATTTGATGAGGTAAACACGCCGGCGTTTTTTTCACCAGCCGCCACCGTCGCCGCCGCCTTCTTCCTTTGGCACCGAGACTCGCAAACGCTCGCCCTAACGCTGATTTATGCGAGCGGATCGCAAATTAATGTTGTCTCCGCCGCGACGCTTCCTATCTCCCCGATCCCCGTCCCCAGTTTTCTTCTGTCCCCTGCAGTCCGCCACCCCCGCGTTTTAATTTCTTAGGTCCCTGCCCCCTTTCCCGACCAACGACACTTACCCCGCCCGATTTACTTTGCTCGATCGGGGTCGCAGGAATTTTTCCACGGTTCGATTTTAATTTAATCGGGAAAGAGCTAACCCTTATAATCAAATAATGTCCCGCTTGATTAGAAGCAGATAAAGCTCTGTTTGATTATAACCAAATAAAGTTGTATTTGATTATAGGAAGATTGATTGAACATATTTACCGTTACAAACTCTGTGATTTGATGAGAATGTACCAATTGTTAAATGATGTAGCATTTCGTTAGGGAGTAGGGGATACTTTTGCGTACATGAACGAGGCGGCGATACGAGCGATTAATTATCAGCGGTGGCCTGAATATTTGATGGCGATCGAAGGGTTTTTCGATGGATGGTTCGGTCACTCGGCAGTAATCGGGGAATCCTCTTACGTTTGGAGAACGACGACGATGGCGGCGGCGGCGGTCCCTGTTTTGCTTCGGTCGACGATCTTCTCTCGAGGCTTGCTCGTTCGGACGGTCCACGTTTAATTATTCCACGTAAGAGGCTTACCATTAGACACGTCCTTCGGAATTGAAGCCGGCTTGGCGTCGTTCGAGTGCGTAATAACTTGCTTGTACTGTCTGCCGCGTCGTGTGGCCTCAACGCGATGGAAAATGACGCTCAGATGAATCCGTGGGGCTTCCTATGAAACGTCTCTCCGTTATTCTCGCCGGACAAGTAAGTGACCAATTTAAGGCTGTCGTGTTCTATCTTACCACTATTGCATAGCCCTATAAATAAATTATCGCTTTAACTGCTGGCAATGACTTGAGACGTTGTGCCGAAGCTGGAGATCATAAAAAATAAACTTTGGAAATTTTTACCGAATGATTTCGCATTTGAAAAGGTAAATTTTAGAGAGTTGTAATTTCTTTTATTTAAGCATTTTTTTATTTATAACACAGTTGTGGTTGAATTTAAAGAGGACGCACACATTTTCCAACTGAATACAACAAAATTAATTAATCATTTGATTATATCCTCATTAGTAAATTGAAATAGACCAACAATGTATTAATTTAGCTGCAATGTAGACTGTACCACTATATTCCCATGCTGAATTGATACTACATTTTGAGACCACAAGCAAATGAGACCACTTGAAAATAATCGGAGTAGAACCACCTGAAAAACATTCTCCGGTAACAAATTGCAATAAAATGAATCACCGGACCATTGAAAATCGTAGAACGCCCTCACACCCATCGATCCTCGACCAAAGAGGAAAGCATTGTGAATTCTGAGACAAAGGACAGAGAATCCGGCCGACTCGTGACGGTTTTCATTTAGCTCGGCGAAAAATTAACGCCGTCGCGTCGGAAAGTTGAGAAATGAAAATTTCGATGGCGCGAAGTAGAGACGAAGGGCGGCGTCTGTGAAAACGCGGTAGATTATTACGAAAGTTTCTTTCGAGTCCTTTCGGACAAGGGCCGAATACTCGCTCTCCGGATTAAGCGGTTGAAAGAACGCGATCGCGCTACAGGATTTTTCGCGCCTGCAAACTCAGCCACCCCTTTCTTGCTTTACCGAGAAACCAGGGTTTTGCCTAACCCTGCCCTGGCGAAAAAGTTTTCCTGCGGCCGCGATGGTTTTCCTATTTGCTGGGCTCTCGATGGTGCTAGGGGGTGTTCAGGGGTATTTGGGGTGCTTCCGGGGGGGGGGGGGGGCCGGGGATTGGTGTGTTTTTGTATCGGTGCCCTCCACGCAGCCCGCACATTTGATTGTGCCGCGACGTGACTGAAATAAAGCTCCCGGCCACCGGAGTATTTCGTATCTTGAGAATCGCGCGTACGTGTCCGAACAAAGGCTTCTTCCCTATGGACGACTGGCTTCACCGTGGTCCCCGATGGTGTCTGATACCAGGAAATCGCGGGGGATTAGAATTTCACGTCGTCGATACCCGGGAATCAATTTTCAAGCCGCGCCACGAGCGAATGGTCCCGTGGTGTCTCTCGTTTTCACCCCTTTAGAATGGCGGATCGTGATTTCTTTTGAAGCCGTGATTATTGGAGATTTTTTACTGGTTCGGAATCTTTAGGAAGCTAGTTTTAGTTCTGGGTTCTGAACAGTAATTGATAAAAGAAGAAACCGGTGTTCTATAAATCTAGGTGAAAATCTAATTTTTGGAAAAAGAAATTTTTTTTAACAGATTTATTGAAAATCTAGTTATATGAGCGAATTCAACAGTACGCACACACGGATCAAGCGTGTAAATCTTTTCACTGGAATGAATAGTTCCCAAGATTAACGACCGAATATGGTTTACTACCCTTTGACGGATATTTTTTCAACCCCTAAACATGAGTCATAGCCTTTGAAAAAATACCTGTCGAATAATTTATCGTGTTTCACGGTATACACAGGTTTCATGAAATCACAGAGACCAGTTGGTTAACACCGTTTACCAGAACAATTCAACGATATTTGTTTATAAATAATAATTCCATAAAATAGTAAATAGTTCAATTCAAAAATTTTGAAATAGTGGAGAAACTACAAGAGAATTTATCAAAGGAAATAATGAATTGTGTATCGTAGAATAATTGATCCAGAGGCTCCGTATTTCTTCCTCGGGGTCGGAGTCTTCGCTATCGGTGTTGACCTCGTCACGCATTGCTTCGGGTGGCGGTGGTGAGTCTAACGCCGCGGAATATTGTTTGCTAGAATGAATCGAATAGACAGGAAATCACTCGGGCCTTGACTAAATCCTATTGGAAACCATCACCACCCTGTAGACACGCCATTATAAGGCAAGGGGTTAAACCCGGCACCGTACAATGCCATCGAAACCCGGTCGTGAAATCGAGTCATCTGTGAAATTACTTCAGGATACGAACGGACCTCGCGGAATTTTTATCGCGGGAGATAAATCGGATCCGTGAGGGAGGAATAGTCGATTTTCGATTTTCCGATCGTGGCCTTATTTCTTAAGAGCTGCTGGCATATTTCATTATTCAGCCTTCGATACCGTGATCCAACTTCCCGACCGATCGAACCGTAATTACTCCGTAATTTTCGATGAGCCGGTCTTCCACAGATGTCGAACCTTACGAATAATTTTGATCCCAGTTACCAAGACGCTTTGACGACTCGCGAGTACCTTGAATCGCAGAAAAAGCTCAAGGATCGGAAGCGCTGCGGTTCGGAGGGTCGAGGGTCTGTCGAATCATTCGATGAGACTGGCCGAATTCAAAGTGTAATTAACGAAATGTCATCGCGCGGCCGACAGAGTTCAAAGGATTTTATCCGGTCGAGCGATCTTCTGAACGGGAGCGGAGAAAATGAGATTGACAACGGGATCGTCGCGAGTGGAGACAAAGGTTCGATAGGGAGTAGCTCTATGAAGAGGCACAAACACCCTTAAGTGCGTCTTCTAACCCTGACCACTTAAAAAATTGATTTTACTTCCAGTTCTACTTTTCATCCCAGAGATATATATCTACTTATCATCGTAAAAAGAATTCGATTATGAACAAAGTATTGTCACGATTGCTTTGAAACTTTGCCCACATCTTCGGAGAACATGCACTTTTCATCTGATCCACCATCAATCCCCCCAAAAAATTTTTTTATATTTTTTCAGATGGCGAAATTGGTCAATTGTCTAAAATTAGAATCATTTTTCTCAAACAATCTTAACTTGCCGATTTAAATAATGAATTTTTCCGTTCTCGGTAAAACAATAATACTTGTTCCAGTGGCACAGGGTTTCCAGTGAAAAATATATCAGATCCTCCTCGGAACGTATGTTCGAAGAGTAGAAAACCGGGTAAAGTTTGTTTTCTTTTGAAAGCCGTCGATTCCAGGGTGGGTTGTCGGGCCAGGACAATCGTAGGGGTAGTTTTTGCGGTGGGATCCGCCGATTAGGGGCCGTTTACCCGGCGAGCATTAACGTACGATCGCCACTATGTTTTCCCGGCGCCCGGATCGCACACCGGAAACCATTAGAACCACTGCGTCCCGATCTCCTCGAACAAATCTTCTTCGTGCGAACCACCCTCGCAAACCGGCTAACGAATGGAAAGTTCACGGCCTCGAAAGACCTCGAACGAAATTTTACGGGCAGCCCGTTACTCTCGCCGCGATTTTTCAACGTGACTCACGCCCACCAAGAAACTAATAAGGGAAATAAACTTCTCGACCACCGGCATCTCCGCTTTTTCACGTGGATCTTGAGTCGTGTTCGATTAACCCTTTCAACGGGGACATATTGACAGAGATCATTATTATAAATAAACTTTTGTAATTAGATTAGTGGTTTTTTCAGATTCAGTTTTTCTCAGATTGTACAGTTCCCATTTTTTGTATAACGAATTTTGTTTCGGTATGTATAATAAATCATTAACCAGGTAAATAAATTCCCAGTTGATCCCTGAGTGTTTCAGCTGAAACAAACAATTTTTATTCTCCATAAAAATCGTCTACAAAATGGTACACGTGAGTCAACGTTAGATAACAAAACACCTCCAATCATTTTTACTACGGCGACCTCAACCAGGGTGAACTAATTGCTTCGAATAAACAGAAACCGCGCAACTTTAGGGGTGCGCATCGCTAAAATCCTAAACGCAGTCTATTCAGTCCTGGTTCACTGAACGTATCCGTAGAATCGGTTACCAACGACGGATAGAATTCGCGGTGGCTTGCGACACGCTATAAGGGTCGAAAAATTTGGTAATTTCAGGGGATTCGGTTCGCTCCGACAGCCAGCCGAAAAGAAAAATTTTGGGTATCAGTCACGCCTGCGCGATCACATCTGAGTAAACGCGCGCTTAATATGTGGGGGAGAGTGCATAAAAAGCTGATGGGCTGCAATCAGGGAGCCGTGTCGCGTATTAAAAGATCTACGGCCGGTCTGGCGGCGTGTCTTTGGTATTTCGAGGGCGGCAAATTGCGAGTCGGTCTTTTTTCCTCGCAACGGCCCCTCGTTTTTATTCGTCCCGGTCGCCGCGCCATATTTATTCAGCCAGCCGCTCTGAGGTAGTAATATCACCGAAAGTAAATTTTCTGCGGTGGAAAAACCGACTGGACCCCGGTCCGAAGACGCGTTACCTGTAAATTGAATATTCACGGGGACAAAGGGACTCGAAGACGCTCAAAGTCGTTGCTGAGGACCGCGAAGATGATTCGATAATAAGTAATGGCGTCGCCCTTAATGCAATCTCGATTCAAGAATTCCTCTCGGGCCTGTTTGTCTTTTCTCTTGCGATGGTATTTCTCGCGGTTCCCTGAAGATGTAGGGAGAATTCAAAAAGGTAATAGTCTCGGCTCTGACCAGCTATAGATGGGGAACGGCTACATTGGCTGAGGATAAAATAAAGAGAGCTGTTCCGTAAACAGACGATTTTTACTGTTCGATTATAAAAAAAGTATATAGGGTACTCTAAAAATGTACTCCCTTTAAAGGGGTAATTCCTGAGTTCATTTGAAGTAACTTTTTCCTTTATGAAAATGTTCTTCGAGGCTTGAGGTTTAGCAGTTATTAACGAAAAACAATCCGACCTTCACAGACTCGCGGAGAACATTTTCGAAAAGGACAAAATGACTTCAAATCACCTTAGTAACGTTACAAGGAACTACAACATTTTTGGGACACCCTATATATGATACTGTGCGAAAAATGCTTGCTGTTTAAAAAATTTGTTCGCTCTCTGACGGGACGGGACGATTCGATGTCACTGTAATTGCGTTACTTCGAGACGTTATCGACGAAGCGAAAGTATAATCCCCCGGAAGTAAAGAAGTATTTAAAACGGAATCGAGCGAAGAAACGACGGCCATTAGGGGAGAGGAGAATCCTGTAATATCGAAGCAACTTCGTCCCGGGGAAGTTACTTCCTTTAAGGACAGTGAAAACAATGGACAGAAGAAGCTTCGAAAGCCGCTTATAGGGCACTCTAATTAGCAGCAGCGTTAAGATGACAGGGGAGAAAAATTGCCGAGGAAAGAGGGAAAAGCCGGCTGTGTGTAAAGACGTGTGTATGTGTGTCGACGATGGCTAGTCCTTTTTTATCGTGACGAGGTGGACAGGCCGAAGCAAACGCTAGCCTGTGCTCATAACATATTCTATTAACTCGAAATTAAGATCCACCTGCCTGTTTTAGAAGACTTTATAACTCGTCAATTTTTTACCCCACTGACGGATTTATTATTAATTGTAGTTTAATTTGGGTTAGAGGAGACTTTTTGTTATAAAGAGTGGATTAAAAATGGGAAATATAATCCTTACACGCGATGCTGCATTTAGTGGAGAAATTGGCTTGAAAGTTCAATAGGAGCGCAGTAAAATTTATTTTAAGTGGAAACAGGCAGCCATGGTCAGACACATCTATTCAGTAGCGTACCCGAAGTTCCTTATAGTAAACATTATATTTTGTATTTCTCGATAATTATTTTGATGAGGACAAAGTAATTTAATTCTCTTTGGTCGCATCATTTTAAAATTGTAAAAAATTGTAAAATTTGTGTTTAATATTTCACCTTCTCATTTTTTCCATAAAATCATCAAATTCGTTTTTTTTAGTAATATCCCTCTACAGCTGTAAATTCCAGAAAGATATTTTCAATAAACCAGTCTGTTTCATTGTTTGCAAAATAAAACTACCAAACCATGACATCGAATCGAAGGACCGCAAAGGGTTAATGTTCCATCGATGATATCGATAATACCGGAGGAAGTGGCATCGGCAAAATTAGTCTGTTTCCGAAACGGCCTCGAAACGATCGAGCAATCGCGTTTTCTGGAGCATAGGCGGGAGAGGGGCGACTTTCGGAAATGAACGCGATCCCGATGAACCGCGGATTCAATTAACATTTATTCGGAATGAGTTTTTCTGCTCTGAAAAAAACCGGAATGAAGCGGGGCGCAGAAGGAAATCGAAAATGGAAGTCAATCAGAGGATTATTCTACGGGTATTCTTGTTTATTGAACGGCATCGCAACAATTCTGCTCGCAGTCCGGGCTCGGGCCGACCCGGTGAATTATTTCGATCGGCGAACGCTTAGAATATTTGTCGGCGTATAGGAACTCGCTGCTCGATATTCGAACGCATTCTATTCCCCGACCAGTTTTCGCGATCCCTTCTGATTTCGAATACCGCCTGGAACCATGCATTTCGGTAATACCACCAGCGATAATCATGGGAGCACCTCTCTCTCTCTCTCTCTCTTTGTGATCGGCAGTCGAACCAGCGAGCACGATAAAATCGCTGCGCTCCGAGAACAAAAGTTCGAAAGTGAATATCGCTCTGTTCCGTTGAAAATGATTTATTTAATCGGGTGCTCGTCCCCGTTATTCGCGATAACTATTTTCTATATATGTAGAGTGAGATTTGACCATTGTTTAGGCAGTGATGAATGCGGCGAATGGGAGATTGTGGTTGTTTGAGTGAACTGAAAATTGAAATGTTTCTAAATATTGTTGAACCTCTGGCCATTCGATTTTTTTTAAGTTTTGATGATTAAAATTTTTTGTATTCTTTTGTTTCCTAGACGAAAAAGGAGAATATCCAAGTGTGACATTTTTTGTTGATTTTGAAAAATGAAATTTTAATTCGATTTAGAGAAGATATATAATATTTATGTTTAACTGATATTCTAACTTTATCATCTTGGTAATCATTTAATAATCATTTTGTTATCCATACATGGATGACACAGTAGTTAGGAGTGTCAAAAATCATTTTTAGTTCGCTATCTATGAAAACACGTTTTCAATACCTATTCCTTTGGGAACCACTTTTTGAAGAAACATGGCCCAGTTGAATTTTCAGTTCGAATTGCTATGTGCTTCATAACAAATACAGAATATTTGAACGAAATTGACCGCGGTTTTTGCGAAATAATAACAATCGTAACTCCCATTGAGATTCCATCAAAACTTGCGCCCTCGTTCAACATTTTGCACAGCGTATTTTCAGAATGCTGTATTTTTCGAGCATTCGAGAATGGGTTTGGAAAAATGATGTGTATTGAAGCTTAAATCGAACCGCAAACGAATCCCTAACGGGGTCTGAAAGATTTGCAAACTTCCAGATCGGTGGTTTCTATTATTCTGGAATCTAGAATTGGAAGTGTGTCGATGGTAAACCTGTTCCGTGATGAATTTGTGAATCGAACGTGTATAGAGTGTCTACCCGCGAACTACTGGAAGTGTGACCATCGATTTACATTGTCACAAACATTTGAGAATCGAATTTAAAAAATATTGAAGCTACAAAGTTTATTTTGTATAAAGATACACAAAATTTTTTTTTATAAAAGCCCATTTGATGCAGAGAAAACAATTTATCAATGTTACTGTTTCTTCGGTTACTCCAGAAGACAGCATTCAATTTAAAATATCTTAGATAAATGCTTAAAATAAATTCGACTTGACAAAACTTTACTGATGTTAAAACAGCATTATCCTCCCCAGAAGAATTAATTATGTTTTTGAGAAAGATAAACATGCAAAATTTTATTTTACATATAGATGCAAGTTTTGTGTATAGGTGCATAGAGTTTATCGATGTAGGTGTGTCATAGTCTATTGCGACAGCTAGTTTTGGAGGTCCCACGAGGCTGCGGTGCTTAGGCCTATAGGATGCCGGACGCGTTCGAATTCGATCTAGCCGAGCGCGTTTATAATTGCAGCCGAACGTTCTCTCTAGTCTCGAATTACCGCTGAAAGCACTCCCGAATAATGGAGAACCGTCAGAAACGGCGGTAAGCACTGGTGTGCAGGCATATAGGCGCGCTTAATACGCCCGCCGAATTTACTCGAGTTAATGAAACCTCAAATCGGTTGCGCCGTTAGCGTGCATCGTAATTGATCGCGATCACTTATTTCCCTCCGTGGCGGGCCGATCGGCCGTGCATTCGCGTTAATTATCACCCGAGATGTTCGCGGGTCTTTCGAAAATCATGAGACCTCCGAAAATAATAATAACAGTCCATAAAAATTAGGTGCACTAATGCACTCGATACACTTTCTTCAAACTTCATCAACTTTCCGAAATCCAAGAAAGCATGTACATTAGCAATTATTAATGCCAACACTGGTTGAATAATTATCGAAAAAAGAGGATCTTTTTTAATCAGTGAAATAAAGTCTCTTATCCTCGCTTTTACAAAACAATTTACGGAAACAGAGATTTTTTTACATAAAGAACCACACCTGATTCTTATATTATGCACACCCAATGCGTGCGTAATAAAAAAGCTGATATTATGTTCGCTACAACAAAGCTAAACAAGCTATGTATAAAAATTAAAAATTCTCTCGCGTGTGAATAGTAACATTTATCTTCTTCCAGACGATTACAATTTTTTAAATATAAACAATCCTTAAAAAAGATCACGATACAGAGTTTGTGTATTTACAGAATTGTGCACAGTAAAAACGTGGATATTACCTTGCTCAAAAGAACATTAAAGAAGCCATACATAAAAATTAAAAATTTATCTCACACATGAATGGCGGTGTGTATCTACTTCCAGGACTACTGTAAAATTGTATAAATATAAACAACGTTAAAAAGTGTACACGACGGAGTGCTAAATTTTCCTTTTTTATGTTCATCATGCATTCTTTTATATTTTGCTTGGTGACATGCTGGGGATGAAATTAGACGAAGTTTCTTTTCCAAGGAAGTTTGTTAATGGACAAAGCGGAGTTGCTACTGGAGTAGCATAATTCCGCGAGGTCTGGTTGCCGGGCAATCGGACGCGCAATCCTCGCGTATCCTCTTGACGCAGATTTTACTGTAGCCGGGAGTGCTAGGCTGCCTAGTTAAACGTGGTAGCGGGACGCGAAAGCTTTGAAACGGGAGATTTTGTCCGTTTATTTGTCATATCGATATCCTGGACGGGCCGTAATACACGAGCGCAGAAGCCGCCGATTCGCACTGGATTCACAGCGAGCTGCTCTGTCCACCCCCGCGCGCAACCCTCTGCACAACCCCCTTGTTACCCCCTCGCTCTTTTCCGGCCCAGCAATAAATCTCGCGACGCAATATTGCGGCAGCGACGCAAGCGTTTGGCTTCGAAAAAAGAGGAGACGAAGGACAACAAAAAACGAAGCAACAAGGAATGACCGGCCGAAAAGGGAGACTGGTTATACTGGGTGGCTCGTCGAATTTGCTAAAACCATTATGAATCGCATGTTCTGACGAGATGCTACTAAATCAATTTTCGTATAACCACATGAAATTTTTGCTATTCTTATAAGGTGATTTAGAGAGTATTGGAAATATATGTACGTTCAGTAACACCTTCATACAACTCTAAACAATTTCAAACAGCTCCAAACAACGACAATTTACACAGATACATATCACACTCTTGAAAAAAAGCAGTTCAATCTGCTAGGCACCCATTTCTGCCACAACTACACGATCCAAAAGAAAAGCGGTTATTAATTTCACGAACACCGTGTATAGCCATGGTAACGAGTACGGGGGAGAGCAGCAGTAATTTACATGGGGGTACAGCAGCGGGCGCACGATCGCGGGTCTCCTAAGTACGGGGCCGAATTTTTGATTGCCTCGCGACGATAACGAACGGCGACGACCACACGCGGAAGCTCGTAACGCGCGTTAATTAACCAGCGATAATTAGCTTCGGTAGCTGAGAGCGTAGTCGTCTGCGGGACCGGCTTGAAAGCCGGCTGTTGCTTCCGGGCTTCGTTTTTCCGCCGGTTTCAGCCGCGGCGCGACAAGACGAGGCAGAGCGAGGCAGACCGAGGCAAATCAAGTCGGAGTAAGACAGAGCGAGGCGGAGGGAGGCTATTTTTCAGCGTCGTATACCCGCTTTGACGGAGATACGACGCTTTGAGGGACGTCGCTCTCGATCTTGCGGTACCCGGTGAAAGGAGAAGCCGGCCGGGGCCGAAACGGGCGATAATTCCTGAGAGAGGCGAATATTTTCCGGGGGATCGAGGCTCCCTCGGCCGCAGCGGGGGTGTCTGCCTCCCTTTCACCCCCTTCGAAGTCACCGACGACGTCCTTCTCGCTCGCTCTCGCAATTTTCCATTATGTCCCGCAAGATTTCCCGCATCCTCGACGGGCTCCTTGCTCAGGACCGTATGCACGGGCAAATTGCCGATGTCGTGTAAACCCGCCCCGAAAATTATGTTCGCTCCCTAGATTGTGAGTCTCGGTGAGAAAATTTGGTAACAATCGAACATCGGGAATCTGTGCAGCATTTGCGTCAGTTTTAAAATTTTTATGATTTCATATCATATTCAAACATAACTTTACTTCGGTGTTTCGGAAACATCGTTGAACGTTTCTGCATGAAAGTCAACATCTTAGATGAATAATGACCGAGTTAATAATGAATGATTTTATTTTAGGAATCGACCGCAAATTCTCGCCGGTATAAATGAAATGTAAGCCATTGCTCGTTCTGTTTCGAAGCATTTCGCGAACGTTTGGTTTATGTATTTATTTATAATATTTATTTTCGGAATATGATATTTCAGCGTCAAAGCAGGGGAATATGTTTATAGGGTATGAATATTATTTGGATATGCATTTTTCTCGGTGTCCCCTAATTATTATTCATCTTTCCCAGTATTATTTTCAGATGCATATTTCACGTTGAAATTGGTTTAATTTGTTAATACAATTTATTTCTCATTCTATGCGATATAAATTATTAATTATTCCCGTGGTCATATATTACATCGTCTCTCCCGTGCCGTGTCTTCATTATGAAATAAAGAGATAATTAATTCACTAAGAATTGCGAATATTATCTCGCTAATTCAGTTCCGATCTGTTAACTAAGCTGTTTAAAATATTACATCGGTGCTAATGTTTGACGGAGTTCGTTGATCTTCTGCAAACCTCAATTATTGAAATTACAGGATTGCTATAATAATGTGTTATGTGCTATTCATTATCGATGCTTCAAGTCATAACTGGTGTTCAGCACTCTTCGGCTAATTAACAGTTGCAATTAATTAATTCGCGAGTGTTGAGCTATTATAACGAGTATCTTCCGAATCACGTACGTACCTTTTTAGAAATTCAATTTGCTTCGAAATAATCAAATTAAATAAATTCGATTATGGAGCTAGTTTATAATTCTGTATTTTGTTTCAATCAATTACGTAAAAAAAAGCTAGAATATTCTTTTCACCCTTACATTTACATGTCGTAAGCATATCTAATAATTTACATCTTCATTCCCCAAGCTAGAAGAAATATCATCGATCCTCATTCGTTAGGGAACAGCTGTCGGCCAAGGCCTACAAATCTCTCAAACACCCTGACAAGCCTCTCTGCCACTAAAGCACGTTCTCAAAGACATTATGTTGTCCTGTTATCTCGAGCAACGCGCGTCAAACGAATGCAAAAATACCCGTCGGTCAGTCGTTCTCGTTCACTGACGTCGACCAGGATCAGATAGCGTGTTAATTTATGCTAATTGCGTAATACTTTCCATCGGAGCCTAATAAACCGTGGCAAAGCGACGCGAAGGACGTATCGGTAGCGGCGGATCTACAAGGACCCACTACCGCGAGTATTATTGCAGCTGCGGCTGCTCGAATAATTGATTGCGCTGCAGAAATCTGACAGAATTTATTGTACTTGAAAGTTGCTTTTTAGTCGAAATTCAGTTTGTCCTTTAAATCATCTTTCCAAGAATATATGCACCTTGCTTGTTAATAGTGAGCATCTCCCTCAGATTGTATTTAGGGTTGAAATTAAGCGTAATTCATACAGTAAAATTTTCAATGCATCTTTGTCTTTGGTATTTCGATGAATTGAAATTTTTGTGAAGAGTATTTTTCACGTCGTCTAATACATTCTGTTAACTTGTCAAAACAGAAAGATAAAACCACAAAGAAGGTCTACCTTGCAAGGGTTAATGGCTGTGAGTTTAAGAGCAGCGTTTGTTCGGCACGTCGAGACTCATGAGGAACATTGACTGATCCCATCCCCAGCGAGTAATTAACAATAACGACGATAACCTTCTTCTTGCTAGGCCGCGTGCTAACGAGCAAGAACTTGCTCGATCAGCCGTGCTGGTGATGAACACTGCGAAAACAAATTCTCCTTACGGCAGCTTTTCGTGTACCCTTGCTCGTTTTCTAAATTTCTTTGCTGGATATCTTTATCGCATCATCGCCTCGGTTACTAGAAAGTTGCTGATTTTTGCTCAATTATTTTAATTTTTTTAATTTATGGTTTCACTATTAGAAATATGTTTTAATCGTTTATAACTCATAAACCAATTGACCAATTTCATACATAATTTGTATATAAATGTATCAAAGTAGGCCCTGAAATCATTTGGCACTGATTCGAGGCTTGTCTCAAATCATCTCTAAATATTACTACAAGAATATTTCCCGAGAACGCATAGAGTCAGTTCACAGCACGCAGACGTTCGAAGAGGTTGACGACACGTCGTCGTAGGCGCGGGAGTCGCAAATTTCATAAACTCCTACTTAAATCCATAATTATTATTAACCTCGTTAGCCGAAGGTCGCGTCGAAAATGAGAGACTTCCAGACCGTGGGGGGAGGTTGGTACGACGATCAAGGCAGCGAAAAGTGAGTGTGGCAGCGGGGGTGGGTCTTCAGGGTCGCGCAGCGTCTGCCGCGTTAAACTATACACGCGACACCCTCTCGCCCTTTGGTTCTTTGTGCTGGGTGACAAAATTGAACCCGGTTTCGCGCAGGCGTGCCATTAGGCTACAAAAGGAGACCTTGGATGGGGTTCGGTTGGTCTCCTTTCCTTGTCTCGCGAAAAGCCGACAATTTGCGTGTTCACACTATGCAAGAAACCCGTCGGAGATCTGCGAGAACATAACTAAATGGCATAATACTCGCATACCTTCGACTACGATACTTAACACCTTTATAATAAAAGAGAAGTTATTCTAAACCACTCAAGTGGGTTTCGAGAGAAGAGGAAATGTACACGTTACCGAATATATCTTGAAAAATTAATTAAATCTGAAAATTCCTCTAAAATTAAGTTTATAATTAAATTATTATAACAATTCCTCTTAATAAATGAAAAACGTTAAAGGTATATAATTTAATATAGGACACCTGAAGGTTACGTTATTGTTCAACACTATAGCAAACCGGAAATTGCGGAACTGTGATTTTTGGGTTTATAAAAATTGTATGTTTGACACAGCCCTTTCATAGACACATAAAATCTAGTGATTCGGCACCTTCCTCCAAATTATGGTGATGAGGGCCGATGGCCGCGCGCGTCGTAGCCATTAGAACGTTATCCCGAAGGAGCTGTACATCGCGCAAGCAACCCCGCGTAATTTTGCTGGGCGGGTTTACACGACATCGGAATTCGGTATCTAATTTTCCTCTCTGTAATCTCAGACCGTTCGAATCAAAGCTCGTTGGGCCGATGCCTCTGTGCTCCTCTTAACGCGCGCACGGCGTACAGAGATTCAGGTGCATTATCGAATTAGCCAGTAGGTATGGGCCCTTTGACCGAGCCCTTTCCTGGATGATACATGAGGGCGAACGGGGGCAGATGGACAGGTTGTAAAAAGTCCACAGAAAAAGAGAAGAGAAAGAGAGAGGGTCGTTACGTAGCCGGTGTTGTTTTCCCTGTCGTACTCCTCCGGCCATTTCCCTTCTAGTTTGGTCACCGGTCGGAGACGCCGCGTCGCTCAGCGATCCTTTCATTAAGGCGCCGATCAAAGGGACTACTCCGAGCCCTTCACCCTCTGACACACCGTTCTCCCGTTGCAGGGATAATCGTTTTAAAAGTTCCCGCTCTCTCGCGCAAAAGCGGGACGCGAAGAAAGCCGACCGGAAAAAAGAAACGCGAGACCACCGTGCCGCTGCGGCCTCGAACAAAAGTGACTGAGGAGAAGCGTCGCTGGAAAAGTCGGCGAACACGAAAACTCTGGACACGTCCCTGTTGTCTCTCGCTAATCCAACGCGTGTGTCGTGTCGTCGGACTGTATAGTCGCTGGTAGCTTTTACCCCGACGAACCTCGAGCTTTTCAAGATTCTTCGGCTTCCACCGAAACGAGACCAGCCTCTCGCCTAGATTAAACCCGTGAGCTTATGGATTCGTACATCCCACTGTCTTCCGAGACGGTCCTTTCAAAATACGCTAAACATATGGACCCTCGGACGATGGGTTAGGTCGTTGTCTTCTCCGTATTTTTCAGTTGACGTTGGCGCTCGGACTTTATTGTAAAGCTATGTCAAAACTGATGTTAGGGTTAGTTTTACTTGAGAAACATCGCGCATATGCTTCGAACATCAATGAACGTAATTAATTAGTTTATCGATCGTAATTTATCTTTCAGACATTATGAATTTTATTCTCGGCGCAAGGTTCGATCATTTTTCTACACAACAACACAATGAACATATGTGCGAAATCCCACTGCAGAAGATTTGATAGTTCTTCTGACGAAAATTCGTGCAAGATCGACCTCGAAAACAGAATAACCCCGTTGAAACTACTATCACATCGTCCAAAATTTGTGCCAGACGCAGCGCGAACGCGGGCGCTTAACCAATTAATCACAGTTCGCGTGGCACAAAGTATTAGTCGGCAGGTATGGAATAAGTGTAGCGAGAATTTTAATTCCGGAAAGCAGCCGTTCAAAGAGTATAGGCGAGGCGAGGAGGCGGGCATGTTGAAAACGTTCCGCCTGACAGGTGAAAATTGGCCGGTGCGGCGCGCGATAAAGCTCTCCGTAAAGCTGGCCACGGTCGCACAGTATGGAGATTAGTTTCGGTCCGATTGGACGGTGCCAGGTGGAATTAAACGACGCTTCCTAATCGCTAAACAAACCCGGGCCGAGCCAAGCGTAAAATGAAATTTGTAAAATTCTCTCGTTGGGGAGCGGGGCTCGATCGAGCGTGCGGAAAACCGTTCGCTCGCTTCCGTTGTGTCGCGGGAGCGATCGGGGGCGTCAAAGGAATCCGGCTTGGTGCTGCTATGTGTCTGTACGTATGTGTGTTATGGTGGAAAAGGCGATGAAAAAACCCCAGTGTGTTAATTCAAAACGAAACGTTAAGGAGGCGCGATGCAGGCTCGATTCAATATGGCGCGACCAATAAACCGCGAGCCTGTCGATTGCAAGCGGCGCGTGCCTCGATTGCGAAATCCGTCGCGATACGATAATCGGCACCGATATCAAAGGATCGTTCCGACCAGGTGCAATTGCATAGGTGCAACTGCATCGGTGCATGTGCGCCGGACAGCGGTTCGCTGCCTCGCTCTCGAGCGTGCCTCTGTGCCGTTCGTTACGTACGGATCGCTGCGTTCTGAGGACACTTGTTCCGTAGTCGACCATAGAAAATTCTAGTGTTTCGCGATCTATAATTCGCCTTACAGTACGGTGAGATGTAGTTTATACCATTTCAGGATACCCTGTAGACATATGAAATAAAATAGTTTACGATATTTCAAAGTTATTTGTTAAGGGAACGATTTAGATGAGACCTATAATTGCCTTGAGACTTTTGTTCCTCGTTATGAGTACTGTAGGATACAATAAAAAAAAGTGTTACTCAAAAGTGTTATTCAAAAGTACAGAATCATGCTATTGTGGCTGCGACATACAATTATGAAAGAACCTGTACATAGCATCATCTCAAGATATTTAAAAATTGTGGAAAAATATAATAATGCTTAGAAGTAATTAAAGAGCATCTACTGACATAAAGGATCTAATGCCACCTTGGTAAATAAGAGTGTCAGACACCGTCGAAGCAGCTTAAATGTATCACCATGAATTCTTTAGATGCGTTTCCGAGTGAATAACCAAAAACGACGCCAACGACAAGGATGAGGAGGATGCGCGACGATTATGCGACGCGCGGAGTCTTCAACAGGTTGCTTTTAAAGGCTTCATTGTCAAAGGCAGCGCAGCAGGATCCTCCCCATTTACCTGCACTCCGGACAAACGTTTTTTCGATCGATCCTAATTTGGACCAGAGAAACCATCGTCGCGTTTCCCCTCGCTGATTCTCCAGTTTCGGATTAGCTCCGGGCATTAACGGAACTGTTCTGACCATTTGCGAAACGCACGAACTTTCTCCCGATAAGTTACCCCAATTGTCCTTAAAACAACCCGTCCCTGCGACCCTTCCGTTTGCACTTTCTCTACCTTTCTCTTCCTCCCTCTCTTATTCTCTTTCTCTCCGTAATTCGTCGTGTACATCCACCGGCGTAATTCGCACTTTGAGGTAAACAACCCCTAAAACAGGGCTCGCGAACTTTAGTGTTCTGTGTACTGTGCTGTTTTGCAACTTTACTGTGTATCAGTGGTAATTAAAGGGAAAAAGATGGGAAACAGAATGAATGAGTACATTCATTTATTTGCTCGTGGTTAGAATTGTTTTTCATAACAGCAATTGGCTATTTATCAGTAAAGTATTCTATAATTTTATTGTAAATGAATTTGAAGTTTTTAGTCGCACCTATTATTTAAATGCAATTTCTATCAAATCGAAAGTACTAAAACTATAGAACATATTTTATCTGATTCTGGATTTTACTAGGTCACACGAACGTAGGTTCCGAATATGTGGAAAGGGTTCAGAACAATACAGATCGTGGAACAATTCTGACTTCTTCCAGCGCGGGAATAAATCCTCGGCGACGTCGAACGTCGCGGGCAATTTGAACGACAAATTAATAACCTGTACGGAGCGGCGCAGCAATAACCCGAATTACGTCGGACTGGCGTTCACGGAATTATCATCCGCAATAATTCTTCCGCGTGGCGAATGTCTCCCGGAGATTTTAATTCCTAGTCCCGGAACAGGAAGGTGGGGCCGCGTAAACACGGAAGTGTATGCTCGGTCGTTCCGTCTCTCGTTGCGGTCGAAATGAATTATGAATTTGCACGGCGTCGGTCGTTGTCGTCGTCGGCGAATACCGCGATCTTTCCCATTCGGCGTAATGCTTTCCCGATACCGCAGAAATTTCCGCCGAATAACTGTGCACGACCGCGGATCAACGTTCTCTACTTTCTCAAACGCGGGCAAACCTTCGCCGGATGCACGCAGGGTGTTCGGCTACGTGCTGCAAATATTTCCCGGCTCTTTGAATATTTTTATTCGGCAAATACACCAATATTTATTCCTCCTTTTTAGTATCGAATTTATTACTGACGGTCTAATAACCGGTTGTAGATTTTTTAATTTGTAGTATTGTGTAATAGGCAGCAGGTGATTCTATAATAAGCTTTTTTATTCAATATATTAATACTACGGCAAATTGTTCAGGATTCAGTTATTTCTTATTTAAAATACTTGTATTTAATATTTAATTTAAAATTTATTAACCATAAAATTTATTTTACATGTTAACAGAATTGACACAGCATTGACATAAATGTAAATTTAATGAAATACAATATAAATAATAATGAACGTTAACACGGCACAATAAATTCGTACAAAATGTAACAAAGACGATGGAATGAACAATAATAATTTACATACGGCGATACCTCAATTTTACATTGAACATTCATCATATCGATTGTATACTTTAGCCAACAAACATAATAATACGCATGTTCAAAAAAATATGAAGTATGAAAGATATTTATACCACTCACAAATCAGGATGCAGGTAATTTCTTACAAATCTCTTCGTGTATCGTGATGAGGACAATATCGTAAAACACATTCTCCAAAAAAGACTTGCTCAACACATACATAAAAGTACATTATTCTCATTATTTGATTTCGTGCATGATTTTCTCGGTTTGCATTCCACTTCAAAATTTTTGAGAGAGTATTTTGAATCAACCAGTACACTCGATTCCTTAGCACATTTCGGAAAGTGTGGTATTTAAAAGAGAGCTGGCAATCGACGAAGTTCGAGCTCGGGTTCCTTACGCTTCCTCTCGGTGCTCGACGATTTCGCGTGAAACTAGCGCAAAATATTTTTCCAGGGTGATACGCCCCCACCCCGCGGCCAACACGCTCGGTCGATGCGCGATTCAATCTCCGCGCGAACCAGCAATCCCAGTTTCCGCGATTCTTTCGGCCAATTTCGTCTCAATATCAATTTAACCACTTTTTAAGTCTCGCCCGCGGCGTTACCGCATCGACTCGCGTCGCGACGGTTGCAACCACCCCCTCTCCAACGTTTCTCTTTTCTTCTCCATGGTTCCTCCTGCCGTTTCTATCCCGTAGCCGGCGGGTTCCATGGTAAATTAAGCAATTTAGCCGGCATAAACCTCATGGATCCAAAGACCGCAGCAAAGGCGCAGCGGCGCGACGCTAATGCCGTTTCATTCATGAATTAGGATGCCGAGCAAACCTTGCGTGCCACCCCACTTCTATTCTTGAGGGCCGATGCCTCGAACCGCAGACCGATCACCAAGGACTTATCCGAATAGTTTCCGGTTACGTATCCTTAGCGCGGCGAAATATCGGCGGAGAGGAATGCGTTTTCGGCAGGAAAGTTCTGCACGAAGACAGGTGATGTATGTGTTTGGCTAGACTTCTCGATATTGATCTGATATCGAAAGTTGTTTGCTCGATGCCTTCCGACTGGTCTGATGCCAACTTCTACTTGCCATCATAAAAAACAGATGTTAATGTTCAAAAATACCGATAACCTTGAAAATACCATCAATATGACATTGAAAGAACAGTTTCTTATCACCATGAGATGCGCGCCTTGAACCTATTCAAATCCATCTTCCTCACATTTGTTTCTACGTTTGATAATAATGGAAATAATTTGAATATTCGATTTAAAATGAACGTCTTGAATGTAAAGGTCAAATCTCTCCTACCCTCCACAGAAAATTCAAAATATCTGCATCCCCCATGAAGAAAAATCAGAATCAATGGCCCATGAATAACTACACCGGAACAACAGTGCTCAACAATCCTGCGCATACCAAATGATCCCAAAAGGTGCCACAAGACGATGAAATTCAGGTAGATCTTGCTGGTCCGTCGCGTCGGCTTCGATCGGCTCCGTTAAGAATCCGGAAACCGTCGTTGGGCTGAGCGGCTGGCCGTGGAATATCATCCTCTTAGCAACAATCTTAATCGTATTTAAAAGTTATTCGGTAACCTGTACAGCGTTGGTGGGGTGGGTTGGTTCCCGCAGCAGTTCAGGGCTGTAGACAGGGTAGCTGCGTCGGAGCGCTACAATCAACCTCTCGTCATTCTCGAAAGCAACCGCACTAAGCGCTCTTTGAAAGCTCACAAAGGAAATTAATTCCTCGAGTGAAGCTCCCCTGCGCGCAAGATTCCGGCGTGTCCGAGGAGGCTCCGCTTCGGATGCGCCGAACAAAACGACGAGATACGTTCCTCTACCCCGTGATGTTGATGGGGGGATGGTTATAGACGAGGTTGGGAAGAAAAGCCGGGCTCTGGAGCCAACTGGAGCGAAAGGGATGAGAATGTTCCACAGAGAGGGGGGTTTGGGAGAGACGAACCCAGAAAAACCGTGCGTCGTTTCTTTCATAATTCGAAGCACCTCTCATTATACCCATCACCGACGCCACTTCCACTCCCTCGTACAACCCCTACGCGGTTCACGTTCCTTTGCCCCTGAGCTCGCGATTCCAGTTTCTTCAGTCACTCTTTATCGACCTGCTTTTCCATTTGTGCTATCGGCTACCTTGGAAGTTCATGAGAATTGTGCGATGTGTCCTGGATTCGAGGACTCGCATCGTTATTCATGGGGTAGGGTTAGAAGATGCTAGAATGTTCATGGGAAATTATATTAAAAAATTGGAGATATTTAAAAGGAGTATTTTTGACCAGGGTGTTCGTTGTTCCTTATACCTACTATTTTTGTATAAACTATTTTATTCGGAAATTTTATTGTATTCTAAATTAGCTGAAGTTTAATAAATGGTAGAACGAAACGTACAACAATAACTTACAATTCTTTTAAATTATTAAGAAACATAACATTTATTCATTTATCTCCTGTTTCTTGCAAACAAACCAGGAAGATTCTCAATCTATTTATTATAAAGTCTTTGTCAGAACAGTAACATGTAAATAGCGTGAAATTTCGTGAAAATTGGTGGGGTAATCTGGACATAGGGAAATTAATTAACGGGCCAGAATTTGCTCGGGACAATGCAAGGCCTGGTTGGTCCTGTTTACCCGGCAAATTCTCCAAGACGACCATCTCAAGGATCTCAGGCGAAGCCTCTGTTGCGGTTTCGCGTTCCATGCGGCGCTCATCGACGCAACATTCGCAACAACCGCGAAACCATGAGGCGTTTAGCAACGGGGTCGACGATCGATTCTGGGATCGTTGGTTGCTCCGCTCTCTCGTCACGAGGCCGAAACCGATCGTCTCGTCAACAATGCCGCCGGGAGTCGCCGAAAATTCCGTGGAAATTTGCGACGCTCCCGCGAGAGAGCGTCGATTGATTTCGTTTTCACGGCGCGTATTTTCGCACGCCAAGCGTCGGAGTGGCTCGTATTTTCAAAACAGACCACACACCTTTCCCGGAGAGAGCACACCGGTGTCCTCCACGACCCACGAGATACGGCATTTCGCTTTTAGGTCCGCGGCTAATGGCGATCATGGGGACTGATGGTCTTGACGTGTCGCATTCGAACGGTTTTTGTATATTGTTGCTGGAAACACGAATCTACATTTCCAGAAAAATGGTACTTTATGAATTAATGTCTTTTGGTTGACGTCACCGAACTGCCGGTGATGAGGAATTGGGATGATCAAATGAAAATTTACAATTTTTTTTATTTCTGATGAACCCAAAAATATTTTGTATGCAACTTGTGTGATATTAGTAGAGAAACATGCCGTAAAAATACTTTTGAGCTGAAATAATTTTTTACGATGTTCAAGATCACTGATTTTATGGAAAATTTTGTGCAAATTTTTTGAGTCACCTGCATAAATTGATTTTTTTTTAGCAAAACTTTTTTAAGTCAGGCATGAAAGGAAGATATTATTGTGAAGATTATATTTATATGTGAATTTATATAAGCATGAAACCCTTAGTACAAGAATTAAAATAGTCTATTCCTGCGTATTTGGATCGGATGTCTTATCCTATTGCTCGAGAGCAAAGGATAACGATAAAGGATCCATTACACACGTTGTTCCACGAACAATGAAAACTTCGGTGTGGTTCGCACGAAGTTTCCTTGGAAGATGTTCAGGAATTCGAGTGGAGGAGAGTTTCGCAACGCGGCACACGTAATATTGAAGTTGCAGGACCTTGCCAGGATTGTATTATCCTGTTCGCAGGCCCTGGGTGAGTTTGTGTTGAATTTACTGCCTGCGTCGATCTTAGATCATTTTAGATCTAACGCCCTGTCTCGTTCGCATTCTTCAAGTACAACAAAAATTCTCGTGAACAAGAATAATGAATATTAAAATATTTATCTTCGATTATTAAGATATTTTACCTTCGATAGGGAAACTACATGGACATAATAAAATGAACATATAACATTTTTTTCATCTACAAGAAAAATCGCCTCGGCCAAGAGGATAATACATGAGTTAAATAATATAAAACTGTATATAATAAAGAATACTGTATTAACATAACAAAATTAACATAGAAAAATGTCTCTTACGCAAAAATGATACAGCAACATAATAAAATGGGAGTATAAAATTTTCTATATTCATCTACAAGATTATGTACTAACACAAAGTTGTCTTATTTATGAACATAAAGTTCTACTTCCTCCGCGTCCCTAAGATTTCCACAGACCCTAAACAGAGTGCCTAATGCACTTAGGGTATGTCACGGTCCTAAACCTGGGGGGAGAGAATCGGCCACACTAACGTCTCCTATAACGTGCACGCTCTTAGCATTTCAGGAAGATGCGTTACGGCGCCGATAACGCGGAACGGTCTCCGTCCTCATTGTCCTCTTCTACACGGGTGCGTCGTTACGTAAAAATAGTCGTCGCCTCGATCCCGCAGCAAAAAGCCCGGTGTATCGAGCGTATTCCACAGCTAGCGATTTATCACAAGACGGGTCTGGCCTGTCGCTCGTGGGACGAAAGAACGTCGATGGATCCTCGATGCCCAACGATCCGTGCTCCGAACTCAGAAGAGCTTCCAGCGTCTTGCTGGTTCGAATACCCGGCTCCCAATTGTATCAAATATACCCTCGGTTACTGTTTTTATAACGCTCCAACTTCACTCTTTTATCACAAACCGTATATTTCCACTTTGAAAGTGTGCGTCACTCGGAGAAAGTTACTTCTGCGTCGGTTGGAAGACCTGTTTCTGCGGAAACGATTCGTACGCAACAGTGAAAGATACATACTTTCGTGCACTGGAAATGCCTGAACATATTGGAGTCCTAATATACGGATTAAATCCAATGTTAAATATAGAGTAAAATAAAAATATATTTATTTATAAAATCATATTGAACCTACATACTTTAGATCTACGTTGACATTCTTATCGGAGCAAATCTAAAGAGCGAAAACATCATATAGCTAGTTAGAATTTAAATGGAACCAAGTTACCCAAAGATTAACTGCTTGCTTTTCTCCCCAGACCTACTCAAGATCTACCCTATATACTTAAACATTTCGACTGCTGAGAATATTCGAATTTAAGTGATGGTGGTACAAAGGGTGATTGTTTGGTTTTGTAAAAAGTGTTACTGGAAACCCAGAAGATTGCGAGGATGGTGTTTTCCGTGTTTTGGAAAGAGGATGCCTGGAAAACGGTGGCGTTCGCAGGATATTGGCGATGTCGCGATACGTCTGAAAGGATACAGGCCGGCAGGATGTAGCGCGCGATGACGATAGGCAGCCACGTAGGCAGATGGAGTCAGGACAGCGTAAGATGCGCGTTATTCTCACCTGGCTTGGCCCATACACCGTTTCCATCGGGCCGGGGACTGGGTATACCCGTTCACCAAAAACCCCTCGACGTCTCATCTCTCGCGTCCTTCGTATCCTCGATCCTCTTCGACAACAGCAGCGCCCCTCTGTCCTCTTGAGGATCACGGACGATGCATCTTCGGGGGATTGCGCAGCCACGATATTACGTAATTGGATTCTCGCGGTGGATTCCCTCCCTCTAAAGGGCCAGAAGACGAAGAGAGATAAAGAGACCGATAGAGATAGAGAAGGACGAATGTTCCATTGACACGGGACCGATTCGAGGATAATTCGAAGGGGTTCGAGAGCCTCCAGATGCCGACTCGCGACTCCAAGAGAGGAGACCTGCCTTCCGCGAACGCCACAAAGGCCAAGAGGATATGGCCCTTGTTCGGGACGAGTTGGCGAAGGGCTCGTCGTACCCTGCCCGCGAATTAAACGGAGCTTAATTCATAGATTAATAATAAGGACCCCCGAGAGAGGCTGATGCCACTCGTGCCCGAACGGAGACGATCCTCTTCGGTCCGATTAGCTAGCCAACTCTCTACACCCCCACCTTCTCTAAGTGATTCGATTTGCCGATTCGAGGGACCATTCTCTTTGCCAGTGCCTACACTTTCACGATCATCGACCACCGGCTAAGTAGGATGTCGCGAGATTGCGAGATCAATCCACCCCTCGGTACCACTTTTACCCCGAGTGCTTTCGGCTGGATATGAAGCGGCCCGGAATCGGGATTTTGAGGACTCTACTGGAACATCGATTACACCGTAATTCAGCTGACATAACTCATTAACGCACAGTTATTTTTTATTGGATCTGCTCGGTACCTGCTCAGAAAAACACATTTTGATAGTTTGTGAATAACCAACAAATTCAAGAAAAATATCTGGACAATGTCATATTGCCGGACCCACCGAGGGTTAGTATACAGAAAAAGACTCGACCAAACATTCCACCGAGCCAATAAACAAATCAGTACCCTCACAATGGACTTGCTAACCATTCTCCCCAACCTATCTCTAAGTTACAAACAGTTACCCAAAGAGACCCCATACTAGGATCTTCCGACACATTAGACGCCGCACAAGTGTATCCCATCGAGCTGGTCCGCGACCGCACAAAGGTGTCCTCACCTTTGTAGCTGTCCGGCGAAAGAAAGTTAATTCTTTTGATCTGGACGCGCGCTTCTGAAACGCAACGTATACAAACGCGAGCGCGCCGTTTGGAAAGGAAGATGATCGGTTCTTTGAGGCGTCGACAGGACACCTGGACGGTTCGATAATGGCGTTCCGCAGGCTGGTCCGATCCAGTTCCATCTCGACAGCCAGGTCCGTCGTACAATTATAAGCTTCCGCTCGGTCGCGTACGCTTTACCCACCTTCCTCTCCTTAAATTCGTCCTCCTCTTCAGCAACGATTCCTCTTCCGCGGGACACCCTGGGCGGAGCTCTCATGATCGTCGCGCGCGCGTTTTGTTGCTAGAATGGAGACGACGGAGCTATGATTGTTGGGAACAGTTGGTATGTTTGTGACCGGGAGAAGTTGAACCGGGAATGGCTGCGCCAGGAATTTCGGCAAGGCTCCTTTGCCGGCCGCGACATTTCATAAAAGCGGTTACCGGCATAATGGCTCCTCGGTCTGCGACGCGGCGACGGTTTTATTGAGACGCGAGAGCTGTCCCCTTTTGTCGGCCGGACGCGACGACAGGCCGTTTTCAGGCTGCCGCGAATTTTCCGATCCTCCTTTTGTCGATCCTTCACGGCTACCCGCCGCGACTCTTCACTCTAGTGCCACTTAATGGCCGAGAGAGTGTGGAAATATTTGTCTCGCCTTTCACCAGCTAACCGCGCTGACACGAAACCCCGCAGCTTTTCTCTGTCCCCTTTACCGGCAACCAAGCTGACGAAAAGCTACCGATTATTTCGTCTCGTCTGTTCTAGCCACCGTCTAACTGCTCCGGGATGGGGAATTGTTTTGGGATGATTCTGTTGTCCGAACTCTATCTTCTTATAGCATTTCAACCCTTATTCTTACAGGATTGTCGACTTTTCTAGACGATGTAAAAATTTTCAAGGTTTTGGTATACATTCTCTCGTTTTGGTGGAAATTGATGTGAGGAAGCAAAATTAATCTCAAGGCCAAAAGGTAAAAAATTTGCAGGATAAAAAATGCAAAGGAAACGATTGGTCAAAACTGAATTGTTGTCTTAAAAAGTTAGGATAAAGTTTCTTTGAGTTTGAAACTCTTTTTATCGGATATTTCCCATGCAACAGCTTCGTACACCCTCCCTGTACATTTCCTGAACGCTGTCTGAAATCTTCGTCACGGGACCACTTGGGCATTGCATGATTCCGACGGTCACTTAGCCTCCGGAGTGGAACACCCTTAAGAGGGTTGGCATCGCCTTCCCCGGAATGGTGGCCGCTGGACATTCCAGCAATTTGGGCGTCCTCTTTATTTATCGCGAGTGCAGGAAACGACTCGCACGCGTTCCCCAAATGGCATGCAATAATTTACGCGGCCACCCCTTGAATCGGGGCGTCGGGAGAGCCATTCTCTTCCTTTTCATTTAGCCCCCGTCTCTCGCGGCTCTGGAAGAAAGAGCGTCGCCACGCATCGCAGAGCACCGAGCCACCGAAAGGAAGCTGGCCCGTGGAAGATGATGCCACAATTTGTGAGACGACGGTACGCGACCGCATCAGCTTCCGGAGAACGTTAGAGTTCACGGTCCGATGGCGCTCCTCGTGTAAGGCAACTTCAAAGGGACCGGAGGACACCGTCAAACCCCTGGGTATCTACACGGTTTCTCGCGGGCCTAGCACGGACAAACATAGATGCGAGCACGGACAAGCACAGACACCAGCAGAGATCATACACGACGAAAACACGTGGTTTCGGCTTCGTTGAGCCCGAACAGGGATCCAGGCTCTGCTATCGATACAATGACTGCCGCTACGCTCCACGGGCTCGAACCTAGCACCGTTGACCGAATTCGGGAAATTGCTCCCGACGGTGATTTACCTGAGTGTTCTCGCATCGAGCACCAGAACTATCCCCTCTCTCTCCCTCGCTTTGCCTCCATGCCGGACATGTTTGGATTGTAACGTGAATCGAGCCCAGTGTCATTCATCGCCGCGATTCCGTTCTGCTCGCCACGACCCAACGATAGCCACTGCCAATTCCTCGATGCTAAACCCTTCACAGAGATATGCAGCTTTGAAGTTCGACACTCGTTTTGAAATTTTACTTCCGAGGTTTTCGCGTGATTTAAGCGGTTTGTTTTGGCGTCAGCCCGGAAAATTGTTGTGATTCACAATTCTTCAAATCGATTTTTAAAAATTTTAGAATTGAAATGTATTAACCAGGTAGATTATTATCTGCATCAAATGCTAATATCGAACATACAAACACGTTTTAAAACACAGTTGAAGAAATGATTTTTAACCTAAGTTTGAATCACCTTCTTCAGAAACCGTTTAAAAAACCAAACAGCTTTGATATTGTCCAAACACAAAAATTAGTATTCCCACACAGATCCTCGGTCCAGTAGCTAACATCGAAACCGTTGAGGGTGCAAGGTGAGAGTCTCAGCGCCGAAGCTCATTACTCTCGAATCACCGGAGAAAGGATTCCGCATGTGTACAAAATGGACCGACCCTGTTTCCGCAGTATTTGAAATGGAAATCAGGGTCAGGGTCCGTCGAAGTTCACGGACAACCGAGCCCACAAAGGATTTTATCGATCGTTCGAGATCCCGATGGACGTCGAGATTCACCCCAAGTCGAGCGACAAACCGGCGGATTACCGATCCCGGCTAAACCGGGAGCAAAAATCCGTAGACATTGTCCGGGGAATCCCTGACTCATTCAACAACGAATCTTCGATGATCCACGTTGAAAAACATTCGCCAATTTGCTGGCTTAGATTTCCAACGAACCGAACCGTGTCTGTCCGAGTCCATGCGGAAGAAATCTCGTCTTTGCACCTGCACCCCTCGACAAGGGATATCCAACTCCTATGAATCATTAATGACAAGGACGCTCGTTAGAGAAGCTAGCCTAGCGTGATCGAATCGGTGAATACCGAAGAGCAGACAATGCCCCGAAGATGGGGGAGCGAAGAAACAGGGGTACGTTCCCGAAACGCGACACCTGGCTGTCTAATTACCAGGACATCGGCTTATGCTCGTTAAAAAGGATGGCCCAGTTCCGCAACTGACTCGGACGGATGCATCATCCGAGGACTCTGAGGTAATTCGTCCGGCGCAGTAATTAATTCACAGCGTCCGGTAAAATGGAACGGTTCGTCAGAGGGGTATGAAACTGATCCTGGAATCAGCTTGGAATTTTCCCATTTATTAGCTGTGCAAATAAATTCGGTGTCTGTTTTAGTGATATTTAGCGTTCGTTCATGAAGAATGTATACAGAAAAATATATATCGTTCAGTTTAACTTTAAAAAATAGCGTGAATAGAAACTTCTATGCACTGTTACATTACATATAAAACACAGTACATCTATTTCCCATTCTACTTTTCCTAGCATTTGCTGTTTGCGAGAAAAACGCTGGACAGTTAATTCGTTAACACTCTGTATTTCATATTTGAGAAATGGAAGTAGTAAAATTACAAATGGCGGATAACATGATCCTTTACGTGAAAATTGAGCGAATTTGGTACAATAGCGAACGAAGGTTAAAACTTATTTGCGTAGCTAATATTTCGGGTGGGGGAAGAAGCTTCGCTAAGGAAGACGTCGGATCCGGCCCGTTCGGTTTTCCGACAAAATATTCCGTCGGGGAAGCTTCTCGCTGTCTGACAATGCAGGCGCGCCCTATTTTTCGCGTTGCAGAGCGGTGCGGGGCGTTTCACTCCCAATTTCCGTCTCGCCGGCGCGTTCTCCCATTTTTCCGGGATTCTTCGTGGTCTGAAATAAACCGGGGCCCCGACGAACGGCGAGAGAAAGCGCGGCGGCCGGATGAAAGCGGCGAAAAAGAGGGCCGAGGAGAAATTAGTCGAACTCCGGGGCTACCCGTAGGACAATGAGACCGAGCCGAGCACGTATCTGGCCTGGTTCACGGACTCGATAGCGCTTCCTGAAGGGCTAATCAATTTTTTCCCCTGTCGTCGATCGCTCTGCACACTCGTTCTCTCTCCGTCTTTGTCTTTTTCAAGTTTCTCTCACTCTCTCTTCCTCGCTCTCTCTTTTTCACTTTTTCGCGAAAACCCTTCAGCGAGCCACGGCGACACGAGGGTCGAACACAGAGGAACCATTCATCCATCGAAATGACCCCAGAGGCGCCAATCAAACGCGTCGCCTCACCCTGAATACTCAATGGAGATATAGAGATACTGCAGCCGGTACGTCAATATTAATAGGAGGATGCACCGTCCTCTCGATTCCTCTTCGATCCAACCTTCAGCCGGCAACCACCCTCTAGATTTCTATTTTCCCGCAACTACCCTCGCCCGTCCTTCCTACTTGTTCCCGTTGATACGATCATCGCTTTAGATACACGGAAATACATATTGTTTTCTTCCGAGGATTATTGCCTAGAACCGAAATAATGCTAATACTTTTGGTGAATTCTAAAATCAGAAAATTATACATAGTATTCGGTTGCTGGACATGAAATGCCCAATATTAATCAAGAAATACAGTAGTCTTGATCTAAGAAAAACCCTTGGGCCCATGCTGTTTCTTAAATCATGTAGTTCTACTATTTTTTTTACAGGTCAGATAAATAGAAAGAATCGTTCACTCACTTATTCAAAGGATACAAACAGCATTATACAATAATGAAGGAAATGTTATCGCGATACATTCTTTACGGAGAATGGATACAGGATACATCCTGCATCGATAGCCAAAATAATCGGCGTGGATGTTAATATTTCCTGCGGTGCTTCCGGTGACATGATTATTTACGTTTGCTATTGAAGATCGGTTTCTAGTAACCTGGAAGTCGGGTCAGGCTCATTACGGATTCAACAGTATTTAATAATTCAATCTCGGCAGGATAGTGGCTGGTAATTCAACCGAACCATATCGTTGCCGCAGCGTCGTTCGATACGTTCCATTGCGTTCTCCATGATCCTGAACGTATCCACGCAACGAGCAACGTTACAAAATCCTGCCTTTGACATTTGTCCCAAAAAAACCGTGATCTTTATGATTTTTTCTGAAAAAGTTATTAGACTCTTTTTCAAAAGCACATACATTGTGTTTGCATTGTTTTTTTCTGAAATTGGTTTAAAAAGAGAGTCCATTAATTTTTTCAGAAAAAATCCTTAATCCGACGCTCGCATTAGCAACAAAAGGCCGCGATTTTCAATTCGCTCATTCTTTCCGCGATTTGTATGAGGTCGAATGTTAATATTCCCGTTAATATTGGAATTTCCCCACTCCCGCGGAATATTAAAATCGCGCTCCGGGGGGAAACGAGCCAGCCGATCCCGAAATTAAAAATGTGGATGGCCAGAGGCAGTTATTGATTATCTAACAACAACGACGATGGCTCCGGTTTCGTATGCGAAACATTATAATAATAGTGAAGCATCATTATTGATGCTAACCCCAATCTTATGCGAGTTAAATTACTGATGTTGTTGAACGTAGTAGTTTCGATTGGCTGCAACTTTACCCCCACTCTTTTGGATGAAACAAAAATTTTGCAATTGTTCACAATTTTGTTGTTTACAACTTTCTTCGGCTACTATTTTCAAAATAATCTTTCAACAAGTATTGACATTTTATTTTCAGATTTTTAAAAGCATCACTTTTTGAATCGCTATTGTTATTTTTCGTAATTTCACGAGTAGTGCAATAAAAATTTTCTGTGTCAATTGTAACTGTTGCAGCTAGATGAAAATGAAATTAGCCGATGTCAGACGGTTTTGGAAATTGCCTTTGGTAATATATTTTTCCATTTTATTTCAAACAGTATTTTAGCTAGCAAATACTACTTTATTCTTGTCCAAAGAGGCTGCCCCATGAGCCAACATATCCTCTGGGAGACTACGATTCGATCTGACAGCGCTTCTCTGCCCATTGGCCATGCAATGGCCGATGTACGCCCTACCCGAATGATATCGCATTATGCAGCGTCTAGTGCTTCTATTATGGCTGTAATATAAACGATACTCGGGGTGTTATGTTTCTGGGAATGGTCTCGAGGTGATGCATCGAGCTGCAAGATGGCTCACGTGTCCTTGACTCTTAACTCACAATGGGGATTCTGATGTATGAGTTCTATGCTGTGAAATTTTCATGTTTTCCAAGAAAATTCTCTTGCAAAGAATGGTAATAATAATAGAGATCGTATAATATAGATCAGTGCAATGAACTCATGATTTAAAATAACTAAATTTCAACTGTAAGTGAAAGATGTCAGAAAAACGAATTTCCCGATGAATGAAAACGCTAATAAAGGCGCGTACCATCGTTGTTTAACGTCACATTGAGTAGCAAGGGGATCCGATACGTGACGGGACGTACGGAAACGAGAATTCTTTGTCATCCGTGTGCGATTCCTTGCGGATTTCTTATTCGATCCACGAGCACTCGGATACTTCCGGTTGCTCGCCGTTCGTTAGTGCCGCTTTCGCGACACCGGCGTCATCGGGGAAATTGTCACCGTTCGTTCACCGGTCTCTTGAATTCTTGGCTGTTCGGGTAGACTTCCAATAAGCGGACAGAGACATTTGTAACACTCCCGAGCGAAATTGAGAATGATTCTCGACGATTCTTCGATGACTCGACGAAGTACCACTATAGATTGGCACACGTGTTTGCGGAAAAACTGCAGCGTGAATTTAATATTAAATCTTTCTTCTTGGAAATATTTAAGGAAGTTCCTAAATCAATTAATATTTTATTGTGTTTGTGATAATAAAATTTATTGTACGTATTCATTTTTGTCTTCAGATGAAATATTTAGGGATGTTCTTAAATTAATTATTATTTTATTGTGTTTGTGATAATAAAATTTATTGTACGTATTCATTTTTGTCTTCAGATGATTATGAAGGTTGGAAATTAGTAGATATACATTTAATATAAGTTAGATCGGTTGTAGAAATAATTTTTCTAAATCATTTTGTGAACTGCTGTTTACGTGTATTTATTTTCGATTTTTTTTGGACCGAAAGTTGTTGAAATTTAACGCATTTATGACAAAACTTTTAAAAAACTTATTTTACCATTATCAACTAAATAAAATGAATAAAAAGTTAACAAATGTCCGTGTAGCTTCTACATGTTTCAGTGCCGACAATTTTTTATCATCACTGTACGGAACCAAGGCTTTTGTGAAGTTTGACACTTTTCATTTAAAAAAATAGCCCCTTTTAACACATAAATAAATCATTTGCAGCAAAACGCGAAAATTCGTGACAAGACAATGGGAACGACAACAAAATGATGCAGGAAAGTAAAATGAAGAAAACAATACACAGTTTCCACGAGCGGGGTAGACATCCATTGTATCGTGCAACTCGGGGTCTCGTCTTTCAAAAAACAGGTCATAAATACAAAGCTAGAATAACACTTCTAAAACTGTATTTTTAATACGCTTTCTTCTAGTTGCCTCAAAGTGGTCATCCCCTGCAAAAATCCAAGAGACCCTCTCTCAAGATCGTTGAACACGGAAATGGTACATTTTCATTGCACCTCTGGCAGTATTATCAAAACCGTGACCGAGCATCCGTAAAGCACCGTAACACCGTGGTACACCATGAATTCTTGTTTATCAATTCTCCCCGTAAAGAATCCGCGCGTCGTCGAAACAAGAAGCAGCGGGGGCGGGAACGATAGCGGAAAATGGCTCGTTATCGGGTCAGAATTGGCCATTAAGAGCGTTCGTCGAGACCGGGCTTGCTTTAAGCTGCTACTTTTTATCATCCGGCGGGGCTAAAAGCAACGGGAAAAATACCGGGGCAATTAGCTAATAAATAGATCTGACCGTGATGGCGAGCAACCGGGAACACAGAGTTGCTATACGCGCTGAAACGCCGTGCCGCACCGCGCGCACCTCGTCGCCGGTTTATATCGGCCTGTTTGCCAACGGCCGCTTCTATGTGATGACGATAACGTTAAATAACTCGTTACGAGCGAGCTTCCACCGGCTTCCACGATAATGCGGGAAACCGGCCCCGGGAAATCGCTTTCTATGGCTCGTTCTAGGTAACGCGCGGCTACGTGCCTGTCCGCGTCGCGACGCCCCATAACTGTGCATAATGCCGACGGGCTTCAATTAATGCCGGTATCGACGACCGAACCAGACCCCGGTGACGTTTCTACCTGGTTTTACGTCTCCACGATACCAACCCAACGCCATGCTTGATTAAGTGCGCGGATTAGTCACGCGTAGGCTTTGACGATTTGGCTCCACACAAATTTTTGAGCGTATACAAATTATTCGGAGAAGAGCCGTATTGTAGGTACAGTGACCATAGATTCTTTATACTGGTTGTTTTCAAATTAACTATCCAGCGTTTTGCCCATAAACGGTAAATGCTGAGGAACTGAAGGCTTTCAATTTTTTAAACGGAATTCTACCTATTTGTTTACAATATATTGAAACCCGTATGAATGCGTATTCTTCAGATTTACAAGTTTTTATACCAACCCCCGCGTAAGGTATTATTCAATAACCTTTAGCCACACTCAAAGTCAGAAACCAAGTGCATTACATGGAAGCGTGCGTGAAAACGAATTCAACGATGAATCATTCGATAACGAATTATTTCCTTGGAAAATTAGTATCACGTTGCGGAAGCCGTTTAACCGCTCCGAACGCGTAAAGAGGCGTGCAGCAATCGAATCGTTACACCTGAAGCAACTACTTACCGTTGCCTTTGGGTAAGACAGCTTGTACATTAGACCGATTACAGAGGGCCCCGACGCCGCTTTGATGTCTGGCAATCTATTCATCGAGCTGAATCGAACAGTGTCTGCGGTGCTTCGGCCGATAGTTCTATAAGATCAAGACACTAATTCTTCGGGCTTGCACCGAGAGAGGTAGAGAAAGAGAGAGAGAGACAGAGGCACCTTTGGGGCGGGCTATTAATCGAGACGCGCGAAAGAAGTGCGGCAACCTTTGCACCTCGCTGGTTCCTTTTTCTCGGAAAAGAAGAAGAAGCAGGGTCGCCAACGAAGGAAAAGGGGGAGTGCTTCTGAAAGGTGGAAAATGCCCCGAGATCGTAAAAGAGAAGAGTCATCGAGATTCGCCCGGCAAAAGGCGGCCGCATTTTCCCACGGCGCACCGCCGCACAGACGGACTACTTTTCCTCGTCGAATACGTTCGGTCGAATATTGATTGCGTGTCACCTTGACGGCGGCGATCCTCCGCGGCAAGTTTTGACTAAGGCTCAGCTCGACTTAGGGCGTTTCATCCGAGCAACTATGATTTTCATACGGGAACAAAGAGCTTCGGTAATTCTGCCGTTTCCACGGAAGCCGCCCTCGGTTAGTGTCTTTCTTCTTTATATGCTCATTGATCTATTTATTTATTTCACTAACACAACACAGACGTTCTTTTCATGCTTCTTCCATAAAACCATTTCTCAAAAAATGACGGCATGGTCCAGCAAAGACCGATCACACAATAATAATTGTATCACAGAAACGAAAAGAAGACTAGTTCAAAAAAAATCTAAAGAATGCAGCAGGATTAAAATCGATAATATAAAAAATTCTACAAGCCCGTTACCTGACCACATCCTCCACGCTCTAACCCGGTATCAATGACACCCAACGATCAGAAAAAAACCGTTTTCATAGATCCTTAAACCATCCCCTACCAAATCACCTGATCCCCATTGATCGAACTGCCGTTACACCTGTTAGCGGTCCCTCAGAAGTCTGTTGGCACAGTTTAGGCGTCAATTGGAGCCCAAGCAACGTGAGAATCATCCCCTTCGCTTCCTGCTCCGTTTGTCGGCGGTTTCGGTCTAAGAAACGACACAAAAGCAGGTCGGCGTGTTCTCTGATGTCACCGTCGAGTCATCCACTGCCCCCGCGGCGGCCGCATTCTCGCGTGAAAACCCCCGCGGGGAAAAACGCACCCCCGCAGTGTCATGGACACTCTCTTCACCCCATTTTCTCTCCTTCATCCCCCTTTTTTTCATCTCCATCGATGGAAACACGAGCGGATACCTGCGGTCGGCCGCACAGGGACGTTGCGTTGCGTTTCAACCTGGAATCCACCCCCGTACGAGACCCACCCCCGACACGTTTGTCCCGTTTGTTCCACGGCCTTTCTTCTTCCGTGCCTGTGTCCCACCATTTACGAGCTGCACACTGTCGATTCCGGCTCCTTTGAAGTCGACCATCCCCGTGCCCGGGAGATGGAGTCGGTGAAAGATTGATTCTAGCCACCCTCGACATCCCCGTGTTGCCACCCATTCGCATGGTAGTCAATACTCCACGTTTCCGAAGTGTATGGTTACTGTTAAACAACGGGAGTCGATGATACTGTCTTCCGAAGAGTGGGATGAGAAGTTCTTCTAGTTTAGGGGGTCAGAAATTTATTTTATGAATATACCTTTGAATAATTTAATTTATAGTTCGCTTCAGAAAAGAGCAAAGTGCAACAACTGATTTTTGCAAATGAACAGTAACGCACCAGAGTCATAGATGTTTATTTCTGTCTTCACGTGCCGTTGCCTTTTCATGAGCATCAATAAACGCGAAATAAACTGATTTCCGGGAGCGTACATACGTGTATGTTTAAATAGAGCAGTTTTAAATATCGTTTATTAGCAACGAACAAACACTGCAGGAATAACGGTTGTTTACTCGGCTGACGTGCAACCTGGAAATATTATGTATAATCGGAGAATGAACGGGGACCGGTTAATAATACCTAGAATATAATTACCTATTGTTCGTTCACATTCGCGCGGCTTTCGATATTCTGTTTGCTGGACCCCAGTTAATCTCGCAGGGTTCTCGAGACTGTAATGTCATTTTTATTTTTGATGGTTTGTGAAACTCGATTTATATAGATCACCCGTTATTTTTACTGACTGTATTGGACCTGTATATCATACTGAATTGTCAATCTTCATTCCGGGGACCATTGTGTAGATGTAGATTGTTCTTAAATATGTCAGTTATTTTCCGTTTGTCTTCGTGTTCTGGATTTCTAGTTGTCGCAACTTCAACGACTGACGTGTAGATAAGCAAGATTAGTCGAAACAGTTCATTTAATGAACATGTCAATTTTAGACTACTATGTCTCAAAACAAATTTCACATAAACTTTTAAAACTGTTAAAATAATATACATAAATGTTTTCTGAATCAAATTCCACTTTCCTTGCCACACAAGATTTTAATGTTCTTTGTCACCGCGTATCGTCTGAGTCCTCAGGACAGAGATGACGTTCGAGGCGCAAACCATTTATTTTTGGACGGATGGTATTCTCTTAGACAACGAGCTTCTTTAGAATGTTGAAAGCATACACTTCAACGTCTTTGGAGACAAGAACGAGCAAACACGATAGTTACGTCTTGTTCGAACAGTTTCGAAGAAGCGTCCGCAACAACTAGATAATTAAGGGTGGCAGGCCGTTAAAAACTAATGTTAGAGTGTTAATGGTGTCTCCGGCGAGTAAACCCGGTCACCACGAAGAGGCAGCTGTTCGGCAGGTTTGGCTGCGGCGCGCGACGACGAGCCCGAAGATTAGATAATCCTTCGCTCGGTAATGGCGCGAGGTTATTAGGGGCAGAGGGATGCTTGCCAAACAAATAAGCGGCTCGCCGAATGACAACTTTGCATGCCGCGTACACCAAGTGCCGTTTAGAGGGAGAGGTTGGCTCTGTTTCGGGGCAAGTTTCGGCGTGCAGAAGTTCGCTCATCTGCGCGCGGCGCGCCGCCGCGCCGGTTCACGAGCCCTTATCTTTCCGAGCTCGTTGCAAGATAGTCCCGACCGACGACTAACGACCGCGGAACTTCGTAAACTTTGCATCCGTTCGCCAAGTCGGCCGCTCTATACCCCCGTTTTCGCCCTCAGCTTCTGCTTCAGCTTCTGCTTCTATTTCTACCGCGTCGTCGCCACGATCGGCGGGGAAGCTTTTAACCCGGAACACTCGCCGAAGCTTGTTCTCGCGCGTCACCGGCTTAGGCGACCGATCGTCCCGCGAAAATCCACCCCGCAAACTCCACTATGCCAAAGCACTGCTCCTGGAGCATGGAACTAGACACCGCCAAGTTGCCTGATGACGCGTTCTTCATCAGCCATTTAACCCAGAAATCGTCCGAACAAACATCTCATTCTAGCCTTCCTCCTGTACTCGATGAGTACGTGGTCTAAAAAGTGTTGTATTTGATGTGGTATAGAATTCTTATTTCTTTATTTAATATATTTAACTAAATAATATAAGCACATATATTTATATATGAACATATGAGTGAATACACTAATTGATTTATCCTATCTTTCGTTCTTAACGACTGCGGAGCGACTGACGGCGCTCATACAATTTACATGTATGTAATTGCCTACAGAAAGTGAAGTGACCAAGTTGGTGAAAATATTTATGTCTCAACTGATGACGTATACTCATTGTCCCCTTCAAAATAGCTTCCTTGAATACCGAGAATAAAATAAGTTATTCGAGATGTAGCAAGTTTTTATAAAAATGTTTAAAACAATCGTGTAATTTGAAAGCACAGTGTTGAAATATTTTGTACTCATTGTCCCCTTCGAAATAGCTTCCTTGGATACCTAGAATTTTTAATTGGCGAGTAACAATCCCTTGTGCTTTGCTGACAGCGTCCGAATGATGTCTTTAAAAATTCGAAAACAGTACAATATTCCTCGTTGTTTCTTTAATAAAAAGTGAAAAAAGAAGAATATAAAATGACACACAGAACGTGTGACAGTGGATAGTCACTTAAGGGGTTAAGGTATTAACAACGCCGCTTCAATTCGTGTGTAATGGCGCTGGGATCGTCTGGGCAGTACTTTTTGGTGGATTCCGAGGAGTTCGTGCGGTAATCGGCGGCGTGATGCTCGGGTTTGAAATGGGAAAGAAATTCGAGGCTCGAGCATCAGCCGGAGGTACAGCAGGTTCCAGGCATTAGCGTTGCGCGCCGCGTGCGCCACGGATTCGACAATTAAGGACACCTTTCCGCAGCATCGTAATTACATTTGTCGGCGGTGGTTGGCCGCGGTTCAAAACTCCTTTTACGGAGGAACTGGCTACTTCCTGTTCCACCTTCCGGGATCGTGACGGCCCGCAGCTGCGGTAGAATGACAAGAAAATAGAACGACGAGCCTGTCCCTTGCGTGGCTAATACTGATGGTTCGTCAAACCTAAAACATTTCACCTTCGTTAAAGCTCCCCTTTGGAAATCATGCCTACGTACACTGTACGAGACAATCATTTTCATATTATTGTAGGAATTAAGTCGTAACTAGAAATAACACGTCCGTAAACACAATAGTTTAACGTTTAATTCCTATTATCTTGAATACAATTAATTAAATTGTCTCACTTAAATCTCCGTCTGAGATCAAACACGTCTTTTCTATTCAATACGTCGAACCCATGGACATATAGAGATATATACGTCTATGGTCGAACCAGAATAATGAATAACGCAAATTATAAAATATGAAGAACGCAAAATAAATCAATAAGTAACTAAT
>CM052324.1:4379979-4425545 GCA_028455615.1 Lasioglossum zephyrum | reverse complement strand
TCATTCTCACGAATCGCTACACAATAATTATCTGCGTAAGATGTCGTTCTCGTACCGCGATGATTAACTCGGAGAAAAAGTTAACGAACGTCTCCGGTCCAACCCGGCCCGATAAAAAGGAATTGGTGTGTATTTAAAGCGCGGCGAGTCCAGGCAGGCGAGCATTCAAACGGACAGGAACTAATTTACGGATTCAAAAGTTCATTTCGTGGTCGACTTAATTCCTGGCGGCGACCAGTCGGCTAATTGCCGAGCGAACTTTTGCCGGTCTTGGTCGCGACACGTGAGTCGCCCGGTTCGCCCGATCGTTGCCGGTTCTCGGCAGGTGAGCGATCGTCACGCGAGACATCCACCTGGTGATCATCCCCGACGCCAGTCTTTCGCGGGAAAATCCGAAAGCGTGACTGCTCGTAATCGTGGGTGCGGAAGTTTTCGGAAAAGGGCCGACGATCAGCAACAACCCCGCTTCTTCTGGTTCGCGGAACCGCGAAACGAACACGCGATCGAGCGTGATTTACTTAGGCCAGGCTGCGGTCACGTCATTACCCTCCCTCCCAGGTATATGGAGAAGGAATTTCGATTCCTTAACCCCCGTCCATTCTTTTATTACCTGTGAACGACACGAATCATTTTAAATTTAGCTCATTTTTAACTGAAGTTTTCGTAGTTGAAGAAGCAATTTAGAAGTTCTTTATTTAGCTTACCATCGTATTGATTTTTTACTTGGGCCTCGCTGCGTTACAACTAGGTACACTTATTAGAACGTAACAGTCAAAAATGTCCTCGAACCAAATTAAAAGCTTAATGCACCATTCGTTAAGCCATTGAAATATATTAAAGTAAAATCATAAGAAATCGAATCCTTATTCCACCGTACTTCAGAATTAAAGTACAAATATAACAGTACAAAATAACGAATAAAATGATTACAGTGACCCAATAAATATTTTACCTTGTCGCGTATGATCTCATCATCGTGTTCTGCATGATCACCCAGTCGGCCCGAAGACTAATTAACGAAATGAGAGTCGCGAAACAAATACGCGTCTCAGGACGAAAACGCACCTCGAAGACTGCGACAAACAGGGAACTGATGAGTGAGAATAAAAAGGGGGTCGGTTGGGGAGGGGAGGGGGCAGAACGAAGTTACCGGGTTGGTTCGAGGGGGGTAAGACGCGGGATTGCATTTTAATAGGGGTATTACGACCAGGTTGCCGAGAGCGTCCACGGTCGGCGAGCTCGTTGCTCTTCTTCGTCGAAGTTCTTCGGCGACAGTGCGGTGTAGGTAGCTACGTTGTGTCGTCTTTCGCGGCGGTGGATCCCCTAATAAAGTCAAGAAGAGAAGGCGACTGAGGCTCGATGGCCGTGATGAGAGAGCCACGAAAATGTCAGGACCGGTGATGTCGCGGTATTCATTACACGAAATTGGGACGAGTCCGAAGAAACTGGCGGGATGAAGGACGTAGGCATCGCGAAACTGTAATCGGCAGCCGGGCGCGCCGGTGATTTTAAGCCCCGGGACCGCGAGGTTTAATAAGACCGTTCGAAGGAAGCTTTAATTACGACCGGGATGAATTTCATCCTGTGTAAATTTCAGGACGCCTCGCTTTGAGACGCGGAGCTGCGTCTTGGACTATGTTGGTGCCGCCCGCCGCTTTCGGGAGCTATCGATGTGGAAAACAAATTGCGAATCGAATGGGTTTAAAACGTATTAACAGATCTGGTTGTCTGAAAGAAGATTTTGCTGAAAAAAAGTTTCCACATGTTTTTCACGACTTAAATTTAATAAAGTGTTATCCAGCGTTTGCAATTATCTACGTACAATTTTTATTTCGAATTTCTGAAAGAAGGGGATGATTTTCTCCGATGAACGGAGGGGGCAAGGGTGCAGCGGTTCTCTAAACGACTCATCCGGCGTATGCAAATGTGCATCACGTCCCCCAAGCCCTGAGAAGGGGGCGCAGTAATTAAAAGGGCACGCGGGTTGGCCCGTTTTGCACCGCTAATGGGACCGTTCGCAGAGAACCAAGACCTCGTACACTTTCAAATCTGCTCTTTCTATCTCTCCTCGCATCAGCGTTTTTTCCCTAGATCACAAAATGTTTCGACTTTCCGCCAGAAGGAGAGGATTGCTTTTTGTTGCTCGTTGAAATTCTAACGAGCCGCCTCCGTCGGAGCCAAGGACGGTTTTCCGTTTAATTAATTCGCTTAATTAAAGGAGGACGACGCTAAAACAACTTACCGCGCCGAGTTTGATGGATACACCTGTCTCACTCCTCTCTCCTCTTTCTCTCTCTCTCGCTCTCTTTATGTCATTTCTAAGAGTCTCGAACGCTTGTCTGTTGCTAATGAGAAGAGATTTCCGTTTTCGTGGATTGCCGTAAATTGGGAGTCGCGAACGACCGATACCTGTTTTCTAATTGCTGCAGCAGGTAATAAGCGTGACAGAGAGTGCTTGAATTAGACGAAAGCACTTTTTCGCGTGCCACACGCGATTAACGCGTTACCACCGACAGGACGCCGCGCCGGCGGATCGCACTAGAGACTATGATTAAAAATCACAGGGTCAGCTGGAAAACTAATAAAACCTCTTCTGGATTGTGTCTGCTAGAATTGGCTAACGTGAGTCATATTTTTGACGATGAACGATCTGTACACTTTGGATCTTAAATATGGTGATTAATTTAAACGATTTTCTACAACTATTTCTAAATAGTGCACGCGGATTAATTTATACGATTTAATACGTTAATAAATTTCGTTGAATGAAATTGTAATGAAATCCATAAATACAAGAAAGTATCATGTACAACAAGTAGATTGGAACTGTTCAATAATAATATATATTAATATATTAATATAACAAGCGTTCTCGATTTTCAGACAACTCCGTTTGTGTAATCGTAAAAGAAATGTCCCAAATACATTGCGAAAGTGCAAGGGCTGGGATTCGCAGCAATCCCGTGCAACTAATGCTTCCGGTGCTCAACAAACGACCCACACTTAGTTCTGGCTAAGATCATTTAACCGTAGAAAATTCAGACAATCAGACACAACAGGGCTTGCAAAATTTTGACGTCCCACAAACGTACAAAAAAATTATTGTACGCCAATATTTACTGAATTTATATTAATTCCTAAACGTGAATCACTTACAAGAATGTTAAAAATAATAAAATTTAATAGAAAGTACAAGTAGAACAAATATTTTTTAGAGTCAGTGCACCGACGTCGATCCTGAAGGGTTAAGAGTCCGAGCAACATTTTAGTATGGTGTCCCAGCACAGTAGCGTTTTGCGCAATTGCCCTGTCCCTAATTGGCGAAATTCATTTGGCAAAAAGTCATTCCGTCGCGATATCGAGCCCGTTAATCACCGATAACCGTGCCGTGCCCCCTCGAGGGCAACGTATCGCCGTCGAGCATATTCTGGCAAGGATTCCACCGTTACGTGATTTAAAAGCGAAACACAGGGAAGAAAAGATGGGGACGAAGGCTTGGCCGAGGGCCGAACGGCCGAACGAGGCTGTCTGCTCGCCGCAAGAAACGCGTAAAGAGAGCTTGAAGCTCTAGCTACGAAGGCTCGCGATACGTGCGGCATTTTCAACGAACCGAACGTCGCAACCTGGTTTCTTCCTTCTCTGGATCTCGTTTCATTCCGTTTTGTCCCCACGCGCAGTCATTTGTAATATCACCCGTCTTTGGAGCAACCTTGCTGAACCTGTTTTGATTAAAGTGTCCAGGGACACCAACATTTAATTATTTCTTAAGAAGATGAAACCATATCTTTTGTTATTATTTATATATGTTGAAAAAATTCGTGCACTTTTGACGAGTAAAATTATTTTGAAATCCGACCTGTATCTACAGTCGATTACCAAGCATAATACGGCAAAATGGAGTCCGCTGTGTAAATATGAACCCGGTCGTCCCGGAAATAGCGAGGAAAAATAGTTTAAAGCGACACCGAATAAACACCGGCCAGATAACAGGCCAGGCGAACGATTTTCGGCGTGCCCGGTGATTGATCGGCGCATTCGCGCGAAATTCGGCCGGGCATTTATCAAATGCTGCCTTTAAAAATGAATTTGTTACAGCGGCGGTGATCGTCACGGCGAGGCAGCATAATTCATCTTGCACTGTAAACCGTGCCGTGCTTAATTGCACGTAACGCAACCGGTTAACGATTTAATGACGCTGTACCGATGGAATCTGGCCCGTTTCGCGTTCGGTTTCGATCCGGACCACTCGCTCGACAAACGAACTCTTGAAAATCGAAGAACGCCTATATCGTACACTTCTCCCTATAGAAGACTCTCAGAAATCGATAATAGAACTCGACGGATCGACAGCCAGTGGAATAAGACTCGAAATCGTTGGCTCCGCGACAAACGAATCACGTCTACCTACCAACGGAATCGAATCACACCGGGGACGAATGGAACTCTCTTGCGAACTGTAAATAGCAAATATTCCATTCTTATTCAAATCGGCCGTACCATACTCACAATATTATTTGTTTTCAATGCTGCGTCTAAATAGTCAAAGAAAAAATTGCAGTTTCGTTAGTTTGACCGCATGTTTCGTTGCATACTGTTGCTGGAAATTGGATAATAGTAAAGTTAACTTCCACCTTGAATGTCGAAGTCTGAAGGCCAAACTTTTTTTATTTCATTTTATTCTATTCATCACAAGGATGAGAATTGTAAAATTGAGCCATCGATCTAAACTGAATCATTCTTTTAGTTTGCTTCTTACTTACCTATTTTACACCAAATATACTATTACAGTTTTTTAAAAAAATGTTTAAAACAATCATGGAAGTTGAAAGCACAGTGTTGAAATATTTTGTTTTTTTCTTTGTACCAGACTGTACAAACAACAATGAATGAAATCATTTTATTTGTTCCTTGGGTGTGTTGTCTATGGGTCCCATGGAAATTACCGACACAAATTTCCCCAACACGGTTTTTATTGACTCCAGATTTCAACACAACTACTTTGGCCGACAACGATTTTGACAGACGACGAATTTTATCAACAACGAATCTGAAATCGTTATAAAGGCGTTGTTGGTCAAATCTGGAGTCGGTGAAACGTTGTCGCTGATTTCCATGGGACCCGTTGTCTATATAGGGGCCAATTTTATCCATACAACCATTTCCATTTCCAACTCTGCCAGCTTTGACAGAAGGCTTTCAGGTTTTTTCAGTGTCTCGATTCGTTTTGTGGATCACGATCTCGTTAAACCGAAATCAGCGGGTAATCTATTTACATCGACGGAGAAAGGCAGAAAAAGAGAGCGAAATGTAGGAAAGTGGATCGAAGGGGGGGAAATCTGGTCAGAGAAAGGAGAAATAGAGAGAGAGTCTAAGGGCATCGTAGCGGGAAGACGCTGCCAGGCGGTGGAATATTAAGAAGATAGGGAAATGGTAACGAGGAGACTCGATTACCTTGAGAAGGCTGCGAAGAGAGACCAAGTCTGACCTGCTTGGGCTCGGTTCTTCGGTTCGTTGCACCTTCTGTCGTCGGCCCTTCGTCTTCCCGGTGGTTGAAAGTAGGTTTGTCGTGGGAGCAGTCTCCGAGATACAAATGTTATTTCCCTGTTCCGAGAGGAAACGTTGATTTCAAACGTTGCTCGATCGATGTCCAAGCGGTTCTTTTCCTTCGAGACAGCTGGCTCGATTTAGCAGCGCCATTCTCCGGAGCTCATTCTCATTCTATGGAATCTATTACTCCGGAGCTGGCAGAAGGGCGCAGCTATTCCCGGATCCCGAAATCGCCGCCGAAGATTGACGCGCTCTTTCCTGAATACTTCCTTCCGGTTTTAACGTGTTATTAGACCGAATTCTCACACCCTTCCTGGCACCGTCGAGGACGTAATTCATTCGCGAATTGGCGCGACTCGTTCGTCGTGGAACGATCGAGATGCAACAGATCCGGAAATTCGTTCTTGAAAATATTCGAGGGAATGCATTCTCTACGTGCGATACACGTATATTCTCTCCCACGGAAATTCGAAATCCGGCTGCGTTAGCCGACCGGGTCACGCTTCTCTTTTCGAAACACGTGAACTATCAATTCCGACGTCTGTCACGGTAAAAGCTTCTGTGACGGTCTCCGGGACGATGAAGAACGCGATGGATTGTTGCTAGAGTTTGCCCAAAATGTTCCGTTTGAATGGCAGTGTTTCGGAAAAATAGGTTTTCGCAGTTTCGAAAGAGAAAAAGGAGGTATGGTTGACAGAGAAGAAATGCATTTGAGGGACTGCGAAAAAGTAGGTCGAAAGAAAATATATTCTAGAAGTGATTAAATGAATAACGTTCCTAATTGATTTTTACACATTTCCAAACTGCGGATTTTTTAGTGTAACGTACTAGAGCCACATTAATTTGAAGATTCATGTGAAGACTACAGAGAATTTGTCTAGGGCCATGCAGGCTTCGAGGCACCGTGGCAGGATCAAGTATGAAAATTGGACTTTGAAAAATGGACAGTACATTTTGGTATGTCCAATGTTCGCCGGTATCAATGGCAGATGCAACGATTTCCCCGTCATCCGCGACTGACACATATAGAGATGAGTCGCGGTCATGGCATTGGCACTCGTGCCCAGGACAAAGAGCTCATCAGACCGTTGGCAGGCGAATGGAACCCGTTGCGCCGTAGGGTGAGCCAGAAGAGGGATCGAAAAAAATGAAAAAGAAGGAGCGATCAGGTCATGCGTAGCCCGCGTTACAACGGTTGCGTCGATTTCGGGATAAAACGCGCGCACCGTGGCCCTTTTTCTTCCTGTTTTTCCCTACAGCGTTGCAGCGGCCACCTTGGCAGGGTCGTTCCGCTCGTATTCACATAACGCACGTTCTACCTGTGCCCGCAAAAAAGGATTCAGGTGTAAAAGCTGGCTTGTGCGGTTCAAAAGAGTCCTTTCAACCCTAAATCGCTAGGCTGCCATGCGAGCCACGTTATTACGAGGAATTTTGAAAAATCATGACAAAAAGAAGTATAATTACACTGCGGCTCTTTGTGAAAAATAAGAATTGTCGAAGTCGAAGATTTTAGGGAATCAAAATTAATAAATCTCCATTGACTAATCTAAATCCATTTTTGTTTTTCAATCTTAAAAAATTAAAGTAAGATTATTCAAAGAATTCAGAATCGTAGAAAAACATATTAAGCTGCATTTACACTAAAGCAACATCGAGCATCTTTTTGTTACCTATTTCTTTTCTAAAAGAAGAAGAAGGCAACAAAAAGTAGCTTGACGTTGCTTCGGTGTGGACACCGCTTAAAGATTGAATGAATACAAAAGGACAATTTGCCAGAAGCATTGCCACCTCGCATCATCTAGATTCCTCGCGCCATAAAGAACCAATAAAACCACAGCTTCCAGCGTCTTTTAGTAGAGATTCGCGAAGAACAACTCGGACAATCTACGAACGTATTCAAAGCAGTAGAACCATGCCAAGAAAATCGCATCAACATGACGCCGGCCTTTAACCACAGTCACCAAGCACCGAGCACAGTGCATTTATCACGGCGCACGTCCCCTTATTCTCAGCCAGCTTTTATTTCAGTTTCAAACATTTATTCGAACCGTTTCCTCGTGTTTGCGCAAATCAACATCCGTATACCTCGGAAAGTTGTGTATTTACGAGCGCCGAAGACATGCGCAAACAGCGTCAAACTTCGCCGGAACTTCGAATCAGCTGGAAAAATAGAAACGACGGTGGAGGAGACGTCTTCTCGTGGAAGGACCCGTGGAACGATCCGATACGCTTTTAGGGTCAGCAAGCACTGTTGGGCACGATCCATACCCTTTCATAACGGTCGCGAAATTTACTTTCCGCGCGCCCTTCCGCGGGCGAACTTTACAGCGTTTTAAAACTTTCGCAATTTTTTTGGCACGCTGTTCCGTGGCTTTTTAAGCTCCTAGGTCCCCGGGGGATCCAGTCGGACTGTTATTTATTTATTTCACTTGGTTCAAGAACGGGCTTGTACAGAAGACGTTTATTAGAATGGGTAACATGAAATGGTTGGAGTTTAAATCGTTTGGGTTCACTTTATAAACATTTATTAAGATTAATGCAGTCAATTTAAAAATTGAAACTAAGGCAGACAATTTTTATTTTGCTCAAAAATCTTATGAATAATGTATTGTCTTGCAAAAGATCTCACAAAACGATAAATAATTTAACTGGTCCTCAATGAGCAATTTGAAAAATGTTTTGAAGTGCTATGCAACCACCAGCATGCAGACCGGAATTTCTCGGAGCTTTTATCATCGCTGTACGCGGTTCGACACCGCAAGCAATATATCGCGCGATGTCCCGTAACTTTTGCGACCCGCGAAAAAGGGTACGAGCCATTTACCCGCTGGATCGAGGTCCCTTTGTCGCCGACGGAACTTTGATCCACAGTTCGAGGGCTATAAAACGGCTCCCGGTCTGGAATCTTTCGTTGAGCGAAGAGAACAGATTCGCAAAAGGAGTTTGCGGGGTGTAGGAGCAGCTGTGTTCCGCGACTTACGGTCGCCGATTTCGTCCCCGCTGATTTACTGCTGCCCAGTGTCTTCGGGTCGCGAAAAATTCCGTTGCGGCGCGATACTCGGCTCCGATGACCGGGAAGAGGAATGCGATTGATTTGGAAAAGTCGTTTTATTACTGCGCTGGAAGGTAACGGACGCCGAAGATCTATGGTCGGAGAAATTACGTTTCCGGATGCGATGGTGGTCGACAATGGAATTTTTGGGGGTTCTAGGGGTTGGTGAAGGTTGCAGAGGAGGGGAACAGTTCTCCAAGGGAATGGAAGAAAGTGTGGGATGGAAAGAGGGAGAAAAATAATTTAACCCTTAGATTGGCAATGTGCTTGAGGACACGATTAGTATATTTTATGTAACAATTTTCTACGTTGAGGGGTCGAGGAGATATAAAGGTCAATTCTACATTCTTTAATTGGAACGGTTTTATTTTATTTGCACGCTAATAGTGCGTTTCGTATAGAATTCAACTAGGTGGTCCCGTTTTCCTTCGCGAAATCAACGACCGTTTTCGCACGGCAGAAACGGCGGTTAAATTGAGTGGCCGAAAAGGGTGATAAGACGGGGCAAGGGATCGAGGAGATCGAGACGAGGGACGACGACGTAACCTGCAAACCGGAAATTGCCGCTCAGGAATCCAATTAATGGTTGCGCATCGTTCGTCTTTCGCTGAGTTCCTTCTGTCCGTGTCCCGTGCCTCGTCGTTGTTGCACCTGAAAGTGCATCTATCAAGATGGAACAGCAACCTGCGATTGCGAGGGATTGACAATTTGTGGGCCTTCAAAGGAGCCACACTTGAATTTCAATCAATTGGTCACAGAACCCAGACCAGGGTAGCCCATATGAGATCCTTGGATTAAAATTCATACGATTAATTATTGATAGAATTTATGCATTTATTGCAAAAATGAGTGGGTACAGAGAGTGAGCATACAGTTGATTTAAAATCGGCAAACGAAATAAATTTCTATTTGGCTCACGTTGCATAAAAATCGCCGATCCAGTGTTAACCATAAAATCATTGCAAATTCTCGACTTCCGAAGCAAATACACGCACCAAGCTACGAGCCATTCGAAGCCATTGAATTTTTCGAAACGAAATTGTAGTTGTCCAGCTTTTACGGTTTTAAAGTCGAGCCGAGTGGAACAGCCTGTAGCCAAAGAGGCGAGGGACGCGCAAATATTATACGTTCACCGATAAAAGTCCATTATTGATTTATTCGCTCGGTGTTTGACCGGTTTAATGGGATTATTGATGGCGCGCGCGGCATTCTTGCTGCCGGTGCACGCCTCGGATCCCACCCCCTCGCTGGATCACCGATCTCCCTTCATCTTCGGGCCGATTCCCTGAGCAGAACCAGCGGTTGAGATCCGAGGAAAGTAAAACACTACGTCAATATTATTTTATCCCTCCTTAGCTTTTTCCAGCGGCCGGTGACTGGTTGCCAGAGTTTGGAGTGGTGGGGACGACGCAGATAGGGATTGTTTTCATAATCAGAGACTAAGAGTGGGATCTCCTTCCATGGAATCTCCTTACAACAACGAGGCTTTTCCACAAGCTACACGGATCCCGTGAATCTACCCCCGCAACCCTCCAGGATCAAGGAAAAAAAGGATAACCAACCCCACGAACTAATTCAGTCGTGTAATTGTCGCATCGCGGATTTTTTTATCTTGCTCGAGGAAAACAGGATTTCAACGGGTTCGAATAGTGATTTTGAAGACCTTCAAATATATATAATATGTAGAGCAACAAAAATCTTTCAAAAATCACGCGTTGAATTTTTTGAAACATTTTTATCAGGTAGAAATTTGGGGTGAAAAATCGTTCTTCTTCAACGTGCTGTAACTTCGTTTAGAAAAATCGTACAATGGTCTATCTTTTCATATAAAGCATTCACTTCAATTACCCTGCACACGATTAGTTGAAAAAATTTTTCTTTGATTTTTTTTTAACGAAATTACATTTCTCTACATTTGAGGTATTCTTATAAAATGTTCTGTGGATTTAGTGACCTGTTCATTCCTATTACTGCCAACACTTCTTTGGGACACGATTGTGTATAAACAAACTGGAATAACCTTTGCCATCTCAAGGTCGGCGAAATCGCTGTCAACAATACCCACAATTACCGAGAGATCATCGGATAAAGGATAAACGTTTATCAAGGCGAGCTTGGGGGTTGGCCCGGCGAATGAGATCGGGTGCAATTGATTTCGAGTCGGTCGCGGGACTGGATATTGCTCTGGCTGCTGGAGGAATGCAAAATTTCTATGGTCGAAGGAATTCTCGCGTTCTCCACCCCATCGTGCTTCCAACCCCCTGTGCATCTCTGTCTCTCTTTATCCCGTTGTGTCCGATAGAACTCGATAGAACGGAATTGCAACCGTGGCCACCGAGGAATGCCCGGTTCGACGATTCCTGGAACTTCCTCGGAACTAACGTTTCCAGCCTATTCCGGGACAGGAATGCAGATGGACGCCGCCGAGCGATTGCAAATGCGCGTCTGGATCAACCGGAATAATCGTGAAATCGAGGATCATCGAAAATGAAAAATTGTATTTCGTGGTCTTCGGGTTTGGGAAATGTGTTTATGAGAAATAGTTCTGAAGTTGCCGAAGGCGTCGAATAAACTAGATAGTGGATGTTGCGGGAAAATGTCAACTTGAAAGTCAGGATAATGGAAGACTAACAATTATATTTCGTAGTCTTCGTTTTCCCGAGATGCGTTTATGAGAAACAGCTCCGAAGTTGCTCGAATTTGGGTCGAATGAACCAGATAGTAGATGCTGGCCGAGGGAAAACGTTGACTGTGCAGCAAAGTAGCGTCGCTAGCGTTTACCTGCGAGCGTCTCGGGAGAACAAGTTTAAAGTGGTCACTTAGATGCTTCGACCCGCGCGAACATCGTAACCAGACGCGACTACAGTTTCATTAAAATCAAGTGGTTGCTCGAGGTTAACTTCGCCAGCCTTTGCCCTGCCGCCTTTCGTTGTTGCTGCCAACTTATTTTGCGACACAAAAGCGTTCGGGAGACAGTGTGCATCTCCATATTCTATTGTCCTATAAACTTATCTATTTCTAGTTAGCAATTAGTGAACTATGGAAACTTGTGCAATTCTAGAATTTGAAGAAATAGTACTAATATAATTACTAGTAATTAAGGGAGCGAAAAAGGGGAAAATGGAAAACAATTGTAACCCCGAGGGGAACAATAAAGAAGATATATAATTACTAGTAATTTTTTATTACATATTTATATATAAAAGGGTGCTTTAATGATTTTAGTGAATTTAAAAATGTTAGAGAATGTCCAAAACTCTCTATTTTCATTCAAAAAGTGAGCAACAATTTTCAAATAATGTTAAAAAATATCTCAATATTCAAGGTTCCAAAACTAAATAAACTAATAAACATACAGCTAAAAACAATCTGCTCCTCGTCACATCAAATATAAATTACCACATTTCTAATTAGTATAAAAGAATTATTCTCGCATCAGCGTCAAGAAGGGATGATGGATTCCCAGAACGGACAGCAATAACTCGAAATTAAAAATCATACGTGGGCAGTTTGCAACCTCGGATATATTGGATCGAAGACTGCCACCGTGTGCAAGAATCGTCGAAAAACATCGATTCGGTTTGTGAAACGAGGTACAGTAATCCGTGAGTGTACTTTGGTCACCGGGTTTTATTATTATCGGCGCTCGTTTAGCGTGAGATCGTCGAAGGGTTAGTGTTAGCAGGAATTAATCACAAACGAGCGATTCACGCTGTCTCCAGTCCGGGAATCGTATCCATCTGCGGTCTCGACTTACAGATACACCGGGAACGAAGCTATTACCGGTGTGACTGCAGCGGAATTCATATTAGCATCCGCGGTCGAAGGTGATCGATGCATCTGACGTGCCGTAAATGCTCCGTGCCCAGCGATCCCTGGCGAAACGTTATGAAACCATCGATCAAAGAAGCGGTGCTGAACGTTGTCACCTGTCCACCGATCGGAAGAAACATCTGCCGCGATCGTGTGGGTGATTAAAAAATATTTGGAGCATTATACGTGTCGGGAATTGGTGCCTCTACTATTTTTGTTTAGATTACTGATTGAGACTGTAATATGCAGTTTATAGAAATTATTAAAGTGCATTCATTCGGTTAGAATAAATTATACACTGCGTAGTGTTCAGTTATACAAAATTTATATAATTTTAATAAATCGTTAAAAACTGTTTTCTATTTTATCTACCAATATTTATCGTGCATAAAAATGCATTTAAAGAGACACAGAATCTGCTGTCAAGACATCGCAGACTTCCTGTTTAGTATAGTAGGAATGACAATCTGTAATTTAACATGTAACTATTTAATTCAAACGTCCATCTGGATCTCTGAAATTAATTAGATGTCGTTCTTGTTCCGGCAAATGTTTAAGCATGTCGCCCGCGCCGGCATGGCAAATAATTGATTGAATAATAGCTGTTACGATTATTCCGGTCCTTCATTTTACGTTATTCATTAAAAGGCGTCTCTTTTTCCAGATACAGTCAATTACAGGGGCTCCTCCGTAACACCGTAGTTCTGTTGATCAGTCATCATTAAAAAATCTCGTCTCTGCTCTCACGTTCTCTCGCCCTCTCGCTATTTCTCTCTCTGTTTTTTTTTCTCGGTCTGGGGGATAAACGGGCTGAAAACCGGAGCCGGAATTTAATCCCGTTTACTTTATTAAAGCTTTAACCGCGAGAGCAGAGAACGCCTGTCTTTTGTGCCAATCTTCTGATAGATTTACCGCGGCTCGTCTGTATCGTGCCCGGAGATTTCCGATAACTCGTTTCCCGTTCAAGCACAGCGATTGCCATTTCCTGCGGCGGCTGCCGAATGAGTCGCTCCAAATTTCTTCGACGTATTAGGAAATCAAACGCCCGAATATTTTTCGCCACGTGTGCTGAACACCGCGACTCAACAATCCGAGAATTCTCATAAAGAACAGACCTCTTGGACAGCCAGTTAAATTACGGTGGGTGAAAACGTGAATAGTTTTTAAAAAATCATTTATTATTCGTGTAGAACAGTTCCGCAGACATTAAAAACATCAGAAAAATATAAAATAGTGTTTTACGGTATTCTTTTAATTTTTGAGTGGTGTTTTGCTTAATTTTTCATAACTTTGCAAGAAAAATTGAAAATGAATCCGAGAGAGGATTAAAACCAGAACTCGGAGAAACTTGAAAGCCAAAAAGAGTAAAATCGCGGTTTGGTACACAGAATCGAGCTGTTACAGAGTTCCCACAGGTTCCCGGATAAATTATTCGTAGCGGCAGCTAGCATTAAAAATAACAAAATTGACTTCAGAGGAAAGGTGGTTTCCAGAAAATCTGATACAGCGGTTTGTAGAAATGCAATCACAAACAATTTTCTACATTTGCAGCAACAGAACAGGCTCTCTCTTGCTATTACCGCTACAGAAGTATCCAACGACTAGTGATTTTCTGATGCTGGAAATATATTATTACAGACACGAGAGCTAAATTGATATCAGAAAACATGGTGCGGATAAGTTCCCTTAATATTCAAAATTCGAAGTAAAATATAATAATATTATTTCACTCGTTTAACGTTGCACGTGTTCCCTGTTTTTCCAGTTTAATATCTGATATTACACTGCGGGACATGAACATGCTTCTAAACTTACCTCGGGAATTCTGCACAGATAATTGTTGCATTCGAGCTTTGTGCTCAAAATTGCATCGGAGTGGTCAGCAACCCTCAATTAGAAGAGGAAACTTTTAACTCGACTACGTAAAATGAATCACAGTGCAAGGGGCTAGTAAGAGAGACAGTGTTACCATTCAAATGATCTGTATTGATAAACTCGCAGCGTCCCGAGGGAATTTCGCGGTGCCCGTCGAACCGTGGTGCTCATTATTTTTCGGTCAGCGGCGGAATAAAACAATCGGAGCGGAAACTCGCGAGGAGGAAACCAATTGGCCGTCGCCGATAGGAATCGGGGGTAACGATTCCGTTAGCGGTGGAGCCAAATCGATCTGTCGCCGAGCCAATTAAAGTTTCCTTGGGCCGGGGAACAATGCGACAGACCGGGGCCCCGGGCCGAAGAGGATCCACGTCAAACGGACGCGAGAATCGGCCAGAAAAAGTAGTCGAACGACAGCGGCGAAATTAAGAGGTGGCCGCAGAACGGAGCGGAAACAATCGAAACGTACGCGGAGAGCGAAGCCGCGACGGCGCGCCGCGGCGATCGTCGGATTCCAAAGCGATTCTTTTCCACCCACGAGCAGGTTTGCGGCGCATTCCATCGTCGCATGCAGATGCGCCGCGGAATCGGAGGAACTCGTGTGAACCGTGGTCTATTAGGTTCCTGAGTAAGTGCACGTGTCTCTCTAGAATGCAAGCGCGTTCCCACCCTCCGGCGCGGCGCCGCGCTTTGTACACCGGGGATTCCTGTTAGGCTTCTGATCGGCCATGGTGTCCCGGAGGAATCTCCTCTGTCTTATGGTTCCTCCTGATTTAGATACCTCGCCTCCAATTTTCTGCTGTTCACGCCGGAACTTGCATCACATTCTCATTCTATACTCTGGGTAGCAACAAGTGTACTCGTTTTTACAGTGCTACTTTATTTTTGTCAATGCCAGTAACACTGTATCTGCTTTTACTTCCACGAAAAATATTTTCCGCGTCCAATATGTGCATAATTATTAACACAGACGTTCACTTGACACGATCAGATATTTTTTGCTGGTTGAAGTACACGTAGCTGGTGACCATTTTGCAATATGTAATTTACAAATTTTTAATGAGATGCAACTCCTGACAAACCAGGTAGAAACTTGATTCTTTTATCTTTTAATTAAACAAATAAAAATATAATTTTGTCGGAAGCTCACAGACCACAGTACGATGAAATTATCCAATTAATGATGACATTTATGCAATTATATGGACAACTTTCTAAAAACTGAGTATAAGCATAATTCATTGAAATTTTTGTAGGCCACGAATCACGCAGATTGGTAAATAATCAAACACTCGACTACAAGAGCACCCGATCGGTACGCCGTAACAGTAACTCCGGTCGGAGCAATTATTTACAAGAAGGGAAATGAAGGTGGAGAACAGACTGAATCTTAACCAAGAATATCCGGACGGAAGAGCTCGAGAAGACTCCTCGTTGAACGATCTTCTTTGAAGTTGAAGAAATTAGTACTTGGAGTTGAAAGTTTCATGAAGAAGATTTTACTCCAAAGGAAGCTGGCCAGATAGAGTTACCCTTCCTGTTCGGCAAGACGATTTCCCACTTTCGTCTCTTGCCGGAATTCGGAGAAGTTAGCCTCCATCCTTAGACAAATTGCACCTGTAGCCGCTGATTAGAATTCGTTTTCATCTGACGCCGAGTCTTCGATATTGATTCATAATACATAAAACAGTCTCAATTCGTATACCCTATTTTAACACTGTTTGCTCCAGTACATTCGCTGGAAAAAATGATTGCGACGTGTGGGAATTGATAAAGTTTGAGAGGGCACACTGCGCATGCAGGTGAAGAGTTAATTTCCTAGACTTTCGCAGCAGGTGAACGCTGAAGGGTTCGAATGTCCGCGTGGACAGAGAGATCGGCGTGTCATCAGGAGGCGGCGCGGCGCAAGTATGGTTCAATGGCAGGCCACGCATCTCCTTGTCCGCACGCACTTCCTGGCGGGGTTGGATAGGCGCAGATGGGAGAGGGCCGATTAGAGGCTAAGAGCCGTGCGAACTCGAGATACGATAGAGGAGCCGCGTGTTGTAATAACATGCCGTGCGCGTCTAACGGGCCCTTACGCGTGTACATCGGCGTGTATATCTAACCGTACAGTCTCTCCTCACTATCGGCCTTTCACCCCGGGGCCGGGCCCCTCTTGTCCTTAGTCCGCACTCCATTACGCTCGTTGATTATTCGGCATTGTCCACCTGTAAACGGCGCGCATATCGACGCGTCCGTTGCCGATCCAAGTCCTCTCTCTCTCGCTCTCCATCACCGAGTAGCATCTCCTGTTAGGGGAGAAGTTATGGACAAGCGCAGAACCTGCTTGTACCTCCTATCATTTATCTACGGGGCCCTCGGCTCATAGACCGTCTCCTGGGGAACCGCTACAGGACACCGCAGCGAACGCTGGAACCGGCTCAGCAAGGCTGAGAGGATGCGGACCAGCTCCGCGGAAGCTGAGACCTCGACGATGCCTTTGCTGCGGCTACCCGATAGCCAGCTACCATACCACCGATCCTTTCGCTGATAAGCACCAAAAAACCCGTCTCGGAACTGTATACTTATTGATGATTACTGGGACCAGGCTCGCGTTTGAGATCGTGTATGATTCATCCTGGCCCTTCTGCTTGACGTGCCACTGCAATTTCTTATTGAGACGTAACCAATATCTTGACGACAAATTTGTCACTCGGGAGCTGTTTCTCTTGCGAGGTTTGGACACCTGTTGGTTGCTGTTTGTCAAAGGATTAACTTCATAATCGCCACGCAATTAAAAAGACAAGTATTATAACTGAATACTACGAAGTACGCATTAAATGATCTAAAATAAATAGAGCACGAATCACGAACTCTCCAGCAGCATCCTAATCGGACTTATCAAAAGTTCGCCAAAATCCTCAGGATCTTATCGAATGCTGTCCCACAGATTCGTGCGAGTGTTTACCTAGTTGCTTGTTTATCCAGCGTTTATAGGAGGCGTGTGCCAACTGTTTGCCCGTGAAATTGCACGGGGACCCATAAGAATCGTTGCGCCCGAGTCCCATGAAGACTCACGGCGGAAGAAAACGTGGTCCAGTCCCGCGACGTGACATGGTTCGCGGCCAAAAGCTTTCGGCGCCGCCTGACTCTCCTCGTGTGTACACTTGAGACCGCCAATCATGCTGATTGTCCTGATTGTATCCCTGAGCCGTTTGCTCGTCGTGGCCTACGCGCAATAATTATATTAGCTTTGATGGCCGGGATTTCGGGTCGTCCTATATCCCGGGACGGGTACTCCCGTCCTTCATCGCGGTTCATCGGCCCCGGACGACTCATTAGCGATAGTCCGGACAAACAGAAGGGACTGGACGTCGATTGGCAGGATCGAGCCTTCCAATCCGTGCTGGATCCCCGATCTACAATCTGCGGTTACCTAGGGGGGACGCGGATCAAAGACGCGTCCACGCGTTTTCATTTGTTCCTCTCCCGTGCCGTTCATTTTTCATCCTGCAGTCTCGGTTGACCTTCGAATTTCCCGCCTGGATTGACCAGGCGTCATCGTAAAAGTAGTGTCGACAGAAGCGAATCAGGGTTGGACCCGGCCCGGCCCGGGGATAACACGGGCCAGCGTAATTCAGCAATTTAGCGGACGAGCTCGGCCGTGTTACGCGGCGGTGTTAATCAAACGCAGGTGGCAAATGGCATCGATCGCGGACCGTCGGTTCCCATGCTAAGGAAATTATTCCCTTGTATGGCAAATCCCATTAACCGTCCCTTCGATTAGGCGCACGACGGATGGATCGATCAGTGCAAATATGCCGCGTAAACAAGCCTCGGATTTACTCCCAGGGCATCTCCAGAATCCCTTTGCGATGTACATCTCTGATCAGCGAGCCGATCCTGCTCCGACGACAGGATCAAATTTCTCCGCGAGCTGAGGGGAGACAGGGAAGAGAGGAGTGTATGTACCACGCGTGCATCCACCCGATGAAAGACAACTCACCCCCTCTCGATTCGTTAGCCTCGCGGTCTCTCATTAGCGTCAACAAGTCGTGGCTCGCTGTTTGCGGCTATTATTCCCAAGTCGTGGCTCTCCCCTGTTCTACTGCGTCTCACCTACGTACACACGGTGCACTCACGCGGATCCTTTAACTGGGAAAAGCACACGTCTCGAGTGATCCATCGGCGTTTCCGCGTCCCAGCGAATCCTCATTGATCTACTTCAGTTTCTAGGACAAGGAGATGCTGCGAGATCCTACTAGGTGCGCCGCGGAGTACCGATTTTAATTACGGTACGCCAGAGTCGTTCGATTCTCACAAGTAACCATTGAAAGACTAAAAATTAATTGAACAAGTACATGAGTTTTTCTGAACAAACGTTTTCAACATACAAGCGATTTGTGTACAACATTGCAAAAAGTACAGTAGACCATCTTCTTATTGCGTGTTCTTCAAATCGTCTAAAATAGTACACGAAATCTCAAGATCATGAATATTTGAAAATCAATTGGCATCGGACTACTTGATTTCATCATATACATTTGGCTTATGTGTATAATTGAATTATATGATTCTGTAGCAGGATCTGAAGCGAACGCCAGGGATCATTTTTGTCTTCAAAGGTTTCACTTCGGACGCATGTATAATGTAGGAGCGAGATTCTGAAAATCTTCTGTATGTGTTCGATTGTATTTGTTTGTGTGTATCGTGTATGCAGTCAATCAATACATCGATTGCAAACGTAACCAACGGCATAAACAAACAGCTGACGTGAAGCCTTCTTTTTTCAGAGGACTCGAAAAAAGAGACAAACGAAAAGCATGTAAAACATTAGAGCGAAAAATGTATAAAAGGACCCGTTCACGCGGTGACGGCATTCTCTCGAAAACGAATTCACGCCGAGGTTTCTTAAATACGATACGATCACGAATACGGAATAAAAACGCGAATTCCGGCTGAAGAGTTTTATGTTTATTTGGTGTTCAGAGTACTTGTGTATTGTTATTCACAGTTGTGTGCTTTCTTTCAATAAATATTAATAAAGAGAAATTCACTACGCGTCGCGTTGTCCGTCTGGTGGCGATCGTGGTGTGGGTAGCCCTCTTTTTATCTCGACTTTTCCATGTTTTCGGGCAACTTTTTCAATTTTTTCCCCCGTAAAAACCTTATTCGGACTATAACGTACATTTTAAAAAAATTAGCTAAATTCGTCCAGCCGTTTTCATGTGATGCGGTCACCAACGAACAGCATTTCATTTTTATATATATGTATAAATATTATATATATATTAAAACATCTTTACTCTTACAATACAAATGAGTCTTCCATGACCCTGGTCTTTCATCAGAAATAGTGTGTCACTCAACGTTTAGGCGATTATCCCGGAAATTCAGAATAGCGTCGAATGAGCTCGTGGCTCGCACGATTTTCACGACGCGGGCGCACCGCCGTGAATTTTTCAACGCGTTCCATTCACGTCGGGAACCCGGTCACAAGGGGATGAAAACGATGAAATTTCGAAAGTTCTTCTTGCCACGTATTTCCCGAGCCGCGCCGGCCCCCGGAAGCGGTGCTTGAATTTTTGACAAGCCACTTCGGCAGCGTTCGTTGTCCTCCTACCACTACCGTGTACGGGCCGTGTTCAGACTTTTTGCCGGCGGTACCGGTGCGACAATGCCCGAATCAGTGGCCGTTTCCGTGCGTCAGCTCCCCATTCAGATTGAATATCACGGGCTATTCGAGGGCCGAACGCTTCTCCAAAAAGATCCCGGGGAATTCGATGCGTTTGTTAAAATCTTGCGCCGCTGTTTTGCTGTTCGATTAAACACTACGCCCGGGAAAAAAGCCCCACTGTTGCCGTCTACGTTCTACATGGTTACCCACCTGTGATTTTTGTTCTACAGTATTCCCTCCGTAACTGTCCCGTCGGGTCTACCGTTCTAGAAGAGGTACTACATTCTTTGTATTGTGTGTGTGAATTGAAGAAGAAAGAGGGTCTAAGAGAATGAAATTCAAATTCGAAATAGTTATTTTTCAACAATAAAACTTTTACCATCGTATTCGTCTTGTTTTCCTGATTAAAACGACACCAAACACAATATAATTATGATCATAATTACTTGTGTAACAAGCGGTTAAGTGTACATCTACCGTAAATGTCAATTCATAATTATATCGAGTTTGGTGTCATTTTAATTAGAAGATCAAAAATTAGAATAATTGCAATCTTTACTGCGAGCATTAGTGCGAGTCGTTTGGCATCGAATGTCCACACGAAATCCAGCTCTTCACTTCCGACTTTCTCAAAGTGCAATTTCTCACTGTTATCGTCGTTGGTACTCTTATCTTTCAGATTTGCAAAGTGGTCCAAAGATCATTGCTTTCCCGAAGTCTAAGTTTCCCGGTTTTTAGCGATCCCGAGGAAGTCGACGAGGCACGGTGGATCGTTAATTTATTATCGCGATGAAACTCCGAGTCCCGCTGAAGCGTGCAGCAGTAAACCCTGCGGAATACCTAATCGGCGAGAGCGGCGTCGATTCGCAACGCTCCACTTCGCGAATCGGGAAACGAAGCCTGGAGGATCTATCGGGCGTATCTATCAGGACTCTCGTGGATCGTTTATCCTGAGACGCGAGTCGAACTTGTAAAGAGGGCGGGTTTAAGAGTTGGCAGTGCTTAAGTAGCTGGCGTAGGTGGACGAGACCGAGTAGACGAAGAGGAATCCAGTGGCCTGGAAGTGCCGATAACCACGTGCCGTGTTCAATGGCCAAATCCGAAATTTCGTCTATCGTGGATGACAATTTCGTTGGGTTCGCGACACTCGAATAGACGAAACCCGCTCGACCGGTTTAGGCGCCGAGCCGGTCACGTATCCGCGACACAATTTTTAAGGACGACAACGAGAAATTGCCTGACTTCGATGTCGCCTAGCATGGATCAAGAAACAACATTTCTTTTTCGTGATTCATCTTGCAAAACCCGTTTTAGATGGGTTAAAAACTGTTCCACCTTTCGTTTAGCTTTTTATGCATAGTGGGTTATATTTGAACCTACTTCGAAAAGTTGAGGTTATATTGATATTAAGAGAAATTCTGTGCAACGTGGGTTTTTATTTTCGTTAAAATCGTGTGCCTCAATCAGTTAAGTCAGTGCAAGAATTCGTACCCGATTTGGTATTTAAATACAATAAGGAGACTGGCACGAACTATTGCATTGACCCAATACGCAAAGATGGACGACAATTTCGTTTCTGACACTCGAAACCGGGGACAACCAACCGGTTTCTCTGGGGGCCAAGACGGTCACGTATCCGCGACACGATTTTTAAGGACGACAACGAGAAATTGCCCGGCTTTGAGCAGCCAATTCGTGGATCCTCCACGCTGTGCCTCCGATCGCTTCCGGTTAATACTACGGCCAGAGTCATTTATGGCGCACCGGTGATTGGAGGCCAGCGAACCGCAAGAAATACAGTGACATGGCCAAGCTGCAAGAATCGAGAGCTCGGTCTATCAATTTCGCACAGACGGTGCTCCCCGGAACGTACGTGCCGGAAACTCTGCCCCAACGTTCTTTTATTCGCTCCGCGACCCTTGAATTACTTGCTTTTGGACACTTGTGGAACCTGCTCCGAGAAAGACACCTTGTTGTTGCTATTGGGTTCGACGCCGAGGTCTTTGTGTTTTTCTTCTAAGTCTCTTGATGAATTCTGTGTATGTGTAGTAAGACTTGGTTGGATAGGACAGACATTATTTATGTTTTATTTATTTCGATTCGATAACAACTTTTTTTCCACTCTCTTTTGAAGAGTGTTCAAATATTGATGGGGTCCTATGGAAATCACCGACACAAATTTCCCTGACACGGTTTTCACCGATAACATTTCACCGCAACCAGATTTGTCCGACGACAACGAATCTAAAATCGTTGTCTGTCAAATCTGGAGTCGGTGAAATGTTGTCTGTAAAAACCGTGTCGGGGAAATTTTTATCGTTGATTTCCATGGTCCCCATATCAATGGGAGTCACTGTGTCATAAAAGAAATCATACGATTCTGATACTATTAATGAAAAGATGTCCAAAATTTACATAAGAAAAATGGTAAAAAATTGTACATAACACAAAGTTATAAAGCAAATGATCGACGGTGATGATCAATGTTAAAAGTTCCCAGGCACGTAAAATGTTGGAAGTAATTTCAGTCAACGGGAACACCCGAAATAAATTATGCCTGTCACGCAAGATTAACAGGATGCAAACTTGCCGGACTTTCATCCGCAAAATATTAATGTAACGATCGCAACAATGCGCAAAGGGAAACAAGTAAAACTGGGACGCACAGAAGACTGCAACAATGGTGGAAAGTGGCGGTATATTATGTAGCCTCCACCCTCTGGAAGACAAATAGTCCGATGCCATTCCGTGACGTGCTGAAAAACGCAACTTATTGTTCTCGCCAATGGACCGACGTTTAAACGCGAGCCACGCTCCGTTGACGTTCAACAAACCTGAAACGCGGCGGTTTCCGACGCGCGATTAACGCTGCTGAATGTAGATAACGCTGTCCTCGCTTTTGAGGATTTCAGGTGTAACCTGTGAACCTTTGGGCTAAAATTATCACAACGTGAAACTTCAGTTGATTCGTCAAATTAAAAAGTACTGTATTGACAAAATGAAATTTTCCTTATATGCAAACTGCAGGGTTGAATAATCTAGTAACATATACTAACTCAAGTGAATAATATAACAATAATATTAAATAATTATTACAGTTAAATTGTTTGCATTTCATACTTCAAAATAAAACCGCCTAATCGGAGTAAACAGGCCACACAGAGCGTCACCGAGATCGCATCGATTCAGGGCAGGGCGATCGTCGTGGATTGTTTAATTTACGATCGCGTCGGCATCTGCTATAAACAGCGGAAAAACTAAATAATGGATCGAAAACGAGCGAAGGGAGAGCGGGCAGCTGTGGAAATGAACAAAACGAAACAGGAAATCGTGTTCGGCGACGAATAGGGAGAACGTTTCACGGTCGGGTTTTCCATTAAAGAGACCGAGAGAGAAAGAGAGAGAGTCTCCGCGGCGAATGCGTACGCCTTTCCGCGATTTTACGGTGCGGACCATGCCGCGATTTGGCCTTCGTGACCGTGAGGGGAGGTGTCGGACACGGGGCGCGAATTTTCAATACGATTAACGCCTTCCTTTTTGCCTCCCCTGCCTTCCCTATACGTTCCTTTCCGTTCCTTTCGTGGAGGACAATGCTGGCCCCGTATTATGCACGCTCTTTTCGGCACGACAAGCCGACTATCCTCTCGCCACGCTGTTTCGTTTCGTTGCGTTGCGTTCGGTTGCATTGCGTTGCGGTCTCTCGCTCCGATACAGGGTCCTCGCTCGAGACGATCCGAAATCTTTCGCTACGATCTACAACGATGGATCGACTACCTGCCGTGTTCGAGGTGCCGAACCGGAGAGGGTGTCGAGGCGAGTTTGACCATTCTCGTATACATTCTTTCCTGTGCCCTCTCCTTTACAAGATAAAAGTATTTGAAACAATAGGTTTTCCTTCGAGAGAGTTGACGAACCATGGTTGGTTGGCAATCTGAGGAAATGTTACTTTTAGGAATTTTTTTGAGAAATTTATTTGACGTCTTTTTTGGAAGAGTCGCTTCTTTGAAAAAATATATATTGTACATCTTACAGTAATTTTTTTACTGTTACATATTAAGAAATGACTGAGTAACAGTCTCTCTTAGATGTGGTTCTTCTGAAGCTACTGTGTAGCGAACACGATCTTTTTCTATAATATATGATTTTAATTTAAAAAAATAGAAATAATGTAAATGACGTATGTGTACATCATGTACACAATGTACAGAGATACATACAAATGTACATCATGTACACTGATATATATACCAATATACAACGTGTACAAAATATGATGGATAAAATATTCAGAGATTTTTGCAACATGGATACACACTTTAAAAATTGAGGTATGCAGATACATAAGTGAGACAGCCTCGTTACAAACATTTAATTTCCCAAGCAAAAACTTACTCAAGTGGGAGACCAATAAATGTCTGTTTCTCTTCCCGCTTCGTCATCGAGCCTCCCTAGGCATCTGAAAAGGAGAAACAGAAATTAGCAGATATGAAGACAAATCGTGGCGTCTCCCATGATGTACAGCCCTGCGTCCATTGGATACCGGAGCTCTCCTACCGCGAGAGTGGCAAGTCACTGCCTTTAAAGGATCGAGAGGCGATAGAATGGAAAGTTCAATAAAAGGACCTGAACGTTGAATCTAGCGATCTCAGTGAGATCGATTCTCAAATATACCGCAAGTATTTCTCCCACAAAGAAAAAAATTGGTTTTACAATCTTCAAAAATCATATTTGAAAATAAATGATAATAGTTATATGCAAAATAGAAATTGAATTAGTAGCATGATACAGGATCTACATGAACATTTATTTCTTTCCATTAGTTTATATAATGAGTTAAAAATAATACAATATTATTTAAATTCTTTAAATTTTGCATTTGATTTTTGTCAGAAATGCAAATTAGACTAGTACTCAATGTATTAATTTCACTTTCCTCTTTTTTCCTTAAAATATTCTAAAAACTCCCAGAGTTGACGAAAATAAATTTGCCATAATTGGCGTTAAGTTGTTCTCGATATCAGAACGATTCGACTAGGTAATAACGATTGACAACGGTGCAGGTTTCCGGGTAAGGGACAAAGCGGCACGAAATGAAAATACGTCTTTGTGGACGACGTCGCGGGAATATCGCGGTCCAGGGAGATCCTTTGTCGCCGCGGGCCCGTTATGAATTCACGTTCCCGCTCCGGGAGACGAAAACATTCTGAAATTTTAATTAACATCGCCGCCCGTCCGGACCGATCTTCATTGTTGCCCGTACAATGGGTGCATCGGGAAACCACCTCGTCCGCGGAGGCTTGAAGAGGGTACCGGACGCGAGGAACTAGTGGCCCGTACTCCTTTTACTTGTATAAGTCTCGAATTTCGGGGTACCTGAAGCTTAGCCTTTCGACGTGCTGGCTGCTAAGTTAGAGTTGATAAGGATCGTATAGAACCGAAGCGATTTGTTCGGGCGACTTGAAGTTTCGAGCTTCTGACGTGGCGACTGTTGAGTTGGGTTCAACAGAGAATTCTGTGGAGGTGAGGCAATTTGTTTGACACTTAACACTTTGGCTACTTGATGCGCTTTTTAACATTAAAACTATGAAGTCTGGCAAAATAGGTATAGTATTTTTTACTTGTTGGAATTAAAAATTGCTAAACAACTGGGTAAATATATTTTTGTCCACTTTATAAAGCTACTGTAATTGAGAAAAGCTCATACTTGGATATTAAATAACAATCGATTAAAAAATTATTCCCTACACTGAATGGTAAGGAAAAGTGTTACAATCTTTTATTTGCTGCCTCGGATTTAATCGACTCCTGCCTCCCAATCCATCAATCGTGTAACAAATTCGCAGTTAGTGTCATTTAGCTCGGACCTATAGCTGTGGATATCAATGGATTACCAAGACGTATGCGTGTAAACCCCAGATGTTGGGGTGCAATTCATCACCACCAAGGGTTGTACACGAAGCCTACTACATCAGTTTCCGTGGAATCGGGGAGCTCACCCTTAGACGGCTCTGCTCCGGTCCATTTTTATCCACTTTTTCATGGGCTGTGTCTAAGTACTTAGTCTTTACCCTGAGGTTCGACCCCGACCCTGAGAACATGCCAATCTTGGTAATTGTAAAACCATTACTCAAGCCTGACTAAATCATTGCAGATAGGAACCTATCATTGATTGAAAATCAGACATTTTCTCTTAATTATCACAAATTTTAATACATAAAGACTTGCATCATTTCGTAGGAAATCCTGAATTGCAAGAATACAGTTAGGTCAAATGGCCAAACAAGGAGCAAGATGAAAATCGTTCCACAATTCAAAATGCAGCAGAGCCAATTTGCATAACGCGCAAGCGTAACGCAGCAAGACAATTACTAGCGAAAATCCGCAACTGCAATCCGCAGGTGAGATCGCGAGGATGTCCGATAAGGCAGCATGGGTTCAAGCATCAGCGGTGAGCAGGAAGAAGGCTCCCTAGGCCTTGGGTGAATGGCAGAGCGTGGCCAGGTACCCCGCGGGGCTGCCGGGTGCATAATGACCGATACGCGGAGGCGGTTGTCTGAAAATTAGTGTGGTTTTCATACGAGATGCCGGACGTTCCAATTTGTTCAGACCGAGGAGAAGAAAGATGGAAAGAAAAAGATGAACAAAGAGAGAGAGTATCCACAGCTGGAGGACGCGGCGGGCGGTAACGGTGCTCGTCTGTCTACGATAACGCTTATCCTCCTTTTTCACCGTGGCCACGGACCACGTGTTCACCTGGAAGAGATCCAGGGGGGTACATAGAAGCATTGTACGCCCCCCACAACGCGGGGGCAACCGTAATACAGGCGTACGAACAGGAGAAATCAAACGCTTCCGCCACCGGGGGAGATCTTCCTAAGAGAAAGAGAGAAAGAGAAGAATTCCTCGAAGCGCAAGTCACGATGCTATCGGTCCACCTACGGTGCCCCATGCCGCTGCCCATGCCGGGCCATCAGCTCCCATCCCGTCCCTCCACCCTCCCCCAGATTCTCTCGTATTGTAGCGGTTCTACACCCTTTCCGACACCTGCAAGAATTCGCACGGTAGGTGGCTCCCGTATGTGTAATGCATACGCCAGGACCTGCTGAATATATGTATGTATTGCAGTTGCATACATGCATATTAGATCGCGGCCGACCAACGCGACGCGCGGCTACCGCTAGCGATGGGAACGAGACCTTGCCGAATTGGCAAAAACGCTTCCAAACTCGACTGACCATTTTGTTGGTTTGCAAAATTTTATTCTATCGTGGATAATCAGGTTTGTAATCTGATTTTTGGAAGAGAATTAAAATTACTGTCCACTCAACTTCTATTTTATCAGATTGTTGTAGCGTAGGACTCTGCAGAATTCCGAAGTAAATGGACTAAAAATTGTTTGCATCACTAATTGTTTACTTGACTCTCTTATTTATTCAGATTTTGCAATGCACTAGTCTGTACAATTTTGAAGTATATTGTCCAGTTCGACTAGCAACGCGGAAGCCCAGACAACTTCAACGATCGAAAAGAAGCCTCGATTTTCTTGATACAAAAAAAGGATTAATGATGCAGGCAGGCAGAACGACGAGTTCGTGAGACTGATATCAATTGGCGGGTAGCAGAGAATAAGGGGATGAGAGAGGGGACGAGTGGAGTGGCGATCGAATCCGTGGCATTGTTGCGGATCGTTTACCTCCCAATTTCGGTCGGCCGCGCTCGATTATGGGTATCGTGATGCTTCATATCTTGCGGTCGCGTATTTTGATCCTCCATGTCGGAGGAACCGGGGAGGAAAGAGTCATCGCAGAAAATTGGAGCGGTTTTGCGAACGGGTTCCTCTTCGACAGAGTTTCACTGGCCGTCGTGCACCATGAGCCCACCTGCTTTTCGTTTTGCAAACAACCGATGGTTCCTGAACTTGTTAAGGTAACGTTTATGCTTACCTCAGGGCTCCTGGTAGCCCCTTTCTTATTTCGCTCTCGGTTTCAGAATCGAATCCGTTGTTGATCGGCCACCATGTTTTGAATCTGTAGAATTTGTTAAAAATTTTGTCTGGAGAATTTTCTGCCAAAAGAAATTATGGTGTTCTCATTGATGCTGATATTAAAATGGTTTTAATATATCGGAGCTAAGACTTGTTTTGTTAATTATGGCTGGGATTAATGGTTAACAAAAATGCTCAATTGTTCAAACAATTTTTATTTCACTAAAAAATCAAGTCCACCGTTTCTCATTTTTACAGTGCCTGTATCTTCAGCAACGGCGTTCCCGGTTCGATCAAAGGCGAAGGGTAGCAAAATATGATATTTCATCTGCGATTATCTCGAGATTCGTCGAGGTTCCATGGAGCAGTCGGCTCGAAGTTTAGAGAGCATCGCCGTCGCTTCTTTTACTTTCCTTTTATGTGTCTGCTCCCTGGCCTGCTCCCACCCCGAACGAAGAAGCTAGAGAATTTTGTAGCTTTTACGGCTGCGCTTCGGTGCACTCAATCTTCTAGATGAACGCTTGTTTCGCCGATGAATCAATAAGGGAAAGATCGCTCCCGCGACGAGCAACCAACTCGTCCAGCACTCGGAAAACTTTCCTCGGTAGACGACGTCGCCCAAAGAGGATGCGAGAGCAACTGGTACACAACGAGGGTCCTTGCCACGAGTTATCCTTCCGCGAACGTTTAATTGCTGCAGTGACCGAACAAAGGCTCTTGGAAAATATTATTCGCCTCCGGGAGCCTGCGTTCAAATACTTTTCTATCACGCAACTGTGCTCCGATTGTACCTTTTGCCTTTTCAGAACTTGTTTACTGTTCTGTGTTTTCGCAGAAACAGTTAGCAAATTTGTAAGACCAGGAGCTCTTCAACTTGGCTGGCGATTGTATATATATAAATCAACTTTGCAATGAGGTGGGAGTTCTCACAATTTTTATAAGATGGTTGAATAGAGTGTATTCAGACAAAGTGGATTTTTATAATGAAACTGTTTAATCTTTGTATGATTGAATTTTTGTATAACTACGTAGTTGATGATAGAACTAACTACAGCTTTATTTATCAATTTTTTAAAATAGAATTCTTATTGGCAGAATCTGAGATTTTTATCGTTTAAGGTATTCAATGTTGGCTACATAGGTATACTATGTGCCTACATATTTTAAGCCAGTTAAAGGAGAACCATTGAACATATTACAAGGATTGTAATTTCCCTTAATCCCACATCTATCAATTCGATGATCAGATAGCATAGAGCACCACTTTGTACCTCGTAGCATTTTGCCATTCCTACAAACTCGTGACAAAGAAAACGACCGTCACGAGGGTCCCGATAATCCCGTTGGATCGCGATGTCCTCCAGGATTTCGTCCAAATATTCTTCAGATCGTCCTGGAAGATAGCAAGACAGTCACGCAAGCTGAACTGACCGCACGACCGTCCACGTGGAAAAGCCAAGGAACAGGCAGCCTTTATTCGCCTCAACATCGAGTCGCAACGCATGTTTCGCAAATCCCGGTATTGTGGCCCGGTTAAAAACGTTCTGGGGACCATGCTGGCCCGAGTTCTCCATGCCTCGATCATGGTGACACAATGCCGGGAATCGGCCTGTTTACATAACCCAGCATCTGTCACAACTGTTTATACCGTGCGGCCCTAGATTCGTTCCTAAGGCGGCCTTAAGCTCTCGTCGCTTTTGTACACCGACTGTCGCTCAATGTCCTGGCAAAGTAGTCACGCTCGAGTGCCATGGATCCGCAAACATGTCCTGGGTTTGGTCCTTGCGAGCCTGGGCCCTGATTCGTTGAGATTTTAGCTGGAATACTTCAAGGGAAACGTTCCGTTGGGACGATATGATTTACAAATTGAGTGTTCAGCGGGAGAAAGTGGTCCCATTGTGATTGTGATGTTCAGTCCTGGCATGGGCACCTTCAATTTTGCGCAATAAGCAGTCCAGGTTAAACTTTCACTTAGGGGGCTAAAGATTTTCGACGAAAAATGATAAAACTTTAAGTTCTAGCAAAGCTAGACCTAGCAAATCTGCTCACTACATCATACCCCGCTTCGATGTCCGGAAATCAATATGGCAGCGTTCGAACCACTTGAAAACGAGCTTGAAACCGAGCAACTTTACTCGTGTATAACTTTGAAATCAGTGAAGGACACCCCCCAGTTCGAAATCCGGAAGTGCGACCGACGATAAGCGTATCTCTCGATCGCGGAATGGAGATACCGGTCGACCGGTACCGTTCGAGCGAAGTGCATCGTGTTCCCGGTGCACATTTATTTTATTCGGCCCGCTGCCGTCGGCCCCGGAGTTTATCATTCGAGTTATGTGTCATTGTCCGTGGCACTTCTTTGTGCGGCGCGACAGTCGGCACGACGACATAATGCCACGCTGCTACGATATAATGAAGCCCCGTGCAGGCGTAGCATTGTATCGGTTAGGTACCATGTAACTCGTTCCCTCGTTCTGCACGCGGCCAACGATATATGGGATTGCCAGGCCTGTAATTTGACCCGCAATCCGTCCGTCCGCTGTCTGCCATTTGCTTTCCTAAAGCCAGCCGTGAATCAAGACGGCCGCGCACTTACGTGCCTCAACGACGACAGCCGACCAGTTCCTACTTTTCAACTCCGCCGGATTTGTCGCGCTCGATTGCTTCGCGATCACCGTTAATCACTTTGTGGTTCGTGCTGGACCAGCTGGAGCAATCGTCAGTTAGGCTACCTAACGGATACTACAAAGTTACGATTTATTATTCAGACATGTGCGTCGGCTTCGCTCGAATGTCTATGAGAAATCTACATTTTGTGGAATTTATTAGGATCAGGATTTGCAATAAAAAAAGAATTGTAAAAATTCTCAGATACGCGCCATAACTTTTAGAAGGTAGCAATATTTTTTTAGAATTTTCGTGATACCAGGTGATCCGAGGCCAGTCAGTTTCCCCGATCGAGTCAGGGCACTATCTGGATCGATTCCCGATGACGGAACTCGCATAACTTCCGGCAGTAAGTCGAACGAGCCTAGTAAATACGAGTTACCCGGACGAGTGCATTAGCGTTTCCGCGTGGCGCGTGCATCGCGGTGGCTGTCCTCCATAACGTTTTCGCGAGAGGATCAGGATGTTTTATTTTATACGAGTGTTCCGCGTGTTCCCACGGCGAGCGTAAATACCAATACGAGAAAAATAACGCCGTACGCGGCAACTTATTACGCCGAATATTGTGCCCGGCTAATAAGGAGCCGGTGCACCGGCGCTGTTCCTCGTTTTTTCATAATCACCGGACCTGTTTCTCGCGCGATCCTCTTTCTCTCCCTTCGTCCCGCCTTTTCTCCTTCTTTTTGCCACAGTCCGTTTCTCTCAGCGTTTCTCTCTTTCCCGGGAACGGAGTCCTCCGATTCAGGCCGAGAACGCGATCTCGTCATTTGCAAGGGTAATTGGAATAGAATAAACGAGGCTGGTTTGCAGTCGGCGTTATTGGATTGTCGAGAGGAGCGACGGGGAATTCCCGGCGCACCGAATTGCCGGTGATCGACGCCTCGCTCGATGAAATAATTCCGATTCTTGGAGCCGGTGACAAGACCCGACCAAGCAGCAGCCGATTGGTAATGAGGCTTTGACAGAGACGTTACCCAGACCAGATTGCCTACAACCGAATTGTTTGCTGCCGCTTAATGGGATACATTAGCCGAGAAACAAATGGCCCATCTTCGTGCGTTTACACCTAAGTGGATAATGTACACGAGCGAAGTTTTCGGGATGGTTCCGTGAACTGGAAGTTTGAGGAGCATTTCGATGAGCGAGCGAAGTTCAGTCCAACAAATAATTTCCGGAATGAAAGTTCCTAAATACAGAAAATTAAGATGTCTTATATTCTGCAGTCAAATACTTGCTCCATACTAGCTAACAACAGACGTCCAGGAATGATAAATTAGGCTTTCTGCGATTTCCAATGATAATTTACGATTTTCAGACTAAAAAAATTTAAGCTCCGACGACGTCAAAGGATGAAGTGTCCGGGCGTGTCCTGTGCACGTCCTCTTAAAGTCCGCGATGCGAAACCGAATTAGCAAGATCCGTCGTGCGGTAGGAGGCCAGACGAATGCTCGCCGTTTCAACCCTTTGACCCTCGTCCTCCCGCGGCCGTCGGGATTGAATTATATTTCTTTCTCCGAGGGTTGCTGGCTGTCGCGTGAAAAAAACTGCTTCCCCCAAGCAAATGGGTCCAGACCCGCGAACCGACGCGGAGCTGGAATGTTTTCGAGTGTCGCGACGCGTGGAGTAATTCAATATTCGAGCTGTCTCCATCTTCAGGGACCGGACAGGTCCTTTCCGCTGGAAATTCGGGATTTTTTCGCGACAGACCCTCGTTCGCTAATTCGCTTCTCTTTGTTGGCTTTCATCCTATTTTCGAAAAGACAACACCCTCAGACTCCTTCCTTTCTCTGTTTACAGTTTTTATACTAGTTTTAAAAAGGGAGGTTTTCTTCAGGATCTCTAGGATCTTCTGCTTCGTTTCGTGATTACTACCAAACTACAGATTTTAAGCATTTGTGCTTACATTGAGTAATTAAAAACAGAACTGTTGATACAACAATATTTCTATTTAGCTTCTGTTACTTGCAATTGATACACACGTTTTTTAGGAATAAATCAGAGGAGCAATATTCAATGGAATACGTCTCTACAATTGTAATGAAAGAACATCAAGTTGATGTCCCTTTGATATTAGTATATACAGAGCCTGCGGGAGTACAAGAGTCTCCTTTTTGCGCGATGAAAATACTCGGCCCTGCGCCGGTAATAAATATCGGAGTACAATGCGGAAGGATTCACTGTGTACGAAAATAGCCTGCCAGACTGGTTTGCTGTTTTTCTATGTAACGTGTCCGCTTAGAACTTTCGCCCAATTACATCGATTTGTTAATATTTCATTGCACAACATTATGCTGACGCAGCCAAAACTGTATGACACGAAAAGAGACAATTTCCGACGGTGTCCGGTACCCCTTGCACTGAAATGACGTGCCACGTACGTAAAAAATTAATTTTCTCAGAATTTTCAATTTTTCATTTCTTATAAAATAATTTGTCTACTGTACACAGTTTGGTGTGTAAGAGGTTAATTTGTACACCTAGTGACGTACTGCATTTGTACTAGCTTCAGCAAGGATAGCACCCTCGAAAAGAACCACTCGAAAAATAAATAACAAAAGTAGTCGGGCTCCGTAACAGAGCCTCCCTAAAACACTCGCAGTGTTTGACTTCCTCTCGCATAAAATTCACGCCTAGCCGGTCGAATCTCGCAGCAGTAAATCTGCCGGCAAAGTTAATGAGACTCTTCGTTTTGTGCAGTGTGCAGAGCGCATTCCAAAAATGATCGAGCCCTCTTCTAGATCATCCTGTATACGCCCAGCGCTCTTTAGCGCCCGGGGTACACCTTCCGGCCGGTACATACATAATTCACGGGGATTAAAAAACGCGAAAAAGTTAATCAGTCGACTGCACCCGCCCCCTGGACCCCCTTGGACTCCCCTGGCGAGATGTGCTCCACCTGCTGACCGTTCGCTTCCTTTCGTCTGGTTTCTCTGTCTCTCTTTCTTCGCTGAACATCGACTCGGCCCGCTCCGGTTTTTTGCCTCGCGAATTCACTTTCACCTTCTCTCCGGCAGCCTTGGACTCCCTATTAGCGGCCGGGAGCCCTCAGCTCTTGTTATTTATCGGGCCGGCGTCGGGACGTCTAATTAACGGGCTGCTGGGAGCGGCCCGGTCTGTCGTGAGATTAGGATTTACAACGCCAGGATCCTCTCCGCCAAGGAACGAGTGATCGGCCCGCGAATCGTACCTTCCTCCCTTTTCCTTCGGTTCGACGGCCCTTTTCGGCCGAATTTATCGAGAGCGTTCTCCTTTTCTTGCGACTCCGACAAACTCTGATAGGGAATGTTCATCCTGCCTTTGGACAGGTACAAGATATTAACTAGAGGTATGTGAAAATCCGAATATGTCGAAAACTGCAAGAGAAATGGGAGAAAAAATTTTAGAAATTGACAATTTTTGTATAATTTGATTAATTATTATCTAATCTTAATTCTACTGATTAATTTGCATAGATGTTTTTATACATTACGTGATATGCACATGCTGCAAGTAAATCCTCGATTCAATTGGAATTTTTTCAAGAGGTTTCAGGACAGCTGCTTTTAGAGTACGCCGCTTGTATCTCGATGGTGTTCTATATGCGTAAGTGATCATGTAAATTGGTTTGCCTTACGCAGATTAATGGTAATCTCGAGCGTCTCTTCGTGGCGCAGTGAAAGAAATTTCGAAGTGATCTCCGGCTGAATAACAGACTACAGGGAACGGAGTATCTCTCGAGGATCGGAAAGAGAGAGAGAGAAAGAGAGAGCGAGAAAGAGCAGGGACGCCGCGCCGGCTGCATTTTTCTTTTCTTAAACGACCACTTTGCATGTAGCAAACAATGACGAACCCAATCTCCGACGAGATCCGACCACGGAGAGACACAGAAGAGGCGTGGACGAGAGGAAGGTCGCGAGTCCGGAACGAGTGAGAGTTCAACGCATTGTAAAACCAGACTTTTTCCCTTGTGACCCGGATCAATTATACGCCCATCGGAATCCATCGAATGGTTCCGCGATCTTGAGTTGCTCGTCGATTCGCTGGGAATAATAAACTCTTCCTCCTTCCACATCTGCGTGTCGCTTTCCATTTATTACTATGTGCAGACGGCGAATTTTTATGCATTTATGACGTGCGTGACGTCAGCAAGCTATGAGAAATATCTGCAGTAGGGCATTATCATAAAGTACCTTTTTATAATATACTTTTTGAATAAATAGAATTCTCTGCAATTTATTTGCACAGCTAAATTATATGTTATAAAAGATACAATTGTTGCAATTAAATCTATCCTCCTAGTTGCTGTAATATCGAAGATATTCAACCAAGTATGTTTCTCAGCCCCTAATTTAAAAATTTGGCCACCCCAACAGCGATAGCTCAAACACGAGATTCCTACAAAATATTTTATAGATTATTATTATACACCAAATTTAGACACCTCTCCACAAATAAAATAGAATGGTCCTGAAAATCAGTCACTTTGGTATTCGTCGATACAATCACTGCGTTTTACAGATTTGGCAAAGCGATCCAAGTATAGTGAAGCCGTCCGTTCTCAGAGGGCAGTAGCTCTCCGGCACCAAAGTTCCGTCTGGCGACAAGTGGTTGTTCCAGGGGGAGAACTTAGAATCCTGGGGACGTTTCAACGCGAAGAAAACCGTAAATCGTGATGTGATTTCGTTTCGAGAAACTTTCCCGTGATCGCTGGACTACGATAGCGCAGTGAAACGGCTCGGGTTTCACGCGATCAGCAAACCGAGTGCCGGTAATTGCTTGTAAGTGGAGTTGCCAACGATTAACGGGGCTGGTTCATGAAAAGATCCAACGCCTTTTGCACATTTAGTTTATAAAGGAATCGATTTTGCACCGGTCTTACTGTTCCTCCATCGTGGTATCAACGAAAATCCACGATGTCAAATTAGTTTGAAAGTTAAAATTCATTTGAAACGTCAAAATAATAAAATATATAACCAACAATGTTGTTTCATCTAGGACGAAACACCTCCTTTCTTTTCTCGTATTAAAACATTTTAATAGCTAACGTGGTTCTTGAACCTGAAGATTCAAATCCGAATCCAGCTTTTAGTATTCACAAAAATAGCTAATTGTTGTTGTAAATGATCGACTAAATTACGATCGATAACTAATTAATTAATTATATAACCAACAATGTTCAGAATTGAAAAATTGAGCTGTATTAAAAATTGAACAGTTGATATAAATATTTCTATGTCATCGAAGCCTCTAAAAGGAAATTTTGACAGCGTTAATCGCTAATTGTAAGTAGAAGTTCGTTAAGAAAATTCAACCCACAGTCGTCTAACGAAGCCTCGTAAAAGGGAACCGAGTGAAGAATGGTTAAGACCGTAATGAATACAAATTTCATTTTTCCTCGGCCGACTAGGAGGTTCAACCCCTAATCTGTCGAGAAACGAGGACACTGCAGACGAGTGCAATCTGCATTAAGCTGGCGATCCCATTGTCCTCGCGGACACGCAACAAATCCCTGTCGAAATCAAAAGGTCATCCGAAATGAAAGAAAAAGGCTGATGCCGGGATAGGCTGCGGCGAGAAAAGGGGACGGGAGGGTACGAGAAAGGAGACGGACCACGGCCAATTACTTCCGCTCAGTTACACTCGACGTAATCTCTGTTAAACTGTTTGTCGAATCATATTGAATTACCTACCTCAGGGCACCGATCCTTTGTGCCAGAGGCCTGAGGGATCGCCGGCAAGATTAGATTAATTCGGCTGATTTTATTAGGACGTTTCCAGCGGCTTGGTGCAGCATGCCCGATGGTAAAGGGGCAGATCCCCCCTCCCCCTCCTCTTCAGAGACTTCTTCCTCTTGTTCCTCCTTCGCCTTGATCTCTTCGTCTCCTCTTCATCCCCTACGCCCCACACTCCCCTTTTCCCTTTCCCTAGGATCCCCGGACACTGTCTTCTTCTCCCTTTCTTCGGGGCGACCAGGTGCTCCGGAGTTTGTTCTTTATCTTAAGGACACGGTGACATTCCCTTCGAGGAAATCTCATTTCGGTCTCCATACAGAGACTCTCTTTTAGCCTCCCGGTTTAAACCTCGGGAAATTAGTACCGCTTTACGGTTGCTTGCGCGTCATCGGGATGTACGGGGTGAGTCTCTTCGAATGGGAACAAATGTTCGGATTATTCGATGAACAGAAATTTTCGTCAAGGCCCGCTCCGAATTCTTTTTGGAACCATTGATGGATTAAATCTGTTCCGAAGATCGTATTTGATGAGAAATAAAATGACGAAGATAGAGGGGTATTACAAATGTGATCAAATCCATGTTAACCAATTGTTCAATTTTTAAAAAGTTATTAGTTGATGGATGGATGACATTGTAATTTTTTCGGGATATAATACAATATTCAGCCTACCCCAGAAAGAATTGCAAACGGAAAATAAGAAATATTGGTCCTAAGAAAATTTATGGAACCTACATACCCGTTCGAACATTGTCGCCAAATAAAAAGTGAATGGAGAATATTGTGTGCCAAAAAATATTCCTGCTAAATATTACAAACTCATTCCGACTATGGACGACGTAGGTACATTCGAATGTTCCCTTTTCGACCACCCAGTATATCCCATCGCTGTCGATCTGTATTCACCTCGAATAGAGTATCCAGCGCGCGGGTGCGCGTCCTTTTCACGGTATCCGTGTAAAGGCAGGTATGCGAGAGAGACGGACCACGATCTCCAGGGACCTCGGATCCTCTTTATTCCGCGTTTATCCCGCGACAATGCACAAAGCATCCCTCGGTTGCACCGGTGCGGCCACGTTAGTCGCGCTCGGACCCGTGAACCCCTGAAAATGAAACGATGCCGAAAAAAAGGTGTCGCGCGATTTCCACACGGTATCCGTGACGAATAATTTTTCCGCCGATTTCGTAGCCGGCTTCTACAAAACCGCCAGATGCGTCCGTAGGTCCTGGTGTACACTGCTGCGGGCTAGACAACTGTAAATGTCGTTTTCTGTGACCGCGGGCCATTTAAAGGGTTGCTCGATCCTGTCACCGACAACTCCCGATATTTGCGAACCGTTTATAATTGCCGCTTTCGATAGTCCTTTCACCCTTACCCCCGTAGGTGGTTATTTGATTCCCAGGCCTCCTCCTTTTTGATCGAGTCGATCCGCAGGATCTATTTCACTCGTCAGAGAGCGTTCGCTCCGGGCGCGCCTACCGCTCTTTGATGATGCAATGATTGCCCGGAGACTGTTGGCGCACGATGCAAGCGCTGATGCGCTAACTCTGTAGCTCGCGGTTTATTCAATTTATCGAAACAATTAATAGTTTTGAGCCCGCAAAATAGCGCGTCTTTCGAGGAGCTTGCTTATACGAATGACCGTTGATCACTTCCCTTCCTACGGATCCAGCAAACCCTTCCACTCTCGTGATCGTGGAACAAGATCAGAATCACACGAGGAAACTTCATTTTTGTGCCTGTAACACTGAGAACCACGAGTGAACATTGACGTTGAAGTCTAAACGATACTCATACTTTATGTTTGATTTATTCATTTCCTTTATAAATGCATAAAGTCAGCAGTCATCAAAATCCTAGGTGGCGTGCGGAATTTCTGAAGGTACTCCAGGATAATTTTATTATTTAGCAGGCGTTGCGCGCACGAGTAACGTAACAAGAGGAGTTGCAGCTTTTCGCAGATTACAGAAACGGCGAAATTTTCTGTAATAACGACTCCGGGTGTCGTTTCGTGCTTAGCGTTTCTAGATGGACGCGGATAAAAGATCGGGCCGGAGTTATCGGCGAGGTCGGCGGAGATTATCTCAGCAGCGCGGCATCGGTGCCGGGATAGAAACGGACTGCGCTTTAAATCTTACATGAGGGACGTAATGTCAGGGAAATTCAGAGATGTGATCCATTAGCAACAACGGCGGGCGGCCAACGAAACGAGGGGGCGCGTGTCCCACGAGAAATAACCGTAATCGCTATCTCCAACCCCCTTTCCCGCGCCTCTCGAGGCTTTCTCGCCTTCGTGCACCTACCTCCGTAGCGCACCACGTCCGTTTCACCTCGAGAAGATGAAGATGGCGGGTCGAACGTGCATGTTTTGCCTCCAACAGCTCTTTCCATATTCAGGCGGATGATTTCCCGGCACAGGGCTGCTCGAGTAGGTTGTTGGCTGAAGACCTTAATTTTATTGTCAATTCGGTTGAAACAAATGATGATTTTCGATTTTTACGAATTTGTGAAGAATATTGTTAGGTTGTTTCGACCTATTAGAATCGCAAAGGGATGAAATCAATTTTTATGAAATTCCTTTGTAAATATCAATACGTCCACATCGTCTAGCAACAATTTTTAATTCACAACAGTCGAGAGTTTAATGATACATACAGTTCAAGAAATTTATTTATGGTTGACATGTATTATGATAAAAATGACTGAAATCTAAATAAATATATTCTCTGTTGCACCTCGAGAAGATGAAGATGGCGGGTCGAACGTGCATGTTTTGCCTCCAACAGCTCTTTCCATATTCAGGCGGATGATTTCCCGACACAGGGCTGCTCGAGTAGGTTGTTGGCTGAAGACCTTAATTTTATTGTCAATTCGGTTGAAACAAATGATGATTGTTTATTTTTACGAATTTGTGAAGAATATTGTTAGGTTGTTTCGACCTATTAGAATCGCAGAGGGACGAAATCAATTTTTATGAAATTCCTTTGTAAATATCAATACGTCCACATCGTCTAGCAACAATTTTTAATTCACAACAGTCGAGAGTTTAATGATACATATAGTTCAAGAAATTTATTTATGGTGGACATATATTATGATAAAAATGGCTGGAATCTAAATAAATATATTCTCTGTTGCACCTCGAGAAGATGAAGATGGCGGGTCGAACGTGCATGTTTTGCCTCCAACGGCTCTTTCCATATTCAGGGGGATGGTTTCCCAGCGCGAGGGTGGACGTCGTAAGCTGTTGGCTACTTTCAGTCGGTCCTCCTGCCACTTCCGTGCTCCCATCGCTGAAAAGAGAGGTCTTTGAAGATCTTCGATCCTCGGAATACATAAGCGGCTCCGCATTTTCCCGTGAAATTCCTGTCGTATACGATCGATTCGTTTTCCACGATTCGTCATTTCGAACGCTGATTTGGCGCGCTGCCTAGCATTACTGCATTATCTATCTTGCTGACGAATTTTAATAATCCATAATCGAAGAAGTGGCGATAAATATTTTCATGAAGTTTGCAGACGACGATCTACGCTCAATATTCAGTGAACTTGAAGAGCCTGTGATCGTTCCAGGGTTAATGTTCCTCCATTTCTCTTGGAACTTTCATTTTTCGCGAGACCAACCAACGATTGAACGCGGTTTGGAAACAAGGAAACGTGAGTGGCGAGGTTGGATGTTGGAGGGCGAGAGGGGAAGGTCGCGAAGGAGGGAAAGATCTTACGCTTTATGAACGATCGGAATTTAAATTGCTTTTCCACCTACCTACGCTCTGCTCTCCTTTTCTTCCAGCGTCTTGCTACCGAAGTTTTCGTTCCTCCTTATAAATCCCAATACTCTTTGGCATCGGTGTGGAGTGCGGGAGACATAGAATGGGAGCGGGAACGGAAAAAGTGGCAGTCGCGAATGGAATATGAAAATATTTGGCAGGAGGACCGGAACCAGGCGTGTTTCGCCGCTTTGTAGTTCGCCCGGCGCTGTGAACACGCGCTAAATTGTGTTCCGGCTGCCGGTTGTGGCCGTATCAAAGATCGTCAAGGCGATGGGGAACAATTTTTTGTCTCTTTGATCTTCTCTTCCTGTTGGGAAGGCTGCTGGGGGCAGGAACACTTTCAGGAAGAATCACTGGGAAATAGAAAAATCGTTCTACAACCCCTTAGACCACCGGCGCGGGACACATTTGTTCCATGAAGTTCCGCCGTGTTTACTGTTTCTTGATTACGGTGCCGCTGGGACTTTATAAATCCCTGCTGGCACGACTGGTTGCGCCATGCTGAAACGGAATCGCGTGTCTTCTAAATGCTTCGTTTGTGATTTGCGGGAGTAGATTTTAATCTCATAAGTTAGTTCGCTTTTCAGAAAAATAATGTCACCTTCAATGGCAGTACACTAATATTCTTCCTAACGACAATTGAGATAGAAATATGCGAAACCACAAGTACAATTTCGCTAAAAACTGAACGTGCCGAGTTTCCGTACAAATCTCCAATTCCTCGCAAACAATTTACACACCCCTTATTTATTTTGCTCCCCGAAGCAACAATTTCCAATCCTGCCCCCGTTTCCACGGAAAACAGTCCAAGGCAACAGCTCGTTCGCAAACGCCGGGGGCGTCGAATTAAAAGCGAGCCTCGGAGAGGGTGGAATTACGAATTCCGCGGGATTGATATTCATAAATTCATCCGGCAATCCGGAGAATCGAATTGAGGCGGACGAGCCGCGTTAATTTTCCGGATCCCGCGGTTGCGTCTTAATATTTCAGGGGATGGAGTGGCACTGTGTTGTGAAGATGGCGGAAATGGGTTGTAGAGTGGGCGGAGAATACCGAGTGGTCGAAGACAAAGAAATTAGCGAGATGGATAGGAGAACGGGGAAGAGGTTTCTCTTCCCGAAGGCCGAGGGTTACCGGTTGTCGGATTTTCGGTTCTCCCGAGGGAAACCGGAACGGTACCAAGTCTGGGACGAGTCCGGGACCGAGTCGCTGGTCCGGGACGAGTTTCTGGCACTTTGCAGCTCAGCGTCTGTCTGTTGAATATTTGATCGCGAACCATCCCGTGCGCTTCTGACTGACGTTGCACGCGTCGTATTGACGATAACCTGCGAGAAAACGGTCAGCCTTGTTAAGGTTATGTTTGTCAGCCTTGTTAACGACGCAGCGTTTTGTTATCTCAGCGCGTTTTATACTCCATTCACCATACTTCATGATAACTACGTCTAGACGCGTGCCACTGCGAACGAATCGTAACATTTTACTATAACTCTTCAATCTACTTTATTAGCGAAAAATATGTTTTTTTAACTGGCGGAAATTACTTCTTTTTAATTGTAGATTATATTGCAGGATATTCCATAAAAGAGTCCAATTTTCATCACCTCCAAGTAGAGCTATAAACTACAAACAACGGTACTCAAACGAGTAGAAAACAAGCCTGGTTTATCAAAAGATTTCCCGGAGCCCCATCCTAAATGATTAGATTTCGAAGACAGCGTTCCCGATAGGAGTAGCCTCGTGCCAATTTTCTAGGTCGCACGAAAATTTTCGAAAAAAAAATGTCGCCGTCTGGTCGAACAGAAGCGATAGCCGAATCGTGAGATCGGAATTTATCGACGAGGACAGAGCCGGAAATCGTTCGTGTCGGGCGATTTTCGAGCGGCAGCCTTACGATCCTCGAGCGCCGTTTCAATTTCAGACTCATCCCCGTCTGATCGCCTGACTTGGCGGTTTTCGCGGAACAGAGATCTCGGCTCCACTTTTCCCGATGCGCGAATCGGGATTAAGAAAATTGCCCTGGCACAGTGAGAGGAAAGGAGAGAGAGAGGAGAGGAGAGAAGAAGAAGAGAGAGACCTGAGTGGTCGGGATTCGGTATTTGGTTACGTCTCAAGTTCGCAGAGAAGTTGCAGCGTTGGTTCGACACTCTGGATCGCTCTTGTTTTATTCAACGAGGTCCCATGGATAGAGAGAACGAACCTGTGTCTTTCAATGAAACACCAGGCGCTGCTAATTCCTCCGCAAACAAGCAAGTTATAGTAAGGAGCTTGGCGATTTCAAAAATTCTGAGGGAACCAGCGCTAAATTCTATTGCATTCAATTTTATTCTGTGACTCTATAGTGGTTCATTTTTAATCCTCTATACTTGATTGACTCCGCCGTTGATGAAGACATGAACTATTTAAAACAGATGCTTCTTAATAATTTATAAACTGTACACGATCTGTCTAAAAATGCCAAGGAAGGCTCACATCACTCAAACTCCTAATCTCAACCGTCTCGAATCTGATAAAAACCACGAACACTTACCACGGATAAAAGCAGCCAACCGTCGACTTATTTTCCCCATAAAGAACCACCCTCGATTACGGGGGACAGTCAGCACGAAGTCAAACATGGTAAAGAAGAAATGGAGTAACGGAACAAATTATATTCCGAGTAGGAATTCACTTACGTTCCAGACACGAGGAAAACGAGCAGACAAGGAGAGACGCAGTGACGCGTCGTGGTTAAAACAAAGAAAGAGAAAGGGAATGAAAGAAAGAAAGAGAGGTGGTAGCCCGGTGGTGAGACGGTGGACAGAGAGAATCGTTCCCTGGCTGCGCCGTTAATGAGGCCCGTTGTCGCGTGTCTGCACACTTACTGAGAACGACTACTATGAGAGATAGAGATAGAGGGAGAGAGAGAGAGTCGGTGCGGACTCGCAGACCTCTCTCATCGAGGTCCGCCAAGTAGATGAAGTACGTATGCGATCCGCCCTCACTCCAGACGTCCGCGAGACCACTTTGTAACCGTCTCGCGTACTTAGTTCCAGCCTTTGGTCGACCTATTCATCGTGCCTTTAACCTCGGAATGTCTTTCTCGAGGGCTTAGCCCGTGGGAGCGGGTCACAGCCTCTTGTTTTTTCTCCCCCGGATCTTCCCAACGACGACCCAACCCTCTATCGAGCCTAATCCTTGCCGAAATTAAGGCGTCCTCCCGCTTTACCGGCTTGCGAAAAGTGAATTACATCTGGATTTTGTGTAACCTGGTTCCTAAGAAGTGAATAGGTTACTCGTGCGCGACAAACGTGATTTTCGGGAATTTTTTCTGGAGAAATCAGTAAAAAGTGTATGCGTGGAACTACCTGTAGGAATTTTTGCAGAAGATAAATAATGGATAATTTAAATGTTCAAAAATTGTATTTGTTATTGCTATATTTCTCGTCAGATAGGAACTTTTTTAGAAACCTACCAAAACCGACATACACTCTCCTTCGATTTGAGGAGACAGTTCTTAATTTCACTTACTCAGTCTTCGGCGAAGACGCAAAACCAGTAAGAGAGTATCTGTCGCATTTCCTATTTCAAATTCGCGGACAATGTTCCCGAAGTCCATTGGAAATCTTTCGGACAGGTTAAAACTGTGGGAGCCATCGAGAGAAACAAAGACGCTAGCGGTTCTCCTCGCGGAAACTTGTTCGTCGGGGGTTGAAGGTGAGCCCCTCTAACGAGCACCGCCACGTGCAGAGCGTCTATTCTGTAACTGCTCTAGAACTGGTTCTCCCCTTTGGAATCGGCCCGCGGGGACGGCGGCTGTTCGATAATAGAGGCGACATTTCGGCTCGATCGAAAACTTTTTTCATCTCGGCCTGCTCGAGGGGGGTGGGACTCCCGTTCGTCAGGGTGGTGGAAAGCCATTATTCCAGAGTATCGACGGGCGTAAGTGTTGACAGATAAGTGAAAGAGGCTCCGGGACCAGCGTCGCCGGTAAACGGAATCAATGGTGAAAGGAAAACGCCGAACTCCCGCGGCGTTTTAATCAATCTCCTTCTCGCGCCCGTTCGTTCGGCCACCCCCACAGTCTGTGTAGTCCACCCCCGCGTTCCTCTGTCCTCTGATAGCATTTATCGGCTCCCCGACGATCCCTCTGGTCCCCCCTAACCACCCCCGCTGACCGCATCCCTCAATTTCCGTCTCCGATTCAGCGAGAAAGCGGCCCGTTTCGAGTCTATCTCCAGCTCCGGAACGACTCGAGGCCGGGCCGACCACGCGATACGGAGGTGGACGGGGGTTGAAACCCCGTATCTCTCTGAGAGATTCACCGGCTAGCAGTTTGTACAGTTTCATTGATCTTGATGCGACGTGTTAGGGTCCACGGGACACAGAGAGGAGGATGAGGATCTGATAGGTTCCGGCGATGCATCCTCTGCGAGGAACAGTCGATGGGGGTGGCTTCTGTGCACCGAGTGGCCGAATCTCGATGGAGCGTGTAGTCCGATTCGGTTCGGCTAATGGACTCTATCATCTTCGAGATGATCTCGGCGAGACTCGATTGATGAGACAGTGGTTGCCAACTTTCACGTGGTCCCGGTCGAAAATAGGTTCCTGGGAAGAGATTTAAAAATACTGTTACATTATTTTGGACCTATTAAACTTATTGAGTAAGAAAATAAATTTCTATCTCGCTACAGAAAATTTTTATTTTACGTAAAAATCTGCTGTCCACCTATCAGCATCAAACTTTACATTGCAATCGAAATATCGCAGTTCTCGACACCGTCTTTGTAAGAACCAAGAAAATAGAATGACCAGACGTCTCACATTTTCCGAAAAACTAGGCCGAAGCCTTTGATGGGACCCGTGAGGGTAGATCGCCCGCTGAAAATGAAATTGGGTCAGAAGATGTCCGACTAACGAGGAAGAGACTCGTTCTGGCGGCCGGCCAGGCACGTTTGCTCACGCTGAAAAATTACTGCGGCTATGACAAGTTTCCATTTATTGCCCTCCGGCCAAGTCATTTTCCTCGGGAGGGGAGTGGCGGTGGCGGGTAAGTTTACGTCGGGGGTTTGATCGATCGGGCCCGCGAAACACGGGGACCGGTCGATGTTTCTAGGAAGAATGACTCGGTTGAATATTTATCAGCTCGGCCCGCCTGTCCGCGGACACATTGTGACCGAGGTATCGCTTTCCCTCCGCATAAAACATCCCATTATCCGACGTGAAAGCCAGTCTTCCAGCCCCCGTGACCCTCCTACTTCCTTCCCCCTTTTCTACTCTCGTTTCGCGGATGTCCTGACAAAAGGACGCTCCTGGCTCGCGCCTCCTGAAAGCCCGCGTCCACCAAATAAAAGACGGTAATCTTGCCCGAGACGACTATCGGGGAATCTTGCTCGTTTTTTAGTGATAAGCGGTTACCCAACTCGGAGTTACGTACTAAAGTTAGGTAAGCGAAGCAAAAATATAAGTACTCAATAGAAATTTCATTGACATCAAAAACAATATATTTTTT
>CM052324.1:4360366-4379879 GCA_028455615.1 Lasioglossum zephyrum | reverse complement strand
ACCAATATTCGAACATCGAATAAATACTTCCCCTTTTTTAATATCATTATTGAAATGAATAAGTATGAAGTGAACAAATTAATTCGTGGTCATCACAATTAATAAATTGCCACTGTGTTTGAAATTGAAATTTGCTACTGAGTAAAATCGTCATGTATAAATAATGAAGATTATTTTCAAGACTTGTACGTCATTACTTGAGCAAAATTTTTTGGTTGTCTGCAAATGAACGATCAATTCATAAAGGTCATTAGAAGATCACTAATTTTTATCAAGGATCGTATTTATCGGTTTCTTTCACACACACACACACGAATTCTCTTGTTCCAAAGTGCATCTCGACGTTCACGAATGCTCGGAGGAGGGGAACGAACCGTTTTTCAGTTCTTAAAAGGGGATTCGGCGGTCGGGTTTGGCCGAGTTTCTAGAAAATGGAGGCGCGCTGTTCAATTTCCGCGAACAAGCCACGGAAAAATACTGTAACATAAAAGTTACGTCGTCGGCTACGCAGCGATTGGCTTCGAGCATTCATGAGATACTCGCCAGCTGCAATCGAATCGGTCGAACGCACCCACGTTCGCCATCTCCTCGGTTTATCTTGGACGCCCACGCGCAAAGATCGTCCGGGACGTTGTTACGCGTAAATCAAATTTCGCGGGCTCGCTCCGGATCCCCAGGCGTTCGCAAAAGAAAAAGGGGAAGAGACTGCACCTTGATTCGGTGGAGCACGAAATTGAACTCGAAAGTTTTCGGAATTTATCATTCCACGGGCTTCTTTACTTTGCTTGCCTCTGAAGAACCGAGACGACGCTCTTCTGACGGTCACTTTATCTTTCATAGATTCTCGTGGACCCGGTCCTCCGATTTCTGACATTTTATCTACCGGAAGCAGAGCAGTGAGCTTTGGAATGATTATGCTATAACGAAAAGATGCTTATATCATGTTCTTCTGTACAATAACAAGGAGTTGTTGGGTAGACTAAAGTAGTACAGTACAGTCTTGATCTAAGAAAAACCCCTGGGGCCGGGCCGTTTTTTTCATTGGTGTCTTTGGAAATGGTAATTCACATGTAACGACCTACTACATCAGCATCTTTAAATTTCGTCCGGTGCTTTTTCCTATATGTAATTGGATAAAATCCGCAGTCTAGCAATTATTATAATAACGTAATAATAAAGAGAGACGTGAATTTTGTCCAGATTTCTGGCCCTGCACGCCACATCGAACTTTTCGCCAATTTCACCGCGAGTCAGGATCGTATCGAGCGATCACGGTGCCAGTTCCTTCTCTATTCCGTGATGTCCGGTGCAGCGTTATCGGGGATCAGGCGATAGGGGCGAGATGCCAGGCGTCAATTAACTGCTCGGCGTCTCCGTATCAAACGAGCGACGCCGGCCTAACAAGGTTTTTCGTTGGCCGTGGTCCCGTCTCGTCGCTCGGCGTCGTCCATGGTAGCCGAGTCTGATTTAAATAAACCATTACCGGGTGGTATCTTTCATCGGCGGGTCCCCACACCTTCCTCGGCTTCTGACACTCGGTCTCCTCGGCCTTAGCCGGCGACGCGACGGTATGAGCGAGAATAAGAATAAAGCCGAGGACAGGCCCGGATGAAGGGAGAGTGGAGTGGTCGGTTGAGAAGAAAACGAATCTGAAAGCTAGGGGTCCAGGGAGGATCGGCGGGAAAAGGGGAGGCGAAAAATCGACGAAACAGACGCGAGAAGAGAGGACCCGGTCCGGGAGGGTTGAAGAAGAAGGAACGGGGAGGCCAGCCAGCGAGGAGCACCTGCGACTGCGAAACCGACTCTCGCTCGACATCCTTGGAAGCTGCTGTTCGCGAACGGGGGCTCTCTCTGCCAACTGCGACATAAACGCTAACGACTGATCGCCTGGCCCTGATAGAGCCTGTTAGCCAAACGCCATGCTCCTTATAGAAAACGAATATGTTCGCGGTTCGGCCCTGTTAACGCTGTTGCCCCGCTCAACAAGAGACCCGCTCTTCTCTCTCACTCACCTTGCTCGCTTGCTGATATCTGTGTTCGTCCCGAACCCGAGTTTCTACGCCAGCCACCTCCTCTCGGTTATAGGTGGTACACACGTCGTGTAACGTCGGATATTCATCGTACGTGGCCTTTGTTCGTCCCAGCATTGTTCAACGGCCGTGCACCCACACCCGGGAATTTCGCTGGAACCGTACAACGGATCGACGCCACCGATACCGCTTCCCCTGTCAATTTAGGGAACGTTTTATGGGACACGCGTGACGCGGCCTTGTCTCCTGTCCGCTAGACCCTGTCCTCGTGATCCCCGGTCTTTCTCGCCGACCAAACCGAGAACGACGTATGGGCTTGCTCTACGTGATTCTCGCGCATGGAAAATAGACCGTGACGCTTCGCGGGAACGAGACGCCCCTAGCACGATCGCTACGATGATCCTTAAGAGGTCAGATGCTACCTTTTTTAGAAAGCCAAGATGTTCCCACATAGAATGGTTCGCGACAAAGTACCCGGTTATTCGATTTCACTTCCGTGGGAGACGTTTGACCAAAAAATGGCTACTTCGAGGAACCGAATCGTATTGTTCCGGATTTTTCTTAAGACGTTTAGTTTCAATTATACATTCCTCCTGCTCTGGGTCTGGGTTCGGTAATTACAGATTTTTTGACATTGCTACCATTTCAATGATATAGATACCAAAGGAACCTACGTGGTTACATAGGAACTTAATTTTGTACTTCTTCTTGAATATAATAGTACTTGCTTTACCACGAAACTATAAATTTCCTGTACTTTTCTTCATCGACCAAGAAGTTCATTGGAAAAATGACCTTTTTCTTGACCCCACATTAATCATATTGTTCCAGACTTCTTTTGTGTCGAGTTCGAAGCTGATGGCCTTATCTAGCATATATTTCAAGAAAATTTCGATTTTTCATTTCTTATCGCAAACGAATTATCGTCGTTTCATTAATATGTATAATATATAAGGAAAAGTTCTACATTTTCTAAAGTCGTGTTTTCCTTCGTTTGTTGATCTTTTTAAAGTTGCTAAATAGTATAGAAAGATTTTTGGAGCAGATTGTCTAGAATCTAGGTTACCCTAAGACACATTTCACGAGCTAACTTTCCATACTTTATGACGTTACGTTTCTGAAATGCACAAGTTACATCTCATCGAGCTCATTCTCTTTCCTGCGAACCTCTCTGACCCGAAAAGATCGATAAACACATAAGTTATCCTACACCCTTTAATACTACTACAAACCCATTCGCGCATCGATGCTACAATATTAATCATTATCATTTCGTTCTCCGGAATACGTAGAATAATTCTGTATAAAAAGCACCTGCATAGCAATTTATTTATTCATGGAATTTTCGATTCGCGAATGCCAGTCCTTCGAGTGCATCAGCAAGCGGAAACATATCCTGCTGCCTCGCACAACAGGAACATTTCGTTATTTTTGTTGCAAACTCCCTGAATTTTTCTAGAATTAAGCTAAAACATACCAATCAGATTTTAGATGAATGCTACAAAATCTGGAAAAACAATGACGATCTTTTTTAATCCTGAAAGTATTTATTTACAAAATTTTACTTTGCCCATTATAGATAAAGTGCTCAATCAATTTCTATTGAAAAATTTAAAGGTGTCTTCCAACACCTTTGAAGTATAGTTTAGTGTAAATTAAATTAAGTTCATCTGGCGGTATTAAATTTACTTTTAATATTATTTTTCCGTATCTTTTTGTTGTCCAAGAAAACGCGTTTCGTTCTGGTCTACCGTGCGACGACGTCTCGCGATATGAACAAGTGATGAAGGCAGCCAGTAGTCCAGGTCGAGAGGAACGCGTCGCTGAACAAACTTTGGGCGTAACCCGACCGCGTATAAATCCCGCGTGCGTGAAACCCGACGAGATCGGGTGCGTGTACATAGTTCCATCGCGTATATTATAACCGGGCTGGATACGCGGCGGGCGTGTTGTTGTTGCGTGCCACGTGATTTAGTGACGGCCCCGGGGTCTGATGGATCATCCATTGAATGGTAATCGTCGTAGCCCCGAGGCCCGGCTCCGAGAGAGACTCGTCCCGTTCGTTCCTGCGTTTGTTCGGGCTGTCCGCGCGATCCTCGATGACGTCGTCGTCGAATTTGCACGCGGACAGGGTCGGATTCGCTTTCGCGAACTCTTTGGGGCCTATACACTGCGCGCTCCATTGTGCTCGGATCTGGGGACAAAAATAAAGCTTGAAGCTGATCTTCTGTCCAAAATTTATTACAAAGTATACACACACCCTTTAAAAATATATAACTTTCTAAACAGTAAATCTGGATTTTTTAAAAGAATTTAGAAGAATTAGTTTACGATTTGTAAGAATAGTAATTAACAGGAATTATGAAAATATATGTATATTAACTTTATAAACTTTTCTATCCGAGAGTAATGAAAATTTAGAAAATAAGAGATGATTATATGTAAAATATCCCAATTTCGTTAATATCGCAGAGGGATCAAGCCTATTCTTTCGTTAAACAAACGAACCAAAAGATAAGTTTCAATATAGCTCGGAGGCTCCTGAAGTATTTAAGAGTTAACGGTTTCTCAGTGATCGTCGGCCATAATTCATACGACTGTTGCGGATCGGTTTTGGATTTCGTCGGGGTTCGATAGCCGAGCATCGGGCGGCGAGGTATTAATTACAATCGAAGGGGCGAGGGGACCCCTCGCTTGTTTCGACGGCAGCCGATTCCCGGTGAAAATTTCGGGTTTACCGTGACGATCCTCCACGCCTCCGAAATTTCGAATTCGGGATTCCGCCCCTTCGAAACGAGCGCGCGCGTTCGCTCGCATTGACTTACGGCCAGCTGCGTCACTCGGGGCGATCTATTCCCCTAATTACAAGCTGCGCGTCCCCGAACGCCGGCTAATATTTATAGAGATACCGCGAGAAGCAAGCGTGATTTCGTGGAAACCGCTCCGGGCCACGAGAGGACCAGCCCCGGGAATAAATAAGAAACGAATTCGATCGGCAGATTATCGCGCACGGTACCGTTGCCGGCCCGAATTCCTACTTGCAGCGAATCTGCTGATAACCAGTTTCTGCTGCGATCATTCTCTGCGCGCTCAATCATACTGTTTTTCGATCAACACTCGTTCTAGCCAGGTGCGGCTCCCACGGGTTTTCTTATCCGTCGATGCCCTGTAATTACACCCGTGTTCAACTTTCTAGGAACAATGTGATTTTTAAAAATTTTTTCTGAAAAAATTAAACGACCATTTTATTAAATAACTGGCTTACAAGGTAGTTCGTAACCCACCTTTAAACTAAACTGTAGGTCGAAGAATTAAAAAAGCGACGTTAAATAAGGCAAAAAACTAGCTTACATAAAAGTACATATATTGTACTGCTTGTGGTAATTTTTGTTATTGCAAAAACTTAAAAACTGCCCAAGCACCAGCCAGAAGAACATTGTGTCGCAACAGTTTTGTCAAACCGGCAGAGATAATAAGAATGTTTAAATTGAACAACATTTAAGGGAGTTTAAAAGTGAAGAAAGTTAGGTTAACTGTGATAAGTTGTATTAACGGTCTCTAGAGCCAACGTAATTTTCGGAAAGGGAAATGAAAGTTATTCCACAGTTCAACTTAAATATTATTCACTTCTCGGCCATTACACCCTTATTCACCAACTCCCCGCCCTTAATTACCGGAAGCAGTACAAGTTACACAGTAGTTCCGAAGAAGTTAGTCGTAGCCTCAGTCTCTTTACACCGGTGTGCAACTATTAAACGCATTTTGCGACTCTTTGACTTGTTAACTGGGCAACTTTCCAGCCCTCGAGGATCGTGCGAGCACAATCGCGGCCCGGATAAAACCGATTTGATACAGTGCCACCGCTGAACAACGTGAATAAAATTCAACTTACATCGAAACGGCTCTCTGTGCAAGAACGTTTCACTGGCGTGCACTTGGAAACCGTAAAATCGATTAAGGTACAAAGCAAAACGCTTGTCCCTCTTCATTAACTTCTCTTACATTTTCAAGAATAGTATGAACATCTCTGAATGGGTCTAGTTATCCAGTGTTTGCACAGTTATAATTACGACGTTGTTAATTTAGTAAAATCTGAAGCAAAAATTTTAAATGCAGAGCGCAATTTTCGTGGGCTGAACGTTACTCGAGCATGCAATTTAAAAATCATCTCACGTCGTTATATTAATTATCAAAGTCTCTCGAAAATTCTTTATGGCTTTCGGTGGAAACGGTTGTGGATGTATCTTGTTATGACGCAATACGGTCTGAAACTGCTTCTTATTTTATAATATTTTAAGCACACTGTAAATTGAGTCACTCTAGGAGTTTTAAATGAACAGTAGAAAAAACATTTTTAATTTTGTTCCAACTTTTCGGAGTTAGAGAGTTCTGTTTCGAAAATACGATTCATTAAAAATACGTGTAGGTGGACACAAAATAGCGAAATTAAAAGAAAATTTTAAAAACTCGTGTATTTTTAATTTATCAAAATTATTATGAAAGTCTTATTAAGATTGAAGGTAATAAAATAGTTGTACACAGGGAACATTTGGATATTTTTCTTCTCCTTCTTTAAAAACCGACCTCTCGATACTAAATAAGTTATTTCCCCGTGAGGATAAAAACGAGCGGTCACAAACACTGTTGAACCGTCAATCTAACCATCTGACATTATCCAAAGTACCCAGCTGGACGCTTCGAACCGCAAAGGGTCAGTTTGCAGTCGCCTACTCGAAGAAACTCGAGCCACGAAGCAGAAAAATGAAACAACATTGACAAGGCAGCTGCAGCGATGTCCCTTCAACATTGTCGAGCATACATCAATCTTCCTACAGGACGATAAAGGTTGCAATTAAGCTGTGCCCGTTCGTTTTAGAGCGAGCTCGCGGGCTGAGAATGCGGTCACCGATGACGCGAACGTCACCGAGCAATCAGTGTCGCGAATCCTTCAGAGAAGACGCGAGAGGATCGCAGCCTGTCGAATGATCTGCTCGCTTGATCGGAACGAATACCGATGCGTACAGGGCGATGGAGCCGATTCGATGTCGTACCCATTTATTGTAATAATTCCTGAGAATGTTCGACGTGTTTGCAAGTGAGAGACGTTCAAACGGTATGTGTGATAATTAAATTGCGGCTTCTATTCATACGGAATTTAAGAATTTAAGAAATGCATTATTTTCAATGTTTATAAATTTTCGAAACCTTGTTGCAATCAACTATAGTCTCAATTTTCATAGATTCGGGGAGCCTCAACTAAAACCAACTATAGTCTCCATTTTGAGGATCTGGCAATTTTTATAAATCTTAGTGAACTTTCTTTTAATTCGTGGTAGTTTCAGTGTCACAGAATTCCACAGACCATTTTCATGTAATATGAATGCAGTATAATTTAGGACGGAACAAGCTCCACAGTTAGGTTGTTGCCTTGCATTTCAGTATGTGTCTTCGCATGGATTGAATTGGTGGGACAAGGTGGCGACGTGGAAGGCAAACGAAGGCTGGCCGGGGCCAGCCGGTTAGAGAAATGCGATTCAATATAAAATTGCAGGGCTCTCAAAATTCATGACGATTTATACGCATTGTATGCCAGACGGGGTGGGCGTGCGTGTTGCGCTCGCGGCTTTTCGCTCCACGCACCGTCGTATATTAATTGCGTATGGGTCCCAATCGGCTCTCTGTCTTGGCTGTGCCGATGTCAAGCGAAACGCCCTCTTCAATTTTTCGACTGGCTCCTAATAAAACAAACATACGAGCATTATGCACCGTTACCACTGCCATCCGTATATTCAATTTCCATACACAAAATATGATGTCGTAGTCGTCACACGTACCTTAAATACATTATCCACATCGTCTAAGACTATTAAAAAAATTGTCGACTCCACAGAATATCGTTGAGACTTACTAAAAAATTCTGGAACCTCGTAAACGAGAGTAAAATCCAAAAATAAGTCGAATAGTTCATGCAAAAATGATAATAGAATGAAATAATCACACCATGTCCCAGTTGGCTAGTTAAAATCTATCTTCATCTCCACATTTTCCCTGCTGCTCCAAAGATATCATCGATGACCTTAAACGCCAAGGAGACGATTCCGCATTCAGACTTCCACGTTGGTCAGGGCCCACGTCGGTTTCTCGCCGATCGACGACCGCAAGACACACTTTGTCTCAATTCCCCGGGCCGATTTTTGCGATATTTACAGCAGGCTGGTTCTCGAAACGCGACGCGAACCGACACACTGGGTCCCGACCGTCTCGATGATCGGGATTCCCCCCACCCCTGTCCTGTGAAGGCATCAATTAAAAAGTCGTGTCGCATTATGCGGACCCCGATCAACCGAGACCGAGGGAAGAAGGCCTGGAATGCGATTACACGATCTTTAATTGAACCGCGAGCGTCCTGCTCGGACATCCGTGTAAAACAGAGAGACGTCTGTTACGTGTCGTCGTACGATCGTAACCGGCTGACCCAGGTGACGTACTTACGTACCTGTTATGTACCGCAACGGACCAGACTGGGATCGATTCTACCGCGACCACGATTATTAGCCGCGCCTATGACGCGTTTCGACGAAATTACTCTCCGGTAACTGTGCTTCCGTGAAATTGCGAGATTGAGATACTGGACGATGATCATCCGGTGTTACAGATTTTTTGTTGGTTGTTGCTGTGTTGGATTGCACTATTTTTGCGTTAGATTTGGTAAAGATATTAACCCTTATATGTCGGTATCTAACCAATTACTAAACATTTAAGTATTGTGCGAGGTATTAAATCAATTTTATATCTATCAAATTTTAAAAATCATAGAGAATAGAAATATTCTACGTGAGAAGAAAGTTTGGTTTTTGAGTTAAAATAAAATTCAGCTTCAAATAGCTCATAAAGACAAGATGATTTATTCGATGAAATGAAAATTGGTAGAACATTTTGTAAATCCTAAAAAAATTTGACAATCAAAGAAAACACCGGTGTCGGTGAAAGTACTTGACCATTCATTTGACAATTTTCTTCTCCAGAGACACTACCAACAAACTGGTTACAAAACCAGACACAACGAGTGATTCTACAAAGACTGTGCTAAAACTGTGGAACACAATTTTTCCCCACGGTTCTTTGTTACCGAGATAATTGCGTTTGAAAGCTCAACGCGCATGGGTTAGGATTTACTGTAAGCATGCGGTTACCAGAAAAACGAAGCGTCAAACGAAAAAATTGTATTCTATGTTTTTGGCGGATTTTTCTCCATGTAGATGTTCCTGCAATTTACTAACGCAACGGGTGTAGAGCATCAGGAATAGTATAAAAATTTATGTAAATGCTTTTTCGATATCTTTTGTAGTTTACGAGCTACCTATGCATAAATAGAAGGATATTTTAATAAACGGGGTGGTTTCTCTCTTGGGGTACAAAGTAGCAGCGAATGCAGTAGCATTTGCAGGTAGACTCGATGAACAGTTGCATTTATTAGTGTTTCGAACTACTAGGGGAGAGGAAGAAAGTTCAATCAAATTTTCATTTTATATTGAATCTGGAAAAATCCTTGTCAATTTCTACCCACCAGCCTGTAAAAAATTTTAATTGTACGAATGAAATGTACGAATATTATTAACACATCACAATTTAATTTCTGATATGTATCTTACAAAAAAGATACTAAATAATGATAAGCTATGATTACATACTGAAATAGTATAAAAAATATAATGTCGTTTCATAAGAGAATTGTCGCAAATTTACAGTTAATTTCAGTAGATGGCCAAAGATGATAATATTCGAACTTTTGGGTTCGCGGAGGATCGATCGCATGGCGAGCGATCTATGCGGTCTATCAGGCGGGCAGCTGGGTCCCGGAAGCGTATTTTCATCAGACAGGAATCAGGTCGTGTCCGAAATATTGCGGGTGCCGCGCCCCCTTCGAGAGTTTCGAGGAAATTCGGTTGGTGCTCAGTTCTTTCATCTTTGGTGCCGTGCGCGCTCGCTAGCCCCTAAGAACTTGTAAATTGAAGGGTGCACCGCGGCCCGAAAGTTCCTTTATTTATCGCTCGGAATCCTCGCCGTCGAACCGGCGGAACTGCGGCAAGTTCGACCTCCCGTCGGAAAAACACGCGGAATTTACGTGGCTCCGGTGAAAAGTCTGGGTTAACGATTTCGCCGACGGCCGCGGAAGAGGTCCTGCTTATTTCTCGGAATAAGTGACGCGAAATGCGGCCACGATCGCTTTCTGCGGGCCACAGACGATCCTCGATCCTTTCCAACCAGAAAACACCCTAAATTCTAGTCCATTTTATGTCTTACTAATTCTTGCTTTTATCTCTTAGTTCTTCACTTAGTTGGCAAATCCTTTATTTTACTAAATCGTTGTACAAATTAGTACGTTCTGAAAAAAATTGAATATACTATCACGATTTGCGATCCCAGTTATACGATTGTAATATCATTTATTCTGTAGAAAATCAATAAATCTTGAAAAATAAATCTTTACACTAATCTTATTAAACAATATAATAAAAAAATACAAAAATATTCTGAATTTACTATCGCAATTTGAGTCTGTCTTGTAGATCGCGCCTGTTAATTGCAGAATCAAGTCAAAGATAAAATATGACGCGATAAAAGAAAAACACGGCCAAGCTTTTAGACGAAGTTGGGGTGAAAACGCGCGGCGGTTGCGGGGCCAGAAGGGTTGAATTTGTGTGAACAGCCGACGGCAAAGGTCGAAGCATTATTTAATACGATAAAAGGCTCGTCCGTGCTCTTTTTTTGCGCTTCGACGGAAGCTCCGGGTAATCGCATAAATACTATCCCCGCGCACCGAAATCTGATGATAAATCAGCACGATCCTGGCAACCCTCTGGAATGGACCGCGGTTTCAACCTACAGGTGGCTATATCTATGGCTTTATGTACTACAAAGGTTCGTGTACAGTGCACAGACAGGCCGCACACCCACGCGCCGGCCGCCATATCTTTAAAATATAAGCAACTATACATACGAAAGTTTATTGAGGTGAAAAACTGAATATACGAGGGTCGGGAGGGATTCTCTGCTGTATTAAGGTATCACGAAAAAAAAAGAACACGTGTGATATATGAGGGTGCGAAGAACGCGGCAAAAGGTCGTTTATACTTCTCTAGTTAAACTCGCTTTTTTACCGTGTCCGGATAAGGAATATAAGAATAGTTAGTTAAATATTAAACGCTAATTTTTAGCACGTCGACCGCTCCAGTGAACGATCCACGCGCAATTATTTGTCTAACTTTAAACGATTAACTTTCATACTGATATATGGGGTGTACAGGAACATGCGAAGGAGGGTTGATAGGGTAATCTGTCTTTCTTTTTCGGCGAGCGAAAATATTCATTGGAGGTGTAAAAGCTTCTGTTTAATTCTTACGAAATTTTTCATAAATATCTGCGGTCTGAAAATGAATATGGTAAACCTGAACCACACTGAGTGAACCTTCACAATGTACATTGAAAATTTAATAATTCAAACAAATATGATATTAATGACAATTTAAAATTCATTTGTATCGTAATGATAACTCGAAACGTAGTGAAATAGTAAAATCTCATCTATTATAAATCCACAAATAGTTACATTACATAATTATTAACATAAATTTCAGTGTTGATCCACGTAAGGGATAATCAAAAAACTCTTTGGTTTATACTAATTTTATACATTCACATACAATTACGGTAGAGTAGAGGATTGAAACCAGACACACGGTGCACACGTACGAACCTACACACAAACCGTATAATGCGGCAGATCCAGCCGTGCGAAGAAGAGACTCCATCTATCATCCTGATCTCATCCAGTGGCTTAAGCGACCCCGATACGTCATTTTCCAAATCTCAGAGATAGGTTGCCTCGAGATTCATAGATCGACGTAGCCAAGGGTTGAGCCCAGACATGGGTGGTGATAGTTTCGTAGAAAACAAAGATGAAGGTGTATTCGCCAGGGAAGTAAATTGGTATCAAGTCTCATCACCATGAGATTGCAAAGAGTTTCTATATATAATCTCCGGAGGATGTAAATTCACTCGACAGTGCTGGAAAGGCTCTTGAAATCCTTATGCTTGATCAAAAGGATCCCGAGGACTCTTGGAGTTCAATAAAGATAAGAATTTTTAAAACCCTTAGATATTCTAAAACTTCCGAGGAAGATTCTACATGGCTTCCAGAACCTTTCAATAATCCTTAAACCTTCCACGAAGACTTCCAAAATCTTGCATGCGGACCCGTAAGTCCTAAAAGAATTTCTAGAATACTTCAGAAGTCCCAAAATACTTCACAAGGATCCTCGATAACAATTTTAGCAGTAGAATATCTATTGGGGCCTGCTCAATGACACGTAAAAATGTGTAAACACCCACATTTTCTTTGTTTTATTTCCCAGTGATGCGGGCCGAGGACAAACACAAGATTCGAACTGTGTTCTCCATGTATTCTCGCCGAGGGGTCAGTAATTACATGGTGGACAGGTTAGAGGGAAAGAGTTATGGCGTTCGAACGAGCATAAGAGGTCTTATGGGAGTGGGTAGTAACTTGACCGAGGTATTAAGAGGATCTCCCGCGGCGAATGTGCATACATTACGAGTACTGGCGTTTATCCTCTTCCTTTTCTGACGACACAGACGTTCGAGGGAAACGGTCTCGGCTCGATTAGCCGTGCCGGCGATGATCTACGACACTCTCGTCTTCGACAGCGAGGGTACACGCGGGCGAATTTGACCCGGAGCCAACCGGAGTCAGCGGATTTTCTGCCTTTTCTGTAAAAGTAATAACGTACCCGCGATAATACCAATCCCGGTGAATCAATCAGTGCCTGGACAATCGGCTCGGCTCATTCAATTACATTTCTACGATTTAAGGAATCCGAAAACTCTGCAGCTTCTCTCAATTTTCCATCTTAGAAATATGTATAGTTACGAAATAGCATAATAATAAACGACATTGGCGACTTTGCAAGCGTTTTTAATATTTTCGGAAAATGTACTAATCTTCTCAATGCATAAAATTGTAAATTAAATAAACAATACCTTTTTCTGTGTAAAAAATAATTATATTGAAAGCTATGGAAACCAGAAAGAATTTTTCTATTTTTTTTTTAAATAGAGCACTGCGTCATTTTCTCTGAAGAAAGTTAGAATACTGGTGGCGAGGTGTCAAAGTCTATGAAATGGAGACTTGTTCTAATTTATCCATTTGTACCATTTAATTAGCTACAACACTACAAATTGTCTGCTCTAAATCACTGCGTCATTATATCTGAACGAACACAAAAGGAGTCGATTATTCTCGGACTAGAGCATCCAATGAAACTCGAAAACTCAGTTGAAACTTCAACTCCAGCTTTCCTGTTACGGCGTGAAAAATGCGAGACGTCCATATGGTAGATAGTAGAATTTTTCCCCGATTCCGTGGGAGTGAATCGATGAAAGGAGTAATTTAAATTAACGAGCAGATTAAAAGGGTACAAGGAAATGGGATACGTCTTGAGTGCTTGACTCCTCCCAGCTTGTCGTGATTTATCGAGGACTCTTGTTTCTCTTTCCAAATTGATGAGGTTCCGTCCCATTCGATACGATTTAATAGGATGTTCATTAGACTGCATAGAATTGAACCGGCATCTTCGAGGAGTTTACCTATGTCTCAGCACTTAAATACTGACTTCTAAAAATCCTCCTTACTCCCGCGTCGCTGCGCAAACATTCAGATTAAAAATTCCTCGAACGTTTCATTCTCCATTTAATATTACGCTTCGATCCGGACTATGAAACCGTCCGACTCAGTTCTACTTCTGTTCGATATTACGATCTGGTGGAAACGAGCTTTTCAGGTTAATGCGACCGTTGCACTCTTATACTGAGTGTAATAGTAATTGATGTACGCGATTTGTACCTGTTGTTCTAGACATTTTGTAGATTACGTGTACAATCGTGTCGCGCTGCGTTTTATGTCAATTTTATTTGTCTTTATGTCTCCCTTAAAGTCCACGATTAAAGTGTCACTCAAAAATTTAAGGACGAATAAGAAAGCATACCACATGACAAAAAAGCAATGTTCTCATTTTAACAGACTCGGAAACAATCAGTCTTTTTAACGCAGTTCAGAGGAAATGTTTCTCTTTGTTCTTAAGAGCATTATAGTTTCGGTTTACGTTCTCCAAGGAACTATTTCTACGGGAAACTATAATTTCCCGGCAGTTTGAGATGGTGGAGCGAATCCGGAAGGTTCAGAGGCGATGCTAAGTGTGATTACGCACCGTAACGAACAGTGGCCATCATTCTTGCCTCGTTTGTCCGAGTCACGAGCTAAAAACAAAAGAATCTCCGACTGGAATCGTTTCAGCTTCGTTCACGCGCTTCCTCGTTGCCCGATCGTCTTCGATTTCAGAAAGAACTTTCCCTCTTTTTTCTCCCGTCTCCTCGACAGAAGAGTTTCCACGCTGATGGAGTTCCGTCGCGATTCATTAATAATTTTAATAAGGAATCTCGGCGAACTGCAGTTTGTTCGTATTTCGGTCCTCGAACGATCTCCGGTCTGATTATCGTTCTTGTTTCACTTCTTTCGATTTTCTGCTTCGGAAAGCTTCCCTCTCCACCCTGAAGACTCTCTATCAATGCTAATAATTCGTTAAACGTCTCTTTTTATTCTGATATCGTCAGCCTTCGTTGAAACTTTCGAATTTTTATCGCAACGCGATTTTTCGTGTCTATCCGAAGAGTAATTGAGAATAATCATCAAGTCACCGGTCAAAACCTGTAAATCCTTGAAAAAAAATTTATTTGATTTTCAGTTTGTTATTTTCCCAAAAACCACATTGTAATATTTTTGGAATATATGCAATTCTGAAGACAAATTAGTATGACTTAGTTTTTATTAAAAAAATAAAACAATGTCCACACTTTGTTGGACCTTTACTTCATTACGATACTTTTCAAAAAATCTTATTTGAAATAATACGATATCGACAACGTCTCGATCGGCATGCGGTGTCTCGTTAATTACCGGACCGAATAAATCGGGCCGCGACAGGCGCTCAAAAAGGAGCGAACAATCGAATGGCGATGGTGATCGCTCAAAGGAATAATTAGTCAGGTTGGTTTTTGCTAGGAGCCGCAGCGTCAGTTAATCGGCCGAATCAATCCGGCTCGAAACAACAACCGGCCTCTCCCAGCGATTCGCGATCAAAGGAAAAAGTGGCGGACCAGAAGCGTTTCTGTATCGACCAGCAAAAAAGGTCGACGACGACGGCGTCGTCGGTTCGCCTTCTGGGTGACTCGACGATCCGCGCGCCCGTAGATCAGTCGAGTCGCGCTCATAAATCGTGATTAAATCGACCGGCCCTCGTAAATATCGTCCCGCGAAGATCGGCAAAGGAGAGAGGGACCGAGAGAGTGTGCGAAAGCAACACAGGAGCTGCGAAATCGTCGAGAGTCACCGCACCACCGGATAGAAAATCCGAGAAAATCCGCAGCGAATGTTCTTTCCTTCTCGAAGAATGTTACTGTTTTGTAAAACTTGCATAAGAAAAATTTGAAAGCAGTAGACTCTATAATATTTATCAGAGAGACTGTTGCAGTAGATGAAGTTTCTTATTTATACGTAGATCGAACGGATTAAATTAAACTCAAGAATTTGTTTTTCAGAGCAGATATTATACAGTTTATTATTAGTTGTAGATTTACTGAAATTTATTAAAATTGGGATTTGGGAAGTCTAAAATTAGGATTACAGGAGTACAGGAAGGATGTACTGACTGGTGAATTCTGATTGATCTATGTAGGTCGCCGATAAATCCCTACCATCCCCTTAGAAAAAATTGATACGATTTGGAACCATGTCCGTATTTCAGATCTTATGTCACAGAACCCCATGTGATGATTGATCTACCTTTTCACTTCGTCTGTTCTCCAAGAATGTGGATCGTCTTCACTTAGGGCACGGCAATTCAGAAACAAACCCAAGGACAAAGTCTTCGCAGTTGCCGCGAGTTAAGAAATAAAAGGACCGCGACGTCCACGAAGAAAAAGAAAGGCACGGTAGAGAGAAAGAGACCGAGGGACAAAAAGGCGTTCGCGCGTCCGCGGAACACTGCCGGCAGGGGGCTGTCACGTGCAATTATCCCGTCTTGGCGGGTTCAAAGGCAGCGTGAGAGACCCTCCCGGGTAGCTGGAATTGCTACAAAGCTGGTAATCGTCAATGAAGGGTTGCGGACGACCCAGATCGAACCACCGTGGGGGAATTACCAAGATCGTGCCTCCCGACTTGCTGTTCTCCCGACCAGAAAGTCTTATTTTTAGAACCGAATCATCTTTCAATATCCGTTTGCTCTTTTCTCATCTACAGACCATTTTACTTGTAGAATACTTTTTGAGGATTTATATCTGTAGAATGTAGAATTTATAAGGGATTAAGTATACTAATTTATAAGGGATTTAGTCTAACTTATACTAGTTTATTAATTTGTTCTGGTTCAGGTAAATTTATCTTTTTAAAGTCATCTATACCATGCTAGTTTTATTCTAATTTATTAATTTGTTCTGGTTCAGGTAAATTTATCTTTTTAAAAACTAGCATCTCCGGAATAAAAGATCTTTGATTTGGAGTAAAATATTTAACTATTGTAGGGATTTATTTAAATATTGAATTGTATTGGTACCGATCGATATGTCATTAACAACCGATATTTATCTAATAAATAACGTGATAAGCGAATTTCAGTATGTAACGAACCATTGTAGAATAAATAAGTATTTAAATCCTATACTATATAAGAAAAGCCACCGAATTAACATTCACGACCTCCTGGGATCGTAATCAAAAGCACAAACTGATTTTTAGAGTCAATGTAAAGCGAACAAGTTATTTTGTGGAGAGCCAAGGGAGATTTTACGAATTTCCTGAAGAGGTCCAAGAGCGAGGAGGTCGAATGACGAGGAGGCCGGGGGGCGGGGTGCCTGTTGACCCGCGAAATCCGGAACGAATAACTCCTGGCAGGTTGTCGATGTCGCGGAGACCTCCGGGAAGTGGCTTTTATTCGGCGGGGGTCGACGGAGATTGTCGGCACCGTCCATAGTCTAAAGTCTAAGGCCCCTGATTGACAGGCCAGCTACACATCGATGATACCGAGGCGTCTGTGCTCTGACTTCCATTTCACGCCACTCTGCGCCCGCCTGTCGTCTCGCTGCTCCACCGTTTCGTGAATACGCGATCCGGGTCTCGCGTCTGCATGTTGTTTGCATTAGACTTTCTGTTACCGAAGGCGACTCGGCTGCCTTTGCCTCTTCGGGACTCTTCGGCATCCTGTTGTTGCTGCACTATTTATTCCTGGAATTTCCAGATTTCATCCTAAAATCAGGCTTGAAGCCTTTAGATCTTCAAATGATATATTAGGACTACTAAATTTTCGAATATGCTTTAATATATCTTGAACAATGTTACATAAAATGAGCTCATTCAAATTTTTATTTATCCAGATTTCGGGCTAAATTGATAAGATGACTTCATCTTTTAAGGATCTTCATTGTTTCCGTTTTATTCGAAACTTGTAGGGGTTTATGATAAAACCAGTCACACACATATAAGCCACACGTACATAGATTACGTTCAAGTACACTCCGGAATTCGCTGTGTGCTGGCATTTTATCTGAGAAAGTGTATCAATCATTTACGGTAGCCATTGTAACGCTATACACACACCATAAGTTTGCATCTCAACGACGACGTCGTTATACTCAAAACTTACGCACGGTACAAGTCCTTTATACTGAAAACTTCCATCCGGTATATGGTCGTTATGCTGAAAACTTGCAAGTTGTATGAGAAGTAAGAGCGTGTAAAAACTTTTGCTGCATCAATGAGAGCTCCATTATAGAATATTATTAGCTGGATTATGTGCTGTTCTACATGGGAACCGTATTTTCCAAACGCCACAATATCAATTACATGTTGTAATTAGGTAGTCCATTCTATATAGCTCGTCATTATATTATTTTAACTCGTCGTCCACAACAATTTCATCAACAATGTAAATAATACTAATTATACTCTTTGACGAATCATAGATCGTCCATATCATCACATTTCCATACAGATCAATCATGTAATTGGGAATGCATAAATGCTCACACATTATTTAGTAGATACTGATCATGACAGTTTATACAAAAATTTTAGCTAGAGTAAAGATATCGTGAAAATAATATTCGTTCATATATATAGCTCGTCATTCTATTATTTTAACTCGTCGTCCACAACAATTTCATCAACAATGTAAATAATACTAATTTACTCTTTGACGAATCATAGATCGTCCATATCATCACATTTCCAAACAAATTAATCATGTAGTTGTGAATGCATAAATACTCACACATTATTTAGTAGATACTGATCATGACAGTGTATACAAAAATTTTAGCTAGAGTAAAGATATCGTAAAAATAATATTCGTTCGTATATTTTGTTAATGTAAATGTCCTTAGTCTTCAAGGTGCCAAGACCGTCATAATCTCAGACCGTTTTCTCCTCACATTTCCCACAGACTGAATCGCCAAAAACCACGGACCCAAATTGTATATTTCAAGGCCGATCCACCGGCACAATTCCCCTCCATTCCCCAAAACATCGTCCTCCACAGTCTTCGTTAACGAGCCACGGCTTCGTTTTACGCTCGCATCGAATCCACGCGCGCGGATTCGGTTTCTCTTATTAGTGGGAACGGCTCGGTCTAATCATCTACCTGGCCGCGCAGCTGCGTGCGGAGTCTGCCCTCTCTCCGTGTGGCCGAGAAATTACGCGAACTCTCTCTGCCATGCCGGTGCACGGATTCACCTGCTCGATAATGACTCTATCGAGGGTAGACCCGTAGGATCGCGGCACACCGTCTCGACACCTGTCTCGCCGGGAACACGATTCCTCGAATCTGAGAGCCACCGAAGCCAGATTCCGGTATACCGGAAGTGTCTTGTCACAACAAGGACGACGGATTCGTTGGGCACTGCTATTCGGCTCGTGTGGCTTCTGCATCTTTATGTCGTTATGTTCTCCGTTGTAAAGGATTATTCTTATCCACTTTTATCTGTTCTCCTTGGTCGATTTTTTACAGAATACTTTACCGCGAAGTGCAACATAAAATTGTTTTCTTTGTCTATGCACATTGTATGTAGAAATTTACAAAGCATATTTTTTAAATTTTCGTTAAAAGCTCGTCAATTTGTGAAAGAGCACTGTACGTGGGTTAGAATAAATCACGCCCACGAACAAGCCGACAATGTTTACCCAATCCGAGAGAAAAGCAACCCCTAATACATTACCAACTAGCTCAGACCAACGAGGTCTGTCTGAACGTTTTCACCGTCTGTGACGTTTCCCCGTCATCCGTCAGCGGAAGAAAATTTCCGCGGAGTGGATACATCTTCAGAAATTGAATCCGAGAAAGGGGGAGGATCAGGAGAGC
>CM052324.1:4326525-4355915 GCA_028455615.1 Lasioglossum zephyrum | reverse complement strand
ACCCTGTATAGATTGATGATGGTTGGTACTCAGGAGAAAGAGACTCTATTTCTTAATTTTTAAAACACATATTTGAAGCCAGTTCTTCGAAGATTTATTTATTTTATTTGATCGTCAGAAATTAAATCAGAGGCCACTTTCATAGCTTCTTCTAGTCTTCATGCTGTTATACATTTGTACATGTACATATCATCCAATCATTTTTCAAATTTGCAATCTAGTTATACTACAGTGTATACGTATATGTACCGGGACAATTGAATCTCGTTTTCTAAGACAACGGTTGACTCGAGACCCGTGGTTCCTTCGAGACTTTTGTTCGTCGCGACGAGTACTATATGATGTAATAAAAAATGTTTGAAAAAAAGGTCAAGGCCAAATTCACGAACCATACAGGTGGAGAATCACGGTGGTCGCGACATGTAATCTTGAAACACCATGTACAAGCTCATATCCGCTTAGTCCCCGTCACGTTCAACGAAGGAGTCGACAGATTTTTCGAAGAAATCTGCGGAGAAAAACGATAGCAGAGCGATAAGCTCGAGTGGCAAGGTCAGTTTGGCACTGACTAGTGGAGTTGGCCGATGATGACAGACGACAGGGTTGGTTTCCATAGGCACCGTCGAGCTCCGTGGAATCGGCAGGGACCACCGGGTTCGCTCTCTCTCCGGTTATGCCCGTCGGCCTCTCGTGGCTTTGCTCTGGTAATATCTTATTACACGATCGCTGCATGCCTGGCCGGTACATGTTAGCTCTCTCTCTCTCTCTCTCTCCCTTGTGCACGTATACGCGTGTGCTCGCCGAGGTGGGCGAGATCCCAACCTAACCCGCATTGTATAAACTCGACGGCGTTAATCCACCAGGTACGCGGGTTACATTGCCCGTCAGTGATACCCGCGATCCTATCTCTTTTCCAGGGAAATTTGTACCGATCGTAAACCGTCCGCGAAAATTCGCGAGGCGTTATTATACCTCGTCCCCTGGCGGGACGTTGCGCGACATAATGATCGGCCGACGCATTTGTTCGCGATCACTAACAATGTATTTTCTCTGACCTGGTCTAGATGATCTGTAAATAAATCGGGCATGTTATCTCGCATCCTGTTCAAAACTTTTGGATTGCTGTGTCTGTGAATAGGGAATGTAGAGTGAAAAAATTTTATTCTGCACAAAATGCTTTACTTGATAATACATCAATCAAGATCGTTAAAAAAAAATGGAAGTGGTCTTGAAACCTGTTCCTCCTAAAGAACGAATCATTTGAGAATTCATTAAACATCAAGAAAACGAAAGTAGCCTTCAAGTCTTGATCTCGTTTGCAAATAAATCGATCTGATTATCTCGCGTCCAGTTAACCTACATTATTTTTAATTATTATATCGGATCTTCCTAAGTTTACAATCGTATTCCCAAGAGGAGAGTTGTAGCAGAACGTCGATGATCCGATTTTTCCCGGTTGCTAGATCGCTTCAAGTTCTTCGGGTTCGTCTGTTCAGAATTCTCGATATTGTGATTGCTCGTAGCATTCAGAAGTTCCCGAGGAACTGCTGAACTCGGGCATCGAGTATCGGGAAATGCTTCCGCGGAGCCGTGGACCTTTGATTGCCAGAAAGGAAAGGTAACGACTGTTCGGAATGTGGACCAGTGGTACGGCGAAACAATGGGCACGGCTCGTTGAAAACGGGATCGCCGATTCGGGGCAAAACAGGAAGCTTTCCTGGTAGATGGGCCAGTGATTCCAAGGAAGAAGACAGTGCTTCTTGGACCAGGTTCGTCGATGAGAACAGAATAGGGCTCGCTTTTACTGAAGTCAGAATCGTCGTATTAAAAAATCCTGAGAAATGCCAAGATCAATCTGGATCACCAATCCACGAAATAAGAAAACAAATTGTCAAAATTGTTCAACAATATCCTCCACAGTGGGGAAAGATCAATGACGTTTTTACATATCTTCCTATTTTATGCAGAAGAGAAACACAAATAAATTTTTCTGGTAAATGATATAAAAAATAAATAAAGAAGAATAAAGTTTGTTTTTTATAAACACTTTTTCCTAAATCTTATTTTTTGTTCAAAAATATTCAATGTCCATGGAGATTTGCAAGAATTCAATATTTTATCGAAACACAAAAACCAGGAACAATCTTACCTCACACTTAATCAATTATGATAATAGATGAACAAATCATTCAACATATTTTTTAGAACATACTCTCATCGAAACTCGAAGTCACGATCCTTTAGCGGCTTCGTGGCATTCCAGCGAAGTTCAATTCTGATAATGACCTCGTACGGGTTCAGGATTCTGGTTGGCTTCACCTCCTCGAGTTGCCTCGAAAGCCACGCACCGATAAACCAGTAATAAGATATTAACGTCGGCAATTCCGGTCTAGAACGTGACTTTAAGGGGTGTCCACGCACCGCACCGTTCTCCACTCCTCTCTTCTCCCCTGCTTGATCTTCTTCTCCTTACTCGTCCTTGCGCGAGGACTCGTCGATTCGTGAGACGCCGCGGGCAAAGGAAAGAGCCGGGCTCACCGACAGTGTGTCGAGGCGATGCGCTGCCATAAGTGCATCGAACGGAGCCCGCCGGAGATAATAACTTCATACTGAAACGCTGGTGGTCCGTCCTGTATCCTGCACACGGTGTAACAGAGTAAAATCGACGGACGGAGCCGCTGCGGTGACCATGATCGACACAATATCCCCTCCATTGTTGGGAAGAATAAGTACTCAAGGAAGACGAACTAGAAATCTTCAATTGAAAATAAACCTAAAGCTGTGTCTTCGGTGAAACAACATAATACATGTACATGACAAATGCCGAATTCTTTTCCAACAAAATTGCCATAATATAAAATAATCATTAAAAAGTAATGCGTATTCAAATCATTTGTAGGAAATATTATAAGTGCAATATTATAGGTTGTGTATTTTCGGACTACAACGAAGGAGCACTCAAAAAATTGGGTCCCATGGAAATCACAGACACAGTTGTCACCGATAACATTTCACCGACACCAGATTTGACCGACAACGAATTTGATCGACAACAAATTTAACCGGCAACGAATCTAAAATCGTTCTATCGGTGGAATATTGTCGGGGAAATCTGTGTCTGTAATTTCCATGGGACCCCAAAAAATTATAGCAAGAAACCCCAAATAAAAATTGATGGTAGCAATCATTCAAGAAAAAGCATCCCCACACGCATAATACCATGCAAATTATTAACAATGTGTGTATATAATTAAAAAGAATTACTCGAATTAAGTCAGCTGCAAAATTTAAGATATCTAAGTCTGACTTAGATATTAAATGTCAACCGTAGAACGTTCCAGACACCAAACTATCGAGCTACCGAGATACTGAAAAAAGGAAGTCACAGCAAAAACGGCCAAAGAGAACTGTAACATTTCCTCGTGAAGATGTCGATGGCGAGGATTGAACGATCCCGAGGTCGCGTATTTAATGTCCAAATCCGTTGTGTAGCTGATGTCCCGGCAACTGGCAAGAAGTTCCATCGTTGATCAAAGGCCGGCGAACGACAAAGTGGCACAGGTGGAACGTGAAATTCTTAAAAGACGAGAACCAATTGCTCTGGATGGCCGGGTCTCGCGACACGGTTAATGAAGTAGGACAAGGAAACGAACCCGGTCCAAGACCCGGACCCAGAACCCTCTTCCGACAACTTGCCTTTCCCGTAGACTAGGTTCCGCGACAATGAGCACTTCACAGAATCATGCCCCTCGACGAATAATAACGCCTCTCTCGAACGCAACGTATACAGAAAGAGTGAGAGAGGAGAGACAGAGAGAGACTGGCTGCGCCGGTTCCTTACGGAGGAGGACGATCCGGCGCGGGATCTCCAATTAGAGCAACTTCACCGCGGAGAGAATCGCTAACGAGCTTTGACCGAGAAACCAGGCCGTATCGATTCCGCGGGAACTTCTCCGCGAAGATTTACGGCCGGCACGCTTGCTTGCTCGCTGGCTATAGCTTGCCGCTTGTCCGCGTGCGTATTCCGCCTTTGAAAGTCGCCCGCGGTTACCGGCAGATCCACCTTCCGCTTCCGCTTCGGATTGTTCGACGAAATCCTCAAGATCCGCCATCCCCGCCCCTGAAAACCAAAAATCAAAATAATGCGATTGTTCAATCCTCGTACTCCTATTAGTTCTAGGTCGGAGTCATTGCTGACTCAATATTTCACTAACAGTTTCATTCCGATATAAGATGATTCAGGAAATATATAAGATGTTAAGGATGTTAAGGATTTTATGCACATTTATTGGTATTTTACTACGCCCGCGCCTCTCTTGTCAGTCCAACTCATCAACAGCAAGTTCGGACATTTGCGTATTACCGTTTCACAAAATTATTCATGAAGCAGGGCAATATAAAATTCAATGAAATTTAATAGGGAGACTGCTCTCGATAAACTTTTGTAAAATTTTACTTTCCAAGTGAATTTGCATAAACACTCGAAGACCACGCGCAGTTCATTTGGCCCCGTAGCTGTTTAAGGGTTATCTACTTACAGGGACAGCGTTGGGTCAGGAAGAGGAAAGGTTCCATCAAAGACGGCTGTGAAAGAACACTCGTAAAGGCCAGTCCTGCGGTCCTTTGATTATCCTCGGATTGAACGTTCATCTGGTTAGCTAAGGTGCTTAACGGCCGGCTTACCGACCGAGACTTCCACTCGCGGCGGACCCTATTTGTCGGCTCCCTTACGACCATTTTATTAACCATCGTTTCGTTGCCCGTTTCCCGAGCATTTTCTTCCTTATTCGCCGGCCATAAACCTGTCAGTCGGTGCGCCTCCGTCCACGAGTATTCTGTTCGAGATACTAATTGAGGATTCTATGCCTGGACCAAGGTTTTCCGACTCTGGAAGGCTTCCGCAGGTGTTCCTCCCATTCCGCCCACCGTAAAAATGCCTGGAATTAATGCGCCAAATGAAAAAAGCACGCAGCTGCCCGTCAAACTTTCCATATTAAATTTTCTAAATAAATTCTCTCAACTCTAGAAAAAACTTAAAAATTTCTTGCACTAATTAATTAATTTGCAATTTAAAAGAATATACCACTGCAGCACGATCATTCTATATTAAGATGGAAAAAGAAATCAACTCTATTTGATAAATATTCTCTCACTGAGATAAAAATTCTTAATTAATCTAAGGATCGTGAAAAGAAATTGCAATTTTTTGCATGTTGCAGCTTATAAATTATTTACGAGCTTTCTTTAACCTTTAATGATTGTAATTGGTCCAAAATAGTATACCATATTATTTACTTAATAATATGGTACTCACAGTACTCATGTTTATCATAAATGTCTAAAACTCGCAGTCTAGTCTAGACAAATAAAATCAAATATAGTTGAGTATATATTCTTAAACCTAAAATATAGACTAACAATAAAATATATAAAAAAGAATACATAGAAAGATGCAGTATAAGATAATGTAGTGACTTTAAATAGCATTTTCTGTGCAGTGTTCAAGTGAACAAGGTAGAATAAATTATCCAAGGGTAGGAATAGGTATCTTTAACGATTCGATGAATCGAGAGAGCTTAACGTAGCCCGGAGAATCGGTTCTCGGGGCAAAGAGCTCCTTTCCAATCTGCTCGCGGGTACTTAACGTCTCGTGCCGCGGATCCCGCAAACCATAATGCACCGGGATCTGATTACCCTGGGATTGCTTGATTTGCATCCGGTCACGGTCCAATGACACCTGTAAAGCGGTTTTCTCGAATACCGCGAAATCTCGCAGAGCTTTCGCGCGCAATGATTAGAAATTCACTTACCCGCCATTGGAACTCGTTTTACAGGTTCTTCGCTGACTGACACCATTATAATTAATTTGATGAAGAAGAACAGAATTTTACAGCATCCTCTCATAGGACGTATATTCCGAACTAATGGACATTTTTAAGAAAAAGTGTGAAGAAAATTATCTACATTATTAAAAAACTGAATCTTTGAAAACAAATTCGCAAACGTCGATCTTTTAACCCCTCACTACAGAATCATTTAAATAGAATACAATAAAATCCAGCTTCTTTTATTTTAGAACCTCATATAAATTTGTGAAAAAATTAATAACGATCGAGATAGATCTGAAGCGATCATACCACGTTACTAGATAAAGGGTGAAAAGGCAACCCTTCTCACACACCGGTAGGTTCACGTCCAATTATGTCCCACTAAGGACGGTATAATCATAATAATAGTAATAAGAATTTACGGTTTCCTGATAACGGAGCTTACAAATCTTTTACGAGATCGTCTTGGGGACGCGTTACATCCCCTCGGTGATGCAGTTGAAGCTCGCACACACACACGAGGGCATAAAGGACGAGAGTTAAGGTCGACTTTATCCACGATAAACTCGAGAGATCGCCTGGAGGAAATAACAATGGCAGTCGGACGTTACGGGTTCCATCATCGCGGAAGCACGCGAACGTTTCGATCGTACTGCATACACTGAGTTCCCCCATCCCCCCTCTCTCTTTCTCTCTATCTCCCTCCTTCTCTCTTCCTCGTACTCTCTTCCAACGGGGTTGCATTAATATCGCATCGCTAGTCGATTTTACGCGGCTCTCGTCGCGATTCCCGGGATTTCTCGTGCGGCTGCATTCGCGTCCTGGATGCCTATCGATCCCCCACGATTCCTACGAGTCTACAGGGTCGACTGAAAATCGAATCACCGTCTGTCGGCGGACCGTCGAGATTTTTCTCTGCAGATAAACCCAGGACGATGGACGCCGACGACCCGGAAACACTCGCTGGGGATCCGATTCCTGAGCCATCGACGCGATTAACTCCTGTTTGGAAAATAATCGGCACCGTTCCGACCCGTCCACGCTGCACACACAGCTGGCCAAATTTTTTTAACCGATGCGAACTGATTTTTTTCCTTCCATATGCGAATTTGTCGGAGGACGAACATTTTTCGCGGAATTGTTTCGATGAGTCGATTTTTATTGCTGTACCCTTCGGAATTGTTATATATATTTACATGTTGCAGTATTGAATTCATGTTGTTGCTTTGCTAAATTTAGTGAAAATATTTCAATAGTATTCGATAATGAATGTGAGCTTGTCAAGTTTAATTTTTAATAGCAGGTTCTTTATAATTATTTATTTAAAATAAAATGTCTTTGTACCACTTTCGGGGCTATAAATGTAATTATCGAATAGAATACGAAGCAGAATATACATACACTATACGATACAAATATGTACTTATTTATCTCGACTATAATTTTATTTCTTTTCCTAAAATCCTCGAATGCAATGGCAAACCAGACTTCCACCCTGTAAAACGTAATGCCCCGCACCCTTAACGATTTCCTCTGCAAGCCCGTCAAAGCAAGTTCATCGTTAACATTCTAAAAGAAACAACAACTTCATGCTCATCGTAAGGACACACTTCCTTTGAAGCTGAACCTTCAATAACGTATTTCCTTTAGACGAATCAAACGATACAATAACCCAAGCAAATAACACTTAATCACCCCATAAACGCTTTACAGTCTGTACCGCCCCGAGGTACGGTCATAAACCCAGTACCAACGTAGTATGAAAAATAAACTCTCTTTTGTCAGGGCCGAAACACAGATAAAAATTTGTTCAAAGTCCCAAGCAATTTTCCAATAATTTTCCAGGCGCCCTTCATCTTCCACGGTACTAATACTCTCCGGCAGCGATGCTGTAAAACCTGGTTTAACCTTGTCAATGGTGCCAATTTTACGAGTCTTATGTCTTGCTCATAGGTTGGGCAAGAGAAGGCTTAAGCCCCAAGAAAAAGGGAAGTTGCAAAAATTGTTGCATGGGAGGATGTTATAAAAATGATGATGTACACTGCAGCTAGGTAACTAGCTATAGTATAAACATAAACATCTAAACATAATCCACAATATCGTCGAATAAATAAGTAAATGTGTATCGAATTGTGTCATGTTTGGAGTCATTTCAATCAGAAAAATGTCACGCATCTGTTGGTGAAGGTTTCATAAACATATAGACAAAAACTAAAATTTTTTTGATTGACATTTCGTTCTAAAATTTTCTACATATTACTGTGTACCTAACCCAGACCTTGTAAATGATGCCACTTTCAGGAGTCCTATATCCTGCTCATAAATTGTCCAAGAGAAGCTTCAGCCTGATGAAGAAGAGGACCCGAAAAAATGGTTGCAGTGGTTGCGGGGACGGGAAATCGGCTAGCGAATGCAACAGTCGGTAAGCAAAAGGTAGTGTCATTTTCCTGATCCATTTAAGCGGCGAATCCTGTGCCGTTATGAACGATCTTATCGCTAAGTGGCCCGGCGTCCCATCTGAGCATCTGAAACAAGAGAGATAGAGCGAGGTGGTCTAGGCATGCATCTTTCATCTTTGGCGAGGCCAAAGGGTTTAAATGGGGAGGAGACGGCTTGGAGCTACTTCGCCGTAAGGGTTGCACCCACAGATGGTGCCCTCTTCTTTTGTTTGACAGAGGCAGAGAGAATGAGGAAGGGAGAAAGAGAGAGAAAGAGGGGGGTCGTCACGAGAGGCTGCTCATTTGCCTAGTCAAAGGCTGGCTTCCTGCGGATCCCATCCGTCGCTTCCTTCCAACCCCACACCCAGAACCCTCCTTTTCCTGGACATCTTCGTTCACCGTAGCTCGCTATTATCGTTCTCTGTGATCCCAGCGCGACCCGTTCGCCGCCATATTTACATACGCATCTTGTATTTTTGCATTCGCCGGAAACGGCGGACCAATTAAACGACGATCAAAGCGGCCCGACCTACTCGAGCACCTCCGCCTGTCTTTTGGAATCCAAATTGTGATTCGAGGGTCCTGGAGACTCCCAATCGAGCCCGGGCCCTTCGACATTCATCTACTGTCGTTGGAGAATGCAAGGTTAGGATCGGTAATTACAATTCTGTCGATTTTACAGTGTGTTGTTTCGTACTTTTATAAATTGCCGCCTTATTCCCTTTCGGAGGTTGCAGAACATGTGATAAGGTAGCCAAATTTTTTCTGTTTATATAATATTTTTTATTATTTCATCATCCCACATTCATCAAAAACAAAGATTTGCCCCTTGCCCCATGCAACCTGTGACAGTCACTGGTCTCGTTCGGTCGAATATAGTCAGTGCCAGATCAAGACCACAAGAGGTCCTGAGCACTCGAAAGTTTAATTTTTAATATTTTTAGCAATATTATTGCCGTGTAAAAAATATAAAATTCAGACAATTTGGTGGTCGTGATCCCCGTTTATTGGTTACTCCAACACTGAACACCGGTGTCCCATAACCTTGGTCGAAAGATGTCTCTGCAGGCGTCAGGTACGCAGCAAGGTCGTCCAATCAGCGTTGCAGTGTCTCGATCAGTCGCAAAGACTGGCCGATAAACTAGAAAACAAATTTGAGACGTTGAAATTTCCCCTCGGACAATCAAGGATAGCTCTCGCGCGATTTCAGCGGCGATTTTTATGAGATGAAGTTTATCAAAGAGGGAGGCCAGGATGGGTAATCGGTCGGAACCGCTTGCTCCAGTATTCCGCTTTGACGATGAGATTCGAATTCGGGTGTACGTCGTCGACGTCGACGTCGACGCCCGCCGTCTCCGGGCGGGCGAGGAGAGGCTGCTAAATTAAACGCAGTCGACCGTGATCCTGTAAACAGACCATTTCCATGCCAGGAGGTTCGCCAGGCTGCGCGACTAATGGGCTTGATGATCCACCGGGGGTTGACGTCGTGAATTAACATCAACTACGACGTTTTCCTGTGCAAACGACCTTGCAAGTGGATACATCCGCCCCTCGTCCTAGACTTTGGCCCGAGTCGTATATCGCGAGAAGTTGAGTCGCGTCGATTCGAGACGAGTCGGGTTGAGTTTAATGCGAGGAACGAGGACTCGTAGATCTCCCGCCGGAGTCGATTGTTTGCCCACCTTTCCTCCACGTTTGAAGGAACACGGGAATTCTAGATTCGCTGCAAGTTGGGAACGGTTTATGCTTCATGCTTGTTCGTTTTGATTCATTCTGTGTGGTGGTAAAATGTTGCGTAAAGGTTTATGCGATAGAGGGCTGGTTGTTTCTGATGATGAGAGATTCAATCTTTAAACTCTTTTGAACATTTTCGAGATATAAAAAATACGATGGTGAAACTTTTCATTCTGAATAGTCGCGCGAATTAGTTATTTCTAGGATAGTTGTACGTTTTAATAAATAATTTTGAGACGCATACGATTTACTGCCAAAAACTTCCAACACCGCACTAGCTCAGTAAAAAGGTGTTTCTTCTTTTCACAATTTTAATGAATCTTAAAAGCGGTCGAAGTTCCTCTGACGTCATTGAAACTTTGTGTTTCACTTACCAATTATCGCCATAAGCGTATAAAAGCCACTATCACTAACTCGTACCCAGGACCTTCTAGGATTAATAAACGGCTGCTGTATCTCTGAGATAAACCGTGTCCTAAACGTATTAGAGTAACCCGAAACGGTGGAACTTGAAAGCACCCTTGTCTCCGAAGACGTTCCTGAACGAGTTGTCGAAGTTGGTCCGGCTCGATCGTTTCTCCAATCCCTCTTCTCAACCCCGATCAAGGGGTGGTTTCAGGAGCGACGTGTAATCGCGAGCATCGAATTTGCATAAATTCCGGCACGCAACAATTTCGGTGCAATATCGTGGGCTCACGTAGAAAGTTGCTACATTGGTCGGACAGGGCGGTATTGGTAGCGCGTCGGAATGGGGGTGTTACGGTAGTGTCTAGGCGAGGGGCGGCTGTGCACGGGAATCAACCGTGTCCGAATATTGGGGCGAGAACCCGTCGCCACGGGTTCCTCCGTGTCGTTATTACCGTGCCGGCGAAGTTTCGGCCAGGTAGCTCGAGCTCCTCGAACCGACGGAAATTGCAGATGCATTACCGTAGACAATTTGCAAAGGGGGAGGGTGCGGAGGACGCGTGGCCGCCGGCTGATTTAGCGTGCCGGTGAACGCTAGCCTGCGGAAATTAATCGCGGCCCTCGTGTTCTACCGCGGCGATAAGTAGGATCGGTAGATCCGCTGCCGGACGTAAATTTGAATGGCAAGTTGCGCACCCGCCGTCTCGGTGTAGAATGGAAATGAAAACCGCCGATCAACGGCAAATCAAAAATTGAAACGAACCGACTGCTCGTAGAGAAGTTCGCGGGATCTGGGTTACCTTGCAACGGGCTCAACAGAGACTTCCGTCGGCTTGATTGAAGTTCCCCGGTTGCTACTTTCGAAAGACTAATGGATTTTGTAATATTCTGGAAACTTGGAGAATCTGGAAGAATGCACTGTTGGAGACAAGCTGCATTAGCAGCTTCTTCCTCAACATCTCTATAGATTCTTGTTGCTGTACCTGAAAATATATACAGAGTGTCTCGAAACATTATAAATCTATAATAAAAGTGGGTTAAATTGATTAAACATTAAAACCTTTAAAGAACATATTCTTCTGCGTTGTTTTCAACTTATTAAAATTATTAAGAAGAGAAATAAATTTTGTTTTCTATAAAAATTCGCAGTTAGGGGTCAAAGGTACCAAGATGTTAGACTGCAGAATTAAGAACATAAACAAGCCTGAACAAGATGTCTAGTCCAATTTGTTTAATGATAACAACCCGGCGCGGTCTATAATTCCGAGGCCTGGTTTTTAGTGTAACCTAACATCATTTGTGATGAAAATTGCGTGGCACCAAGGTGTTGGACTTGAAGAATCGTTGAACTAAAAGAGAATTGATAAGCACAAACGGGGTTTAAGGGTGACGCATAGAAACTCGACAGCGGGAAACAATAAATGGCTGCGGGCTAATAACCGATGCGATACGGTTGAACATCGTGCCGAGCCGGGATCATAAATCCACAGGGATTAGTAAATATGCCTACCGGACGCTGCGTGGCACGGAACAGGGGGTGGGCGTTGCGTGGGAGGGAGGGAGTTTGTTGGAATTTAGTACGCGAAGGGGCTGAGATTAAATCGGATGTTGCTTTCCCAGATTCGCTGGCCATTTGCGTTGCTTAACGTGTCCGGGAAAAATTCTGTTAAGGATGACGCATCCCTCGACTCTAATTAAACCATGTGCCACTCCAAGAAAAATACATATAATATTTCTAAAAAATCTTATTTGTAATGGGTCAAATTCCAATGATGAAATTTCGTATTTTTTACGTAAACTTCAATTTTCAGACGCATCATAAAAGTTTTTTTTATCTGTGCTAACAATTCCGATAGATGACAGAATGATATACATCGAAAAAGATGAAACTCCCTTCGCGTGTGTCCATCGTACCAATTTTTTACAGAATACTGCACAGACACCGGACTTTGATTTTGTAAAAAATAATCCTCAAAGCATATCGATTTACTGGAACGCTAAAACAATCAAATAACTCCGGTGAAAATTGATAATAGATCCACGTGCAAATTCAGCATTGCGTGAAAGGAATATCCTGTAGATTCTGTAGCTGTTCTACATTTCGCGAAATAATCATGGAATCTCCTAACGAAGTCCGAGTATCGGCCAAGTTCCTTTGGTCCAAGCTGGGACAATGCGAGAAAAGAATATCATTCTTCGCGGGAAAATAATTTACGATTCTATGTCACGCCGCCGACTAATTTGCATACCTATAATTCCTCGGAAAACCGTTCGGAATTTAAAGTAGTCCGCAGCTACTGCATCGCACCACGGAAGAGATCCATCGTCTCTCTCTTATCTCGTCTACTTTCCCTCACGGAGGATATAATAACTGTTTAATTGCTTCGGTGGTCTCATTGACGGAAACGATTCGGTTCGAGTAAATAGCTCCAAGCCGTGAAACGTCATTGTCCAAAAAATTTAGGTGTGGTCTAATCGTGCATTTATCTCGGAGTGACACATATAGTGTGGCACAATTTGTCAGATCATGGGAATAAGTTACCTCCTCTCTTTTTCTCTCTACCTGTGCCGGATTAGTCACGTTAATGGCGTTGTAGAAGGGGAAGGTAGAGCGATACCCTTGTCTAGGCTTGTTCAGTTGCATCCTTGTTCAGGTTCTTGTTCATGTGTACTTTTGTTCAAGTACTTGTTTAGATTTTTATTCAGGTTCTTATTAGGTTCTTGCTGAGATTCTCGTTCATTGCAAATCCTGGCTAATTTATAAGACAATGTTCACCGAATCAATTATTAACCGGAACGTCACTCTCCAGTGCGAGAGTCAAAGAGCACATACCCCCGCAGTTCGACACGGTCGGCCGTATATCGGCAATCGATCGAACTTCCAAAGTTTCGCCGTCGACTTCGGGGTTCGAGTCTCGGGCCGGTAATTGTGTTTCGATAAGTAACTCCGGTGAATAAATATAAATGGAGAGGACAGCGTCTCGAGTGGGCCCTCCCGGTTGCGGGAGGGCGGAGGGCGGATGCGGAAGAAACGTCGTCAGCTAGAGAAAGAGGGAAAACGTGGCGAGGGGGAGGGGGCGGTGTAGAGAATGTAAATCGGTGCACGCGGCTATCTGTCCGGGAGGGAAATCGTGGAATGCAAATTGACGAGAGGGACTCGAAGCCGAGCAGGAGCGACTGGTGCATTGCAGTGGCCGGCTAAACGGATAATCAATATATACAAGGCGTCAACTCGACTTCCACGTCGAATTTACAACAACCGGGTACCCACCCCCGCAACCCCTGTCGGCCAGTTTTCACATAATTGACCCCGTTTTTCGTTCGTCCACCGCTCAAGACGCCCACTCGAGCACGTCTCGATCGGAGGATTTACGATAAAGCTGGATCGCGACGTTGTTTTTTTTCGTGCCCGACCTTCTGCCTATTATTCTTCTTTTTCTTCTCTTTCTCCTCTCTTCACTCTTCTTCTCTCTCGATTTTTTTCTTGCTTCGGCGACCGGCTGGACTAAAAGCGCCGTTCTTTTTTTTTCGAGCATCGAACTTTTCGGCCCCCGAACCATGGACCAGGAAAGTTTATTGGGTCACGTCGAGGTTTCCAGGTGGCGAGATCTCGCGGTTCGGAAAATATTTCCTCGAGGAATCGAGCCCGATATAAAATCCTTACAGCGTTTCCCTGGAAAACGCGATTTTTAAGACGGAGCTCCGCAACCACGCGCCTGATGCCGGACCCTTTTTACGGGGGCGAATCTCGATGGAAAGTAGATTCGATCCTCGATCGAATCGAATTAATGCTACACCCTGCAGGTCCCGTTCCCGTACCTTTGATCGACGGGGACGTCACTGGTGTTACTATAAAGAACTCAAAAACCGCCTACGGAAGACGAATCCGGAGATACGAGCGGGTTTCCGATCACTCTTATCGCGAACTATCTGTTCCAGCCTGGAGGGCTGACGTTGGCTTAACCCTTCGCTGGAGAAGTGGCCTTTGACGTGATGGATTCTTCTTTCTTCGGGACGAAGTGAGCGGAATGCTTTTGTAAATACACGGCTTCAAAGATCGAATTCTTTGCTTCCAAGTTTATTTTAAGGAACTCGTTCATCATTTTGTAGACGAGGAAAAAAATATACATTTATTGTATGTCTATGTTTTGTCTAATATTTAACCCTGAAAGAGGAGAAAATTTGCTAGATTTTATTTGAATTATTTGAATTTCTGGGGTCAGGATCATTTCTAGTTTGTATGCCGAAAGTGATAAATGAAAATAAATTAAAATAAAACAATAAAATGAAACGTACACAAATGGAGATTTTTTCGTTTAGCCCTTCCAGAATTAAGAGCACGAATATGAAACGAAAGAGCCAAGTTAACCGTGTGAAAATGAAGATTCACACGGTAGCCTTGTTTATATGAGGCATCGATTAACTTAAAACACGGTAAGAACTTCGAGATTTCTCATCGTTTGACTTAATCCCAAAGAAATAACTTCGAAATCCCGAAAACAACGCACAGTCGACCGCGTTTTCTTTTTGCCCATTTGCGGTGGCCGCGCCTGGTATCGGTCAGTCTGTCGGCCTCGGGAAAATTTCCAGGGGCTCTGGATATTTTCATGCAAATGCGGATACCTTTTTTCCCGGTGCGCGCGGAACAATGGCGGTCGAATTCGTTTTCACCGGAATCGCGCGTCGAAATTGTGCGGATTAACGGGAGCGCGGGGCTCGACGTTCACGAGCGTAAACGTTTCCGGCGCGATAAAGAGAACCAGGTGAAAAGACAACGATGGAACAGCGAGAGACCAGGGGGTGGCATCGTTTCTTCGTTGTGAGCAACGAGGATTTCCGTGTAATTTCGCCGGGTAATAAGATTATACCGTTTCCAACTCTATCTATTGTTTTCTCATTCGCGGGGACGCGGATGATATAGCGCGAGGCAGTGTTCGCGCTGGTGCGAAACGGGTTTCTGACGCGAAAAAACCTACAAAAGAAGTTTATCACCTTTGAACATTTATTGAGGCTGTGAATGTTGCTTGAAATACCTGAAATTACGAGATATTGAATTATAAATCGTAGCAGAGAAGATCAAATTGTAGGAGGAATAATGATGTTAACTTTAAGGCACTATTAAAAGTTCGATTGTCAAAACAATTTTCACAATTGTTAAATATCGTTATACTTAACGCCGCCTGTATACTGGGTCGTTCATGTCGACGACTAATTTGTTTTACTGTTCTACATTTTAAAAGAATCTAAAAATTGAGTGAATTGCTTAAAATGACGACAATCGTACAGATGGGAAATATTCTAATCAGAAAGGTTAACTTGCAACCTAATAAAATAGCTAGAAAACTGACATCACTTTCGTTCGCGTTACAAGTATGGCGTAAAGACCACCCCAGCCCCGAATTCGTTGGGTAATTTTTCTCTTCCCATCCCCTTGTCCCGGTCTCACCGTGACGAGCATATAGTTAACATCGCAGGAAGAAGATGGCCAACTCGGAAGTTTAGTCGTCGTCTGTGATGGCCCATAAAGAGCCGGCTGAAATTGCGTCCCGCGCCACCTCGAAAGCTCGGTCTACGTGCCCACCGACGTTCCTCCCTGCAACCCTCTCGCCACCCTCTGCTACCCTCGTCGTGGCAAGCCACCCCCTGAAGACTGGCCGTGGACCGAGCTCCATCCCCTCCTCCCCCCGAACGATGTAATAGCGCAGCGAACCGTATACAACACGGCGCGGCATAAACTTTACGATGATGAGGAAGGACCGAGGAGTCTGGAAAGTCATCCGGCCCACCCGTGATACCGGAATTAGATACCCGGCCGCGCTTCATCTAGCTTCGTACCTCCTTACCCGGGGAGATTGTTTCCGCGAGAACACCTCCACCGTGCTACTTTGATTCTCTTTCGGACTATAGCCCGGACACTGTAGCTCAGACAGGCGAGACGGTGGCGGTGAATAAATCTGCTTGATAACTACGCTGAGGATTTCCTGATACAATAAGAAACGTTGCAGTAATTTTGAGTCACAAGAGTTGTATAGATGTTTATTTTATTAGTGATTTTATTTGGTTCTGAATAATATAGCAGTATTTCATAGCAGTTTTAGCACTAAACCTTCTGCGTCTGGAGTTATTAAATGTTTCAGAGTTGATCAATGTTTAAGATTCAAAAGTTGTTAAATGTTTACTACCCCATATAAAATCTCAGATCGGTTTGAGTTCTTTGAGGATAGATGTTTATTTTATTAGTGATTTTATTTTGTTCTGAATAATATAGCAATATTTCGTAGCAGTTTTAGTGCTAAACATTCTGCGTTTGGAGTTTTTAAATGTTTCAGAGTTGAAACGTTCTAGAATTGAAGAGTTGATCAATGTTTAAGATTCAAGAGTTGTTAAATGTTTGTTATCCCATGTAAAGTCTCAGATCGGTTTGAGTTCTTTGAGGATTTAGGTTCTTCAGTGGATTCTGGATCCGCAGTTTATTAATTTATGGGTATCGAGGTCCCGAGGCCTCTCAAGTTAATTACCATCTGCGACACTCGTCCAATCTAGATTCACCGTGTCCTAAGTCCGTCATAACTCAAAGCTATCGCGAGCTTGGATCTTATTAACCGTAACAGAACCTAAGCCCAACGTAATCAATGTCCATCATAGCTTAGGTCAGACGCAAGCATGGCCTGCCACAACCTGTACCATCGATACAACGATCTTCTTCAGTCTGACCAACTCGATCCTACATTCTTACCTTTCAGTGAATCCTGAAACGAAACACACGTAATCAATAATAAAAAAAAATTAATTGCTCATTCGTATAAAAATTTGTTTATCCAGAAAACAGTTATGTATGTTTTATCTCATTTCTATAGTTTTATTAATGTTGTACGAAGTCTTCGTTCTGTTTTCTGGATAAATAAATTTTTATACGACGCAGCAATTCATTTTTTTTATCATTGATTACGTGTTTTTCATTTTACTAAACATTAACGTTAAGTAAACATATCATTGCTCACGATCTCCCGACAACACTAAAAACCTAATATCGCATAAAAGAAAATTGTTCGTCTCGCATGAAGATCCGCAATTACGGTTCCTTCTAATTACTTTAGAGCCTGTCATTATAACAAGCAACCAGTGCTTATCTTTATACGATTCGCATCGCCTCGACCCCGCGGCGCGGCGGTCGTTAAACAACCAAACGGTGTAAGATGGATTAATTGAAATTCAACGGGTTGAATTAAAGCGCAGAAAAAGGGAGAGAGAGAGATCGTCAAAGCCAGCAACGTCCTCAGAATATATCCGCGGCGATAAACGGCGCCCGGAAGACCGGAAATGTGTCCCGGGCAGGTCTAAAACGATCGTAAAACCGAATGTACCATGGCTAAGTTATATCGTTCGTTTCGCCAATTGATTACATGAATTATAGATACCCTTCCTCCCCGCGCAGCTGTATCTAGTATCACGTAGGCCATGTACGTGGTTATCCCTTTTAGGGCTGTTAACGTCCACTGCGAAAGAATTAGGATCGAGCCGCCTTTAACCACTGTTCAACCGAGCTAGTCGTAACTCACGACCGGGAAAATACTGGATTCGTAACGAAACTGGACGCGATGCGCCGTTACTGCATCCGAAACCACGCTGGGGATCCACAGGAGTGACAGGAACTAGCTGGGCAAAACTACCATAGAGCGTAGTTAAATTTTTTCGAATTTGTTACACTTACATTTGAGCGATTCATCCCCTCAATTCATCCCCATGTGCTATACTACACTTTCTTTGCTATGTTATACTATATTTTACTATATTATATTATATACTCTTTATAGTCCTTACACAGTATTTTATCCATAAATGTCCCAAAAGTCTGACCTGTAAATGTCACTCGGCAGACCCGTGCTAGGGACTTATATGGATAAAATACTGTACTATAGTATACTACTCCTTACACTATAGAATACTATAGAATATATTGTTTATACTACAGTATACCATTTCCCTGTGAAATCAACTATTGTTATTTATTATTGTCCCATATCACAACTGGTTTTCTTCGCAACGCATTGTATACACTTTGTAGACGTGATTGAAGATTTGTACTACATCTCGTGTTTGCAAACTTGAACAAATACTTCCAACTTCTCTGGGTCACAAGCGAAATATTATGATCATGATATGGAACACCAATACGTAGTCAAAGTTAATTTAACAGGGAAATGATTGCTTTTAGAAAGTTTTTATTAAATTCCTACAAAGGGTTAAAATAGAATCTAAGATTTTCACGTGTACAATCATGAAAACCAGTCTTTCGAATGTTAACTGACAGTCGGGCCTCTGGTTCCAAATCGAACGCGCACGGACATTGAACTTGTTCGGAGGTTCAACGACTAGTTTTCAGGCAGGCACAGTGGCGGGGCCAGGTGTAACGCCGCGGCTCAGACGCTCTGAAGGACGTACTCACCTGCGAGTGTGCGGAGGCAAGAGGTAAGAGGGCGGCTGCGTTACCAACGACGCACAGTCTGCCGCTCTCGACGCCGCTGGTAATAACGAACCGTCGACGACGGATGGGGAGAAACGTCGTCGCCGAGAGTTTCGCCCGGTATCTGACGACGGGGAACCCGGTATAGTCAGGGCTCGATCGTTCTTTAATTCGTCGACGCGAACCCGAGGGTTTCTGTCAACCTAGCCGCGAAAGACTCGAGATTCGGCCCCTGGTTAATTGATGGGGAGAGAGGCTGTCTGGAATGCGGAGAACACCTGAATGGAACCGCCGAATGCGCCTGGTTGCGCTCCTCGCCATGAAAGTGCACCGAATCTCGGAAGAAGTGCAACGGGGGTGCAGAGCTTCGGCTGCATTCAAGATCGGATGGTGACCTTGAGTATGGGGTTAGAGATTGTTCTGATGAAACTTGAAACAAACTCTGCATCGTTGGTTTGTTAGTAACTTGTGTAAAAAGATTAATATATCTAAGAAAATAAATTTAAAAAAATTTATTAATGAAAATGCAGGTAGAAGAGTTGTTATGTATACATTGGTGTACATTATTAACACGAGGTTTGTGGAGCACTAAAAATGATTACTTTAAATTACATTACAAAAATAGTATGTAAGTGAATATCCAAGTTTTCAGCAATTTTTAAAAAAATATATTTAAGCACGTAGACACAGAATGTAGATATTTCTTCGACGTTATAGATCGTCGTTGAGGATCCCCTGGCATTGTCCAACCCCGCGTAGGAAGACAATGGCGGACAGCGAGACGTCGAGTAGAGTATAGTGCGCGGTCGAAAATTCCCATTCCGGGGAAACATTAGGCTCGGTTTCGAGCGTGGAAATTCGATAAGGGCAGGTCCGCGTGACCGGCCAATAATTCTGCGGCGATGCTTTTGCGCAGACATCCGGCGAGTCGTGATATATCAGTCGGGGGCCGGCGCAAGCCGGAACCGGAAACCGTCAATCATAGGACTAAGTTAACGCCGAGTCCGTTCTACTCGCTCAGGGAACCGCCGCGCTATATCGTTACACGAACTATTTTATGGACCCTTCTGGCACTCGCTCTCTCTTTCCCTCTCTTCATACCAAACTCCTCGTTCCCTTTACCGTCTCGCTCTCTCGGACCCTCTTCTTTCGCCCGGGCTCTCATACCTACACACGCCACCCCCGTCATCCCTCTGAAATATACTTTCGAGCAGCGAGCATCGATTTTTTCATAAATAACCGGCCACCTGACCACCCGTAGTCGGTAAATCTCTCAATCTGGCCGCCCCCCAACCCTTACCTGCGTCTGGTTAATTCCATCGAACCTGCACACACCTCTGTAGCCTGCAACTTGCATTCCATAGCCTGGCGCATAGAAGTCTGTGCAGTGGCATCTAAGTTTATTGTTCTGAAGAAATTATTTTTCTTGAAAGGCGTAGTATCATAGTATCATTTTAGATAATTGCGTAATTATATACAGTGTTCTGAATACACAAAATCTTAAAAATAATAACAACCCCTTGCTGTACCATTTTCTCTGATGTTAGAGGAATTACAATTTCATTTGTAATAATTTAACAGAAAAAAATTTATATTTACTGTATGCTATCTGGAAGAAATAAGTAATCAGGAAAGTGTTGAGGAAGAATAAATTTTGTCAACATTTAGCTAGCTGTCGAAATCGGGGTACATACTGTGAAATTTTATCCCGAAGTTAAACAGTAAGATATCCGATATCGAAACGAACGAGAGAGAGAGAGAGTGTACGACAGTAAAGCTCAATATCTTTGCACTTACGTTAACGCGTGTGAACTGTGCTTTAAAGAGAGGCTCGCGCGACGGAAGCCACGAACAACAATGTCGCCCCAGCGCGTTCCCTCCTCTCAACGAAGTATTCAATTACTAACGAGTGTCGGCTATAAAGCACCCCCAACCCCCGAGCCTTGTCGCGATAGCACGCGACCAAGTCGCGTCGCGTAAAGGACCTTGTCACGCGTGTATTTTTAACGAGACTTCGCTTACCCCTACCCCCATAGCTTCTCTCCTCTCGACCCTCTCAACGGACGCGCCACCCCCCGCACGTTCTCCAGCAGCCACCCTCGCAGACTGCACCTGCGAGGCTATTCCTCCAACCCCCTGCCGATCCTGTTGTGGAATCGACTGTTTCATTGCCGGGGGTTCAACTTCTTCCCTAAACCAACGCTGTGGAATTTTAGGTTTCGGGAGTGGCTGGCTTGGGGTGGCGCTAATCACTTGACATACTATATGGTTGCGGTAGTGCGGACTTCACTCGTCTTTCAGTTACCTGGTCCGGGATAGAGTTGTTTAAAAATGAAGGTTGCAAAAATTTTTATGCGTTGCCAATTTGTTTAACAGTTGAAAATTTGAGTGCAAAAATTCGATAATACTGAGGGTTGAACTTCTTCCCTAAAACAGGCTGTGAAATGCTAGACGCTATTAAAAGGAAAGCACGAAGAAAGAATTTCGCATTCTTTGATTTGTTCTCCTGATTGTCAACATTTGTTCTCTGCTTTACTTCTAATTGGTTCTTCTACATCGTCCGAGATCTGTTTGCTCGACCTTCTTTCTCCGTCTCTCGATGTTTCCTTTGTTTATTATATCGTACAGCTTTCCTTCTATTTCGTTTTTATTTCGTTGCACTTTCCTGTTTGCTTCGTTTTCTCTAACAATTAGTTTGAGTACCTACATATTGCGGTTGCGACAGGAAATGTACACTGTCTCTCCTATCATCTTTCTTCTGGGATAGTTCCTTTCTTTCCTGTTCCGTATGTACGTTTCAGAGATGAAAAGTTTCTCATATTCTTATTTTCTATTCTGTCAAATTATTTATTTCTCTATTGTCGTGTTATAATCTTGTATTTATTTAAAACACACGATGACGAGTAAAACACGATTGTCGAAATTTTTCCTAGGAATAACCAATCAGTCAAAGCGACTAGATTTAATTCCATTGTTCTTCATAAGTATAACTACGATTCGTTGTACATATACAAAGATATATTCATTGAGATCTTAATTAATTTTTGTTATATATAGCTTATGCACAAATGAATTGATCTATCGATCGAATTTTCCCATAAGCACTTTTACGGCCCACATAATTATGAAGCTAGAAATCTGGAGCAACCCTTTTGCCAGTTCCAGCGTTAATAACGTCCTTAAAAACTTCACTGTATATCAATAAATTATTCGCTAGAGTTGTTGCACGAACTCGCTCGTCAAACCTCCAACAACACAGCTTAGCAACACAGTGTTAACCATGCATAGCAGATTCGAGCCCGGCTATAGTCTAGCAACAGAGTGTTAGCCTTTCATAGAAGATGGAAGCGTATTATAGTCAAGTTACACAGTCCGAGCACAATCTGCAAACAAACGTCTCAACTTAGAGCGTATACTTTGCCTCAGTTGAAAGGCGAGGTCCTTCGAGAATAGTGATTTCTGTCGTGTACACGTCACCAAAGTTCAAACGATTGCAACCCCGATTGTAATCGAGTATTTTTGTAGCAAAGGGTGCAACGGTTCCTGTGATCCTCCGGTTACGTTGAAATTGATACCAGCATCGGCAGTCAATAGTAGCGAGAACAATGTTCCCACACTGCATGCACTTTTGTCGTACCGACGACAAAGGGTTCATCTAATTCTTATCGACACGCATCGTTGATGAAGCATACAAATTGTTGAAGCCGGTTGGTGCTAATCCAAATTAGCGTCAATCACGAAATTAACATCTATTGTTGGTTAATGCTGCTGTCGGCTCGTTCGACGAGGTCCTGTCGCGGGCAGAGCCGTGTCGTCGCCATGTGACAGATCGTTTTTCAGATTTGGGACTATGGTCTATCAGTGGGAAAATCCTTTAATCGGATGACTCGAGATCCGGTCTTCTTTGTTATATTCTAGCCGTAAAACATAATATTTTTCCCGTCTTTACCAATATACATGCAATTATATTAATATTCGAACACTGAACAAGATGATCTTAAAATTTTAAAAAAATTCGATATAGCATTATAATATATAGGACATAGTAATTAATGTAGATTCGAAAGAATTTTGGATCTCAAAAATACTGTTTAATTTATTTATGTTTGCAGTCAACAATCCAGCCCTGGCCAAAGTGACGGATGTCAGATTTTGTCTTTAACAATTCGTGAAGTTACAGAAATATTTTGTGGTGAAATTGCTTTACTTTTTTATTTAAGTTCTTGTTACCATATAGTTCTTATGAAATAAATTCAATCCTATTATGAAGGGATATATGTGTGTATATCACTCACGTTTAGGGCTCGGTAGTTCTAGTGTTGCAACACCTTTGTGACTCTTCGATCCGCAACCAAAGCAAAAAAAAAACACAAAGTCGACACTCGGAAAGAAATCAACTAGCACCCTAGCTCGCGTTAGTTCGATACTGTTTACTACTTTCTCGATACCCAGGATGCAAGTTATTTACGAGGTCGCCTAATAATTTACTAATGAAGAGGTAACGCCGTTGACCCTCGAGTAATAATTCAGGGCAATAGGGCTGGAAGGGCAACCCAGATATGGCGAGGCATAAGTGGCTCGTATTTCGCAAGCCGAGTAGCAGGCTCTTTCGGCCTGCGAACCAATAAAACTGAAACAGAGAGGAAAAGAGAAGGAAAAAAAGACTTGGTTGGTAGGGTCGCGTGTCGTTAACCCGAAATCAACGTTGCGGGAGGGTAGCATAGATACTTGTGTTCAGAAGAGGAGGGTGCGTGAGCGGGTAGGATGAGCGGAAGTCACGAAGAGTTCTTTCATATTCGAGCGGTGTAGAAGCGAAAGACCCGTCGATTACCTGGCCGAGTATTCGGCGGAAATTGAAGAAGTTCGCGAGAGAGGCCGGTTTGACGATGTATCGAGGAACGTGGCTTGAATATAACCACGCCAGTCGCCAACCCCTTTCTCTATCCACCCCCGCAAAAGCGGAACGGACGGTCCTAGTTTTTCCCTCCCCTCGCTCATAAAGGACGAAAATTTCACGGGGCGTTTTACGGCCGGTCATTAGCGAAATCGGTGGTAGCTTGCGTTCTCGCTTTTACTGCGACCCTCCCGCGAGAAAATAAAACGGGTTCGGGCGTTTCACTTTTAATAGAACTCGCACGGAACCGTAAAGGGCCGGGTGTGAAACGGGGAAAAAGGCGGGGGGCCAATTGCTCGTCGATATTGCCGTTTTTCTTCAACGGTCGACGAAAAAGTAGAACAAACCGAAGTCTTAGACCGCCCCGTAAAATTTGGTTTATACACCGACTTGCAAAATCAAAGGACCAATAAATTTTCCTTCAAAAATTGCCAATGTTCAAAGTATTGTAACTTGGTGAAAAGTCGTCTCATTTCTAATGTTGAATCCTCATCTACTTTCGGAAACCATTATTTGGTTTGATGAACAAACTTTTTTAAAATGTTTCAAATTCGAACGTTCGTAGAGATGTTAAGAAATCTTTTTATTAAACAGGACCAAGGTAGATTTGAAGATTGGAGTCTCACCTTGGAATGGAAACCAAGAAATCTCTCGTCTTCGAAACAAATCTTCCGCACGCCCTGGCCCAGCCGTATCCGCATCCATTCATTTCGTCGCGTTCCCGCAATAAATTCCCTCGAACGATCCCCGGACGGCGACAAAACAAAAACCTGCTCCGAAAAAAAGGAAGAATAGAATCAACAATGTACCGATCGAGCGTGTGCGGCTTCTTGAAAAACGGTGATCCCCGGATTCGAGAGCCGGCGTATTCAATCGGATCCTTCTCTGTCGCTAATCCCACTTTTGATGGAAACAGAATTGGCCGGGGCCCATAACAAATATTCCGCGTGTGGAACGCGAGCCACCGAGTCGGTCCAAGTGTTTCTGCACGGTGAAATATTGCGACGGCTCGTTTGTACGCCGACTCGTATTATGTAGATACCACTGAACTGGAAATCGCAATAACGACCGGCCCGGATCGGTGACGTTTTTCCACCCTCGCCTAACCCTTTTTTTCGAACAGCCATGCCGCCGGTTTTAACCCTCTTGCACCCCATTTTTCGTCACCGGCTACCCTCCTTCAACACAGTGTGTCGAATAGACTGGATGGACCAAGCCCAAAATTTAAAACTCGAAAAAAATCTACATCATAAATTTCTTAATAAATCACCCCAAATAATCTAATAATTTCGTTCGACGTTATTGTGTAAATTATTTAAAAAAAATTTTTAAGTATAGTACTATTATTGCAAATACTTCTAATAGATTTCCGGTAGATACTTTAGTTTGACAGTGAAACATTAAATTTTTAATTTTATTATTTTCGATATTTAAACTGTCAGAATAAACCTAGTTCAATTTTGAAACTGCGGTGGTTCGAGAGAGAAGTATTATTGTGAAGTGCTTATCCTCTGCGTGATATATCTATATTATGAACATTTATTGTAAACAGAATTTCCCGGGAGATCTTTGATCTAGTGCAAGGTTGCTTCCACGTCAAAGGTAAGGCTGTCGAACCCTTCCAGAGGTTCGCGATGCGTTCTAATTCTGGATACTGAGTCGACCATTCTTACAAAACGCAGTATCTTGCCTGACAGAGAGCGTCTGATTAACCACCCAATTTCCTGATGCTTCCAACAACCCCCTCTATTTCCAACCCACCCTACGAAATTCGATTTCCCTCGAGCCAATGGTTGCTCCAGCTAAATAAGGGTGGGAGAGTCTTCAGGAAGGGTTTCATCTTGTTTTTCGGAATGATTTTGTTTTTGGAAATGTGGTGGCTTCCAACCCCTAATCTTGCATCTCTGGAACTTGCTTTTCGATACGGTGCCTTTTAGTTGAATTTGGCAATTCTTTGGTGGGTTATTCTTAATCGAACCTTTACTGTATATTAAACAAAGAGAGTGACATACAATTTTGAGGAAAGCGTATAAAAATGATTTTTAAAAAATGGCTTTGAAAATTACAACTTTTGAAAGTATTTAGATTTGTTGGGAATCGTCCATCGCCTTCAAGAGCGAGATTAAAAGTGGAAACCGTGGGTCAGGTGGTAAATTAACGCGACGAAATTCATCCTGATGGTTGCGGTGTGATCGAAGGGGTCTGAAGTGTAGGAATGATGCTCGACTATCCTTATGAACGGTTATCGAAGTGGTCTCGGAGAAAATCGGAACGCTGATTGGATGGAAGCTCGATCAAACGGAGAGCGCAAGGCGCGGAGTGGTGGGAGGCTGCTCGAGACTCGTCTCCGTGTCGAGCGTGCTTCCGTTAAGCCCGGTTTTCACGTGACGTTAGATCGAAATTTTTACAGTGTCGTGACACGAGAGATCGCGAGAGAGGTTCGTCCGCGAGAAAAGCAGAAATCGCGTGGTCACGACGTCGCGGTCGTGACTTTCGTAGTTATGAAAACTAGAAGTCGCGTTGTCACGACAGCTGGAGACGTGACCTTTAATGACACGGGGATACGTACCCTTATCTGTGTACCCGGAGCAATTTTCTTTGGTACAGTCGGGTGGAATAGTCACGGAGACATTCACGATCAACTGCGAAAAACGAAACGGACAGGTTTTTGGTAGGAAAATAAAATTTAACTTTAAGTAAGGGGCATCGAATAAAAGATACAATGACCTTGTGGCCATAAATATACAGAAAAGATAATAACTTTTCTTTTTGTCGATCGTATGTTTAAACAACGTTGATTTTATTGACGCACTAGTTCGATCAATTTAAAATAAAAGCAATTTTGCAATATATTAATTTCGACGTTTCGGTCTTGGTTTAGACCCTTTTCAAGCAAATACTGATTGCGTTTGTGAATTATTAAAAAACGAATGGTGATATTCTGTTGATAAGGACACATTTGAAACAATTTTTGAATTATGTCAACTTACTTGCTTAATGAAATAACTTTAAGAATTATAGAAAAATAATACCACGTACTGTGCTTATGTCTTACTTGTAAGCTACTGAGACAAACTGTGAAACGTCGAAATTAATATATTGCAAAATTGCTGTCAAGTCAGTAAGACTGAATGGAGCGTTCGAATCCTCGTGCGTTTCCCAATATGGCGGCATTTGAATCTGTTCAAAACGCTTGAAATCGGACAATTTCACATATGTATAACTTTTGAACCAGTGAACTCCGTTCATTAAAACGTACATTTTTCGCATTTTCTCGTAAAAATCTACAGGACTATATTAAAAAAGTTGAACATTTTTGGTCCTCCAAGGTGAAACTTAAACCCTTACTATCGTGTAGAATAGGCCTTTTTTAAGGACGGTGGGGGAATTCTCTTATGGACACCCTCTCCTCCGATGTTGGTCGGAGAGGGTAGTATCGGACTCGGCTCCCCCCTTGGCTTTTACGTGTAGAATAGGCCTGTTTCGTTCTCCAGGGTCGTGCTCCCCCTTCTTCATTCCGGTAAGGTGGGAGGTGACGTTCCCCCACTATATGACATGTATATATTAACGGAGTGATTGATGGTGGGGGATGTGTGGCTCGTGAAGAAGTAGAAGTTGGGCAGCCCTGTTGTAGAAGATGAAAACAGTCCTTACCTAATCGGACAGGGGATCAGGATCCAGAGGAGCCGGATGACGCGGTGCGAAACTTTGGCGAGATCGTGTGCACTCGAGCGGGCAGAAATTCGTAAGTGAGCCGATGCCAGGTCACCATTAATCACCAGCCCCGGTCAGGTATCCGTATTTATTGTGCGGATCAGCCGGATGCTGGCGCGATTATCAGCCACCGGAATTACCTCCCATCAGCAGTAAATTGCAGCAGGCTCGGGGGGAGGGACGTTGTGCTGGCCGGGGCCGCAGGACGACAGCACGTCGCGAGTTACAACGACAGAAACGAGGAGCCGTTTGCACGGGTCCAGACAGATCCTGAGACGAGCAACGACTCAATGAACGGCTTCTCGATTCCGCATTTCCGTGCGATTTTGCGGCCATTACAACTCGAACCCACAATCCACCCGTTAAAATTATTCGATCATGATTGAACGTGAGTTTTTTTATTGAAAGTGTACGCCAAATCGTAGACACGTTCATGTTTTGTTTCTAACGTAGCAACTGTTCATGTAATTTAATCACCAAATAACTAATTTAACGCCCAGAAGTAACCCATTCATTTTTGTTAAGTAAAAAAGAAAACATGATCTGCGATATATGTAAAGTACCAGTTAATATAAATCACCTTATACTGGAATGCAAAAAATATGAAAATGAAACACATTGTCGGTCTTGCCCAATATATCAAAAATACTAAAATGTACAAAATATTGTAAGAAAATGTACCGTGTTGCTAATAACCTTTGATGTTAAAGCAACATTAAATAAATAAATTTAAAAAAAAACTATGTATAGTAAAATCTTGAGCTAAGCTACACCTTCAGGACCGTGGTGTTTCTTAGATCGCGTAGTTCTACTATTTTTTGTGACCTCGCCGACCACGCAATGAAAGGGATAAACGTTTTTCTTTGGTGGTATAGTTACTGTAATTAATTGTCGATTTTGATATTCTGGGTCAGACGTGTTTGAGGCGTCTTTTAAGGGAATAATAGTGAAAATGTTCTGTCGCGGTGAAAATTTTTTCGGTCTAAAATTCCCGCAGTGGGCCATCGCAGGGGGTCGGGTAAAAGGAATCCGACGATAAAAGTAATATGTTTAAAGTGACGGGAACGCGTCGGATGGAGAATGCAGCCGGCTCGAGCTCGCGTAATGCGGGCTGCCGCGTTTATTCCGTCACGTAGAGACGCGAAACGAGCCACGGATTTCCCCGATCCGTCTGCTGCGCGTATACGAGCGACGTCTTTTGTCGCCGCGCGACGCGGCGCGTTTCTCCGAGATTGAATCGTAATAAACCGGAACGTGACAAATTTTAACAAAGAGACGCACACGCGTGCACGCGTACACACGTGTTCTCGTCGCCAGTCGCGGCTGATAATAACCGCGCGACATGCAAAGGCATCCGTAGGACGAGCAATTAAATCATCGACGATGTTCACAATGGCCTCGAAAGAGCAGCCGAGCGAGAGCTGAATAAAAAGAGAGAGAATATATTTCCGTCGAGTAAACGATGGTTGGTAACGACCCGCGAACCACGGTCACCAATTAAAATAATTCCCCAAAACGAATAATCGACCGCGAGAGCTCCGCGTTGATTTATCTCGGCGACACAGTCAATTTGTACTCCCGGACTTATTAAGCGAACGACGCCTACCGAAAACGAGTTGCGGCTAACCATCCAGATGTAACCGAGCGTTGCGACGCCTTTGATCACAGACTAATCCCCCGACTCACAGACGCTACAGATGTCTCCAGAATGATGGTAATCGAACGTCGGTGTTGCTGACAGAACGCTTAATGTTTTTGTAATTAAGCAAATCTGCTGAGTTCGGAAATTAATGATTGTTCACGTTTCGAAAGTATATACGAAGAATAGACAAAGACATTTATTCTAGGAATAGAATAAGAATAAAAGAAAAAAATTTCCGAAAGTCAGCACATATTCCGAACATTGCACATTT